>RDPX01000002.1:581386-716618 GCA_003991215.1 Morbakka virulenta | reverse complement strand
AATAATAAAGAGCTCAGTAAACCAACAGTCTCTTGTTGTATAATTGAATCTAACAATGAATCTACCTTTAGAGCTAATAGTTCTGATGCAGCATGCAGCGAGCTATGTTGCACAAGACATAAGCCATTCCACCCAACCCAAAAAGAAATTAACCAAACCTCTGCGAAACAAAGCAAACGGGATAGCGGAAAGCAAAGAGAAAGATTGTGCCCACTGTCAGTTTTTGAGAAATATGATTTCATCGCATACATCACATACATTCTGTTACAATGCAGATGATCTGGAAACTTTTGCAATTGGAAAAAGTGCCAAGAAAAGCTTCAGAAACATACTCAGTCTCATAGCCATGCAGAGGCTTTTGAGAAGGTCTCTATAAAAGTCTAAAGTTAACGTGGGTGCAAATTTGGACCAAGACAACAAGAAAACAAGATACTAACAGAATGCTACTTATGAAACAACTAAGCAGTTTGCGATTTTTGTTAAGGCCGGATTCAGCAATCCGAGGAGACAATGACGTAGAAGGAAACCTAATTCAGCTGCTCGAAACCAGAAGCGAAGGTATCCCAAATTAAGGAAATGGCATTAAGTGTTTTGCGATCTTTAATAGAGGATTACGGTTTAACGGTGGATTGTATGGTTTGATTGCTGATGAGCCAAGTGATGTATCAAACAAGGAGCATCTGTCATGCGTCTTTCGTTGTGTAGTTGGGTATCATAGAAAGATATGACTGTTTACGAAGATTTTGTTGCAATGTACCAAATTGATTACCCCGACGCTAAAACCATATTCGACACATTGAAAGATGAAATTTTGCGTTGCACCTAAAAAGTTTAAAATTGCAGATAGTAGGCATATGAAGGAGCAGCAACCATGCATGGTCATCTCACCGGTGTAGGAACAAGGGTACAAGCTGAAAATCCAATTGCATATAGAATTCACTGTGCAAATCACCGACTCGACCTTACTCTCAAAGTTTGCAGAAGTGAATGTAAAAAAATAAATCATTCTTTAGCATTTGCGTAAGACCTTGCAGTTTTATTCACAACTCTCCAAAACGAATGGTGCAATTCAACAAAATTTCAGCTGACCTTGAAAACGAGGAACAGATTGTGGGAACGATCCACATGATTTGCCCAACTCGTTGGACAGTGCGTCCAAAAAGTATGTATTCTACACTCGCAAACTACAAAGCTCTGCAGACTACAGTAAAAACAATTGCTGAACAAGGTGAGACAAGAGAAATACGTGACAAGTTGTCTGGTATAGCCGAGAAGATGACCTTATTCAAGACATATATTGGTTTGTGGATGTCACTAAATATTTTCAGTGTCTCTGAACAATTGGATTCAACTTTGCAAATCAGAAGTAATACCGCCAAACGTACAATGCTTGGCGTCGAATAATTAGTTAGTAACTTGCAGTACCAAAGAAATGAATTTCGATATTTCACGATGAAACATGCACAAAAGCAAAAAGCATCAAATTGATCAAAGAGGCAGTACTGCCACGTCACAGAAACATACCGGAGCGACTTCAGTATGGTAATACACAGCAGCATCGTTTCACAACTGCGGAATCATATTATCGAGCTGAATTTTTTCAAGCAATTGATGCATGCATTCTGGAACTTCAAAATCGGTTCGATGCAACATCGTATGCAACACTTCAAAATATTGAAGATATTTTGCTGAACGTCAGCAATGAAAAGTCATTCAAAATTCTAGATGAGATATCAGATGCGTACAGGAATGAAATAGATTTTCATAATCTTAATGCGGAATTGATACTGCTTCCTGGTATTTTTAAAGTCTTTTTCCGGGTGTCAAGGAGTTTACATTGATGGACTCGATATTTGCAGTATTTTCAGAAAATACCGATGTCAAACAGCTTCTCCCAGAGATTACGAAGCTTGCATAAATTTACATGCTCGCTTCATTGAGTGCAGCTTCAGCTGAAAAATCTTTTTCTGTACAAAGGCGAATGAAGAGTTACTTGAGAAATAGGATGACACAAGCCAGATACAACAATGTTCTTCTACTTCACACCCACAAAGCAAGAGTAGATGGGCTAGATCTTGTGGAAATTGCGAAGGATTTTGCATCGAGAACTGAAAGTAAAAAACATTTCTTCGGAAAATTCTGAACTGATTGTTCAAACTGCGGTAGAAGACCTTATATTTAAATCCATATACTCTGATTGAGAAAAGAAAACAAAAGTAATTAGTAATATAATAACTTTTACTTTGGAAGGAAGTTTTGGCATTCTATTCGTCCATTCTACCTGTGAAATTTTCTATATCAAATAGCAGTTTTTGAGGTACATTTCAAGGTCGATAATTTTTAATTCTCATCCGTATACAGTGCGAATCTGATTTAGTATACTTTTAAACCTTTTGGAGATTTGACCTTTAATGAGAGTGGTCATGTGCCCGTTTTTTGATACCCCCTCCCCCATTTTAGATTCTTCATACGTCCCTGTACGTCATGCAAGGTAACAACTAGCATTCAACAAATTTACACATTAGTTACTGACAGTGAATACTCAAAATAACCTATATTAACTTTTGAGACTCCAGTTTGATGTCTATTCAGCAATTTGAATAACTCAGTGTGAGTTTGGTAGGCATTTTGTAACCTTTGCAAAAGTGAGGGTTGATGTCGTTTTTATTTCTGGTGACAATATTTGTCATTGTTCCCAAGGTGCCTTTTTGAGATTTCTTCTATTGCCCCTTTTAACGTCCTCCATTATCAGAATAAAAAGGAAGTGGCTCAAAACTTAACCCAAGTGGACACCTACTTTGTCTAAGGCTCTTAATGCCATTTCTTTAACTCTCTTTTCTAATTGCTGTGTGTGAGCAAGCAAGTGAACTTTGGTACTTTCTAAAGAACCTTCCTATATTTAGTAATATAACATGGGCTACTGTTTTATGTGCGCTTCAAAATAACTTGGCTTGAAGTCATTAACTCAAACAAGAAAACAAACACAGGGTGCAAGAAACAGGACACAACATTGATTAAATTCCGGTCCTAATGTTTTCCCACTTAGTTTGATCTTTTTTGGTTAATTAACCGATTGAGTCAACCTGAGTATTGCTAGCCGGTAACCTTGTTTTTTCATATCACTTTGAAAGAAACGAGGATTTTTAATCTTTGTGAAAAATGACTTAAGTCGAGAAAGGAAACAACAACAGGTTTTTCATTGATGGTTCTGCTTTGAAAAATCCCATTGTGTGAAGGAAGACCATACACATGCTTGTAAAGTTAATTGTATTTTGTAGCAAGATTTTTGAAATTATATTTTTGTTTGTTTTCAAAGTTCTAGAACAGTTGGGAATCACAACTTTCAAGTTCAAACAGTCGATTTTGTGCAAAAGATGGCAGATCATTTCATTAGGTAAGCACTCAATGTTTATTGTTTTTAATATGTAAAATTAGAATTAAGCTATACATTTTAGTAGTTATTATTATTGATGTATATTTTATTACCTTTTACTATATGTTGTTTTCTTTGATCAGGTTATCAATTGTGTTAAATTGTCAAAATTGTTATCAATTTTGTACTCTAAAAATCCTTCAGCGATGCAAAGAGCAAATTGACAAAAGTTCACAAAGCTTGTGGAATAGCAGATTGAATTGCTTAGCTATAAATAACATCTTCTCAAAATCAATAGCATAACTACTCTGAATTGATCATATTCATTTTTTTCAAAATCTGGATCCGTGCATACCTTTGCTCCTTGTCTAACATGTTGCTCAAAGAAACAGAGGATAAATCTGTATTTAATCTAAGTTAGTAAAAGATAGACAGCATCCAGTTAGTGTTGTATACGATTTCAACCTTGCTAGTAACATAAAATCATTGACTGATATGCCAGAAAAAGTGAGTGTCTATTTCACGAGTGATAATAAATTTAAGGTAGCACCATATGACATATATTGAGAGTTATACTGGACTACCCCCTTGAAAACAACAACTGCAAGGAGAACATTCAAAGTCTTGGAAGAAATCTGGTCAAAGATATCTGACTGGTCTGGATCCAATTATGAAAATTATGAAGTTATCTTGCATTATATCATAACATTTTTATACTATTCATATTCATATTTTGTTATGTCATTAATGATTTTAATGAAGTACGTATTTATCTCTGCACATTGGCTCGTTGTGGAGTCCACAGCAAAGAGTCTGTTTTGCGTTATCATTATTTAAATCAGACAGGAGAAACATATTATTTCTATTGTAATTTTTAGAATTATTCAGAATTTTTTTTTGCCTTGAAGGTATTCACCTGTGTCTGAGCATTAGATACCTCAGTTTTTAATTGATAGCTTTACTTTTTATTACTTAAATTACCGTTTGCATCTTTGGAGACACATCCTGACTCAGGATATGTCTCAGGATGTGACAAGAAGTGATAAATATCTTGTCATTGTATCTTAGTTCTAAATTTAATTCATACGTTTTGTTTCAGCCCCAAAACTAGGATTTCATTTATTACATTTTCAATGAAGGCGAAAATTATTCTTGCTCTAACGGAAGATGAGTAAGTAAACCTACATTCATAGAATACTATTTTGTTGTTGCCTTTTTTTATGTCGAATAAGTTTTTGCATATCAGGAAATTTTCAGTCCTAAACCCCTTATGTTGTAATCTCGTATCGAATATCAATAGAAAAATCGCTGAAGTTTGTGTCACGTAAAAAAATCTACTGTAAAAGCTTCAAACATTTGTTATTCCAGTATTTTTATTGAAAACCACACCGAGGTACACAAGAAAATAATGATATTTGTGTTTTAAATTTGGACTGTTTGGAGGGGCCTTTCCACAGACTTCATATTTTAGTCTGTCGCCTTTTTTTGCTTTTAGTAATTGACTCATAAGAAAAGAAATGAAATACGGCCCTTCTTTAAGTCACGAGAGAGCTTGCACACCTGAGAAGTACTTATTCAAATATAATTATGCCAATATTTAGTCCCTTCGTGTAAATAATTGCTACAGTAACCTTAGCACTATCCATTCAGTCACTGAAATACTTGTTTTATATCTTTTTCTTGCAATACCACTGCAAACTCCTGCTTCGAGATATATACGATACTCAGAGTTTGTTAAAATACCATACGCTACTTGATAATTGTGCGTTACTTGTAAAGTCAAATAATCATGGTGAGATATTGTTAATGCTAGGATGTCTGTCTGTCTAGGTACCATATCCTTCTAGGACTTGGGCGATCATGATCTTCCACTTCTTTCGATCTGGTGCGTTTCTAAGCAGAGTTATGGTAGTCTTTCCTGTTACCTCGCTTAGGCTTGTCAAGTATGTCATTCGCTGTCTCCCCCTGCTCCTCTTGCTTTCTATTTTCCCTGTCAATGCTAGGTTTTTGAGGCCACCTTTCCTTAGCACATGCCCTAAGAACCGAAGCTGTTGTTGTCGGACAGTCTTCATCAGTGATCGCTATGTCTGCGTATAGTTCATTGCTGTTGCTTTTCTTTTCTGTCCATGAAATACCTAGCATGCGCCTGTAGAACCACATCTCCGTTACTTCGAGCCTTTTCTTCATCGATTTTGAAATGGTCCAGCACTCGCTTCCATAGGTTAGTACTGGTATCACATAGCAAACCAGGAGTCTTTTTTTAGTATTCAGGGACAGCGTCTTGTTCCTCAAAAGCTTGCCCACCCGTACAAAACATTATTTTGCCATCCCTATCCTCTTTTTGATTTCTTGGTCGCATCTCCCATCTTCAGTAATTAAGCTGCCCAATTATTTGAAGCTTTGCACCTGTTTTATTTCTTCTTATCTAATTTTGATGCTTATTAATGGCCTTACGTTCTTCTTGCTGATCACCATGCATTCAGTCATTTTTACATTGATTGAGAGTCCCTTAGCCCGACTGGCCTCAACGACTGTGTCGAGAAGGGTCTGTAGTTTAGCCTCACTGTCTGCAGTTAGTACTGCATCATCAGCATAGCGAAGATTATTCAAATTGTAACCCCCCACGTGGCACCCAGGATGGTCCTCGAGCTCGCTCATCATTTATTCGCTACAGATGTTGAAGAAATCGGGCGAGTACACACACCCTTCTCTCACACCTCTTTCTATGTTGATGTATTCACTGATGTTGCTATCTTCTGGTACCGCTGCGCTTTCATGCCAGTAGAGGTTACGCAGAAGTCTGATGTCTCTCCCATGTATGTCTAGTTGTTGCAAAAGTTCAAACAAGGCTTAATGGCGGACTTTATCAAAGGCCTTGGTGTACTCGATAAAGCATACAAACAGGTCCTTCTGCACTTCTATAGCTCTCTCAGTTAGCATTCTCAGGGTGAAGATTCCGTTACACGTGCCTGAATTTTCTACAAATCCGAATTGTTCTCTGCCGATCTCGGCTCGTAGAGTTTTCCATGATCTTACCAGCGGGATGTGTAATATTATTTTGGTGATAGGGGTCATCCGACTAATTGTGCGGAAAAACTCACAGTCAATTGCACCAGCTTTCTTTGGTAGAGTGATGAAGATTGATTTACACAGGTCTTCAGGGAGCTCACCAGAGTCGTAGATGTTTTTGGTGATCTTAGTTAGGATGTCTACACCTTTCTCACACAGTGCTGTGACCATTTCTACAACAATGTTGTCTGGGCCTCTGGCTTTGTTCTTCTTCGTCTTTCTTAGTGCGGCTCTGACTTCTGATTTCATTATGGCCATGCGAGTCATTTCTTTCCTGATATCAGGTTTTCCGCCTCTTGTGTCGTGAAAGAGACCTCCTATGTCTTCAACCCACCTTTTAAGTATCCTCTCTTCGTCAACCAGGATGTCCCCATCTTTGGAGCGTAGGCATCCACTTGATGTAAATGAGGTCTTCCCTGTCAGTGATTTAATTTTGTCATATATGGTCGATGAGTTTTATGTTCTCCATTTTCGATCTCTTCTGCTTCTATATTTCGCCATTGTTCTTTTGCAATGTTGCATTGCTCTTTGATGAATTTGTTGATCTTTTTGTGCATCGCTGAATCAAATTTTCCAACTTTTTGTCTCTCTTTCATTAGCTGAAGGATATCGTCTGTAATCCACATGTTTTTTCTATTACTAGTTCGTACTGGTAGGACTTCATTTGCTGTCTCTGTTAAAGCCTTCTTGAAGTTGCTCCATTCATCCCCGACTACCTCTTCTGATAACAACTTGTATTTATTTTCCACTTTGACAGCGTACTCGTTTCTTGTTGTTTCATTTTTCCACAGCTGTGTGTAGTCAAGCTTTTGGTTGGCATTTGTTTTATTGAGTCTCTTCAATTTGAAAGTAGCAAAGACTGGGATATGATCGCTGTTACAGTCTTGGATAGCTCTTGGCCTGTTTAACTGAACTGAGGAATCTTTTGCTGATGGTTGCGTAGTCTATTTGATTTCGCGTGCTGTTGCCCGGACTTCTCCACGTCCATTTTTGTCTGGGTGGCTGAGAAAAGAAAGTGTTGGTAATGGCCATGCCTCTACTCTTGCACCACTGAATGAACCTTTCTCCTCTGTCGTTTTTGACACCCAAACCATGTTGTCTTACTATTTGGGCTTCCTGCTGGTTTCCTACGTTTGCGTTAAACCCCCCTTCATGAGAATTACTATTTCTTGTGACCTGCATTGATCTCTGGCTTCGTCTAGTTGTTCGTAGACCTGATCCAGATTCTCGTCTGTGTTGTCGGTGGTTGGAGCATAGCACACGATGACTGTGAGGTTGAAAGGTTGTCCTTTGAACGCAAGAATTATTCTGACTGACATAGGCCAAAAACCTAGGAATCATTGAGCAGTTCCCTTTTTCAGGAGCAGTCCAACTCCTCTATGGTGTGTATTACCTCCAGAGTAGACGAATGTGTGGCTGTTGTCTGTACATTGTCCTACCCCGACCCACCTTGTCTCACAGACTCCAAGGGTGTCCGTATTGAGCCTGTTTGCTTCTTGCGTTTTTTCTTCCAGTGTTCCTGGTTGGTTCACAGTTCGCGTATTCCATGTGCCTATACGCAGTTCTTTTCTGTTATTTACAGTAGCCTGCCGACGGTTCAGTCCCACCTGTAAACCATGGATGTCTGTACCGGGCGAGGGCACACTGTCGTGTGCGATGTTCCTCTTCACGCCGTTTTTGAGCATTCTTGAAGTTTTGTACCATGATTGTCGAGGGATAAATCAGTTAGAGTAGTTTACCCTTGCTTTCTCTAACTGGCAGTGTTCATCTCACTTGAACTGGTACTGCCAACCATTGGCCTTAGGGCTCGTCTGCTTGCCAGTATGTTGTCTCTGACCAGAAGTAGCCGCATAACTGCTACGAGCTCAGTGACATCATCCGTCAGCCTGCCTTCCACTAACTTCACCGTACCCGTGGTACGGGGCCCTAGCCGGGTGCTGTCAGCCAGAGCCAGCTGAGCCTGGGACTACGCGATTAGGGGCAGGGTCGTCATGCCCTGAGGTGACAGTACACCCTCTGCACCCACTATTTAATCCATGGATGGGACCCTTACAGGTGCTACTACTTCGAGCCAGTGTAGACCTGGGAGTAATGACAATTAAGGGGCGACTCCACAACCTCCAAAACTTTAGAACTCCCCAACTGAAGCCTTGTCACCGGATGCTGTTTAATGCCATACCCAGGACCCAGTGCTAGGATAGAGGTACTTAATTGTAAAAGTTATCATGCTTTCTAACAGAGAAAAAACTTTAACAGACAGATCCTATTACAATGGAAAAAGCCCTTGTTACAAAATGTTTTATTTGTGGTCCACCTGAATTGGCACTTGATATGAAATAGCATATTCATAAACACTATTGGTGTTTAAACGTAGTCATTATCTCAGGTATACCAACTGTGCTTTTGCCGTAGTTAAGAGCTGCTTTCACATTACTTTTGTAAATAACGATTCCACAGTATCTAGAATTCATCTGGAGTTAAGATTCCGTAATTATTTAGTTTGCAGGAAACGCCATTCTGGATTAATTTCCGCCGTAGTGTTGATCCTGAAATAAATTAATCATTTTTCGGGGGTTTTTTAACAGCTAATTATGTTACTTTTTATTCTTACTTTTTTCCGTCTACAGCATCCCATATACCTATATTTCTTGTAGTTAGATGAGTTACAAAATAAAATCTGGATGGAACTAGGTTGGATGTGCTAGGTTTTGTTTTAGATTATTTAGTCACCGATTCGAACTCGAAAGATTGGTGAAATAATGTAAGCTAGGTGTTTGTTTAACTTTCAACAATAAAAATACAAGAAAAAACTGTGTGTTAATACCAAAACATATTACAACAGTTGGGTTGTACTTCAATAATATATTTATTCAGTGTCATTTCTTGATTCCGGTTAGACAAAAAATAAAAAATGGTACAGAAAGACTAGAAAAAGTGAACGCAGACGGTGGAGGTACATTTGTTCATTACGGCTTTGAAAAGGTATTTTTGATACAGGATTTTAAATGTAAAACGTAATTTATCATTGACTGTAATTGTACCATATTGTTTTGGGACTTTTGTTTCCATACATAGAGAATGTGTTGACTTATTTCAAGGATTGAATGTTATTTTGAAAAAAACTGAATTAGTAGAAGCATCGTTCTTAGATATGACTGTGTTAGAAACTAAACCTGTAGCTTGTGTATTTTGGTCGCGTTTTTCTACTTTTAATTCATGGTGTTTCTTTGACATTTATAAGTTACTGTTTACTCGACCTAATCATAATTCATCAGAATTCACCTTGTAGTATTATTGTTGGATTAATAATCTGGTAGTCGGTCAGTTCTTCTGTATCTAAAATCCATTTTGAATACGTGTGCACCCTTCGCAATTAAGAAAAGAGGACCTTGGAAATGCCTGCTAGTAATACCTACTAGTAAGTGTTTAGAGGAACTGCTACTATAGCAGCTCTTTGAAACAATTTTTGTACTGTAGATTAAATAGGTTTTTTATCTTGCCAAAGTAATACCGAGATATTTAAAAATACTTCTTCACAGTCATATCTATGACTTGAATTCATTAGTCACTTACGCGACTGCTGATTATCGTGGAATATAACGAGAACTGCATATGTAAGTACGTCACATGCCATCTTATACATATTTCTTTCCCCACTTGCCACTGCAACCTGAATATCTGGGATATATTTGGTCTTAAGCGGTTAGTACGACTTACAATTGCCTCCTCTTTTTCTTGTGTTGTAGGGGGTCCGTCTTAAGGTCGGACTTGCAATTTCCCTATGATTTAAGGGATTTTATTTCATTTCAATCGCACCAGTATGCATTATGTTTCTTGATAATACACCGAACTAGTAATAGATTATACCTTTGCCCTTATTAATTCAATGATTATCTTTGGATATGGTAGACAGTTTTATTGTTTGCAGTTGAAAATCCTCACTCTGGACTTATTTTATAGGTAAATGAACAGATTCGGAAATTCGGTAAGTCAATTTATATATTTTTTGAATCCGGTATATTTTCCCCGTATGTTATACTGACAAACTGACACTGCCTTACATAAAATATAGTACGCCGTATGCCTTTGTTATCATTATCGTTATCATCATCATCATCATCATCATCATCGTCATCGCTATTTTTAGTTTATCTTGACAATACTAGTAATATGTATTTTACAGCCGTCAATTTTGAAATGGAAAGCATTTTATAGGGTTGCTGGATAAGTGTATGAAGGCGATTTTTTCATGAGGTTTACATCAGTCACTAAATGAACAGACTGGTTGCACAATCCAGCTGGGAAAAACATTCAACTGTACCATTTTTTGAAAGTTAAGAACAATTAGATATAAAGTGATGAATTTTTCACAAGACACCTGTAAGGTGTAATATTTCTAAATCTCCTGTGCTTTCCGGCAGTTCCTGCCTTACCAAGTACACAATATTGCGCGTCATGCAAATTTACTGTTAGTTCTCTGCTATTATTCATTACATTGAAAGTATAATTGGGAATACTTATAATGATCCGACATTTCTTTCAGGCTTAAGGACTGCAAGCATTGTGATTGTTATAACTGATGGTGCTTTTCATATGAAAAGTACAGCAATTAAGAAGGTATGTATTATCACAACTTCTGCGTTACTCATATTCTGACCCAGTGTATGTCACACTTGTTTACAATGACCTGAATTATTCTAATTTTTTATTTAATTTTTTCATTTGCCTTGTTTTCAGGGTAGGAGAGTTTCACAGATCAAAGTTTTTGTAATTTTCTATAGGCTTTTGTGCAACTCTTTGGGAGGAAGGATTGAATTGTTTTGACGACGCTATCAAGTTAAAGCCTAACAGTATAGTGAACCTTTTTTGGTGAATATTTGTTTAGGTATTTTCATTGTCGAGAATTACATGAGCTACACTTATACCAAGAGGTGACATGGTAGTAATACTGACTAAGGCAGCAGTTGTTGATTAACTTCCAGGCTATAATTTCTTGTAGAACGTATTCTAAATAAGTAGTTAGCATTATCGGATCATTTTTTGCAACTGTATCTTTTACGTGAATGTGCCATTCTTTCCTCACGCCCCTATCGTTGGACGTTTCGTCCGAATCCCACACACAGTGCTGACCATCCCACAGATTGACTTTTCTTTAAAAATCAAATCAACTGATTCCAACATACGTAGAGGGCAAGGAAACTGTGAAAATAATGTAGTATAGTTGGAGAGGATTTGGAATTGTAGAAAAGTGAAAAATGTGTGTGTGGTGAACTGGATTCAAACCAGTGCTCAGGATGCATTCAAATAGTTTCAAATACTAATCTGGTTAAGAAGTAGAGCTTAGAACTTAGATGGTAGAGCATTCAACCATGATAGTTATGGACACATTTTTTAGTTTTCTCAAATGCCAAATCCCCACCATCCATATTATATTATTTTCACATATTGATTACCTGCTTTCCAGCTATGTTGCTCACTTTTACTTTGTTACACAGTCACTTTTTCATTAAGTTGTTATTTGCACCTGATTTAAAATGTTCTAACAAGCTGACTAGTTGACTGATACGTGTAATGCAAGCAAAATATATATAGAATTTCGCTATATGGAAGCATGACCGTACTTTGGTTTGTTGTATTTTGGATTCACACACATCTCATTTACTTCATACATGTTGTTTACCATGAGTGTTTTAGCTAATAGTAACAACTATGAAACAATGTTATGCCTTTTAGGCTGGCATTTCAAAAGAGCTCGGAGCTACAGTCTACGTTATTGGTGTAAGCAAATACAAAATACAAGATGTAAGTTCTGAATTTGATAAATATAGAAATATTTTATGTTTCTGCTTTTTGTGTTATATTACTATACCTTGGTATTAATTGAGTTGCCTTATTTGTTTGAATTCGGTATTCCATTCCAATGTAGCAAGAATTTGTTTTAACTGTTGGGTGTTAGAAGGCGTCAAGAAACTTACAATTATGCCACAACGGTGTGAACTAGAAGAAAACTAAAGAATTTAGGGTCTACAAAGATTATTGATAGGCATAAGCAAGGAATAACGTTATACGTTACTACTAACCATGTAGCGGGGAGGGTATTCTAGATCTTTCATGAGCAATACCTAAAACGAGAATTTTAGATTTTAGTACATGTTTAGAATTGCTTAAGTTAAAGAATTCTAGTAGATAGCACATTAGTTTTTGCCGGAAACTCTTTAATGTTACTCGTTGAAAGCAAGAGTATAGTACAAGAAAAACAAAACCAGGATTGAACAAAGTCCGATACGTTTTGTGATTGACCGTCTCGAAGAAAATAAAGCTGTTTTTAACTAGGACTTTTTGTATATAAATCGTAGTCAGTAACTCAATATTTGTGAACTGCATGATTTTTGACGTGGCTTTTCATTTGCAATTTAAGTTGACATTGTTCTTTTATTTTGTAAATTATATTCACGAAGCAAATATTAGTGCTCTTTCGTGGTAAAGAATAAATTAGAAATCCTAGTCATTCTTCTACAAATTAAAAAAAACAGCAACATCTTGAGAGATTGAATCGTGCCACATATATAAAAAACTTCCCTTCGTATTTTGGACGTTTTCTTTATTATTAGTAAGTTACAAGGCAAAAAAGGAAAGATAGAAGATTGCCCCACTTAAACCAAAGAGTAAATTAATTGCATTTGCAACATGCTGTAGTTGAAAATATAATCCTTTATTTGAAATAGAGCTTACATATACGGCTAAAGGATAATGATGATCACTGAGAATCTTATATTCAAAACAATTTTTGACTGGGTTTTTCAACATTTTCTCTTGTGGACTGACATGGTGACCACTCTAGCTGGCAAACCAAAAAATTGGCTCTTTTATATGAGCTGAAGTGTATAAGTTTGTACTGGGGAAGAAGGGTCTTTTTTGAAAGGATTATAATATTTTTGTTTTATTTTTCTTTACATTTTGTAGCTTGGTAGTGTTGCCAGTAAGCCTGTTGATGATCATGTTTTTCAATCAAACAGTTATGATACCCTTAATAAGCTAATTGCTTCAGTAAGTATGAATTAGATTTTGATTTTTAATGTAAGCTAATTATTTTGAATGTTGCATGACCATCAAATTTGTTTTTGGAAATACTATGTATTACCAGACCTATCGTTCCTCCAAATGTAGAAGCTGTGAAATCCTCCTCACTATTGTTGCTTGTTTAATCCACACCCTTTTAATGCGGAAGCTACCTTTGTTGGTAAACTTGATTTTAATTTGTAAGCAGATTTATAATTTGGCTTTCTAATCCCAGTAAAAGGCTTACAAGTACCATTAAAAGCCAATGATTCAGTTATGTGAACTATAATCTATTCCTAATGTATATTCTGTACCTTTTGTTTATATCTTATATAGAAGAGTTCGTTTTATACTGTTGGTATCTGCGTACCCCTGTAGCATAAATATACAGACAAATAGTAGCAAAAATTATACATACAAGTAATAATTCATTCTTTAACTAACTTTGTCTCTCATGCGTCACGCCATATGGTGAACAAGTTGGGAGCTGCAGGTAGTCGGATATCTAGCTCTGTTTTGGGTTGCCTCAAGGAGGTTTGGAGTGCCTATGGCGGTCTGTTCCTTGTTGTTGAACATCCAGGATTTTTTTGGACGTCAACGTTTCTTTTGCCTTTCACCGTACTCTGTAGAACTGTGTTTGTTTTATTTGTTAGTATGCAGGTACTTTATTTCAAAGGCCTTGATGCGGCGTTTTGCCTCAGCAATCAGCCGCCATGACTCACAGCTATACAGGGCGATAAAAACGATGGCCTTGTAAATCCTGACCTTTGTGTGTATCCTGATATTTCGGCTTTTCCATGGCCGTGTCAGTCTGGGGATCGAGAACAATGTCAAGGCAACCAGAGACTTGTTTTTATCTATGCTTGTGCCCTTTTTGTTGGTGGTAGGGCTCAGGTACTTGAATGACTATTCGTATTGTCTTGCCTGTTGATGTTGGTAAAAATGATGTGTGTTATTATTCACCAGAATCTTGCTTTTCTCCGTGCTGATCTCCAATCTCTATGTACTGGCGCTGCTGTCAAGTCCGTTGAACGGGTCTCGAAGTTCTTCCATCTTTCGGGCCATTAAAGCGTTATCGTTTGTATTATTTTTTTATTCCATCATCAATGTAATCCATTGTTAAGTTATTAGATAGCTGTCAACTATTTTATGCCCCGTAGCACCAGAATTAGCAACCAACTTTCCAGCCATTGATAACTATGGCCTATTGTTTGTTGTGTTTTCTAGATAGTAAATGATGCATGCATTGAGATAACTAGGGCTATCCCCAGTCAAGTTTGCGCTAATGGTAAGTGTTAATACTGACTAAAATTTAATCCTTGGTTTTGACCCCTTAAGTCATTTGCATTAAGTTTACAGCTGCAACAAAAGGCCCGTGTTGAAGAACTTGCCTTATTGAATAATGGACTCAGTTATACCACAAGTAAGTATATAAGCGTTTCACGTCCCGATCTGCAAAAGGATTGCTTTCGTTTTGGCACAGCTGAAACTTAAATAGCTCAAAGGAACTCGTGCTATTGAAAGTAGGTGAAAGGACTGCTCCGTGAAAGTGATAAGAACTGATTTATTCGGCAATGCACAGAAGTTTCGGCGAGGCTTTCGTGC
Organism: Morbakka virulenta; assembly: GCA_003991215.1. Classification (NCBI taxonomy): domain Eukaryota; kingdom Metazoa; phylum Cnidaria; class Cubozoa; order Carybdeida; family Carukiidae; genus Morbakka; species Morbakka virulenta. Next base: position 701,512 of record RDPX01000002.1, on the reverse strand, counting down.
CATACACACTTTAAGGTATTCGGTAGAAGTTATGGAAATAATGTTTAATCCTTTTCATGAAAAGAAGCAAGTATATCATAGGCAAGGCGAGTGACGATTGATATTTGATGCTGCGAGGTGTTCTTTGCACTTCTAAAGTAGTGATATTCTATTTTGTTGTAAAATTGTTTATCAGTTTAATGATTTTTTATATTGTTATGTTCAAGTAAACTGAATAATTTTACAGTAATATTTATGCCTAATGTGTATGTGTACATTTATTTTATGTAACTATATTTTTTATGTTTACTATCTGTGATTGTAGTATATTTGTACATAAATAAATGATAAAAAACCATACACTCATTTAATTTTTCTTAAATGTGTATATATGGGTCAGGTAGCAGAAAAATTTACTTGCTAGTTCACTAAATGAACAAGCAGTAAAAAATTAATGTTTGTAACAAAGATATAGGGGCTTTCTCATATCATGAGTGGTACACTTCTATTGCGCTACGTTTTGAGAGATACTTTTCTAATTATCAGACTATTGAAGTACAGCTGTTTTATACATTCATATTGTGTGCCAACGTGGTGACAGATCGAAGTGTTTTGAGGAGTGGCGCCATACCTGTTGTGTTTCTTTATTTTGTTCTGGGAGCCATATTTATTGAAGAGTGTGGGACACACTGTTGACTTGATTGCTGTGCTGTAGGAAATGGATTGTTTTTCTTATTTTTGTTGTTGCTGTGTTTGGTTCCTTGTCTGTAATTTCGTTTTTTTCTCAGTCAAAGGTGTGATCTTGTGTCTAACAGTGTTCTATTTCATGGCTGTTAATATCACCTTTTTGAACGGCTCTCGTGCTCCTTTTCCCTTTAACCAAGGAATTCTTTGATTCATCAATGTAGGAGGCAAGATACTCCATACAATGTGGTCTACAAATTTGTTATTCCTCTCCTCAAGTGGGACTGGGTTCTTTGGTTTTCACATGTTAAAAAGAAGGACCACATAGTATTGCGTTGTCGGAGAGTTCGCCCTGGGTATTCCTTGATTTTCTTGACATAAGATAGACGTATTTGTTTTAGAGGTTCCTTTACTTCTGGATGATCGGGTCCCGTGCTTCTGTGTAAGGCTTTCTGGACATTCGTAGCGTATATATATATTGGAGAAGAGAACCCGCGAAAAGTGTCTTTCTTCTTTTCTAAAGTCGTTTAAACAGGGTGGTGATGACACTGTTACTAGCTGAGACAGGATAGCATTATTGATGCGTTATTGTAGTACTGGTCAGTGTGACTTGGCGTCCTGTAGGAAATGTTGCCATCTGCGTGTCTCTTTACTAAGACATCAAGGAAGGGTAGTCATTTTTCTTCGTCTTTCTCCATGGTAAATTCGATGTTTGAGTGAAGATTTGATGTGCTTAAAGAAGCCTTGTAGGTTTCTTTAAGCAGATTCCTTTTTTAATAATTACAGAAGATTCCTTTTTTAAATAAGTACAGAGACATCGTCAACGTATGTCAGGAAACTTCCCCTGTTACTAGTTGTTTTGTTTTGTTTTGTTTTGTAAATGTTGTATCTATGATTTGTGATTACCGATAATTTCTCTGTGTGGTATTGACGCAAGTAAACGATTGTTCTCGGTAAGAACTAAGTTAGTCACTTGGGCTAGGTTCGATGTCACGGGCAATATTGCATGTGTGACATCGGTAATTTGCATGTAGGCGTATGAAATTTAGAGGTCAATGAAGCCGATCATATTTTAGATCTGATTCATGTATTTAGACATTTCCAATACATACTTGTGATTTTGTACTTTAAGATCGTCTTTGAAGTGATCTTCGTTGTGATAAGGTCGTCGTTGAAGTTTAAGATTGTCGTTGTAGGTTGAGATCGTCTCAGGTGTGGAAGTCGATTGTTGAGTGTTGTAGAACACGATTATTGGAGTTTGCTATATGTATTCATTATTGAGGATACAGTTGTTTATATTGATAGTTACCGGTAATTTGTTGTTGACACGAATGTTATCGTAAAGTTTTATACAGTCCTCTAACGAAAAGAGTCGTCGTTACCTTCGCTTGAACCAGCGCACATATTAAGGGGTCAAGAAAACCACCCCTTTCTCACAACATCGTCAACGTATCTTTTTCAGACATTAGCTTCTTGGCCAGCTGTTGATAGTGCTGTGCGTCAGATTGTTTTTATGAATATTTCAACAATCACAGAGGATGTGAGAGCTCCCATGGGTACACCGTTGGTCTGAGTGTAGATGTCATTGTTGAAGAGGAAGGATATGTTGGTAATATGTGCTTCCAGTAGCTACTGGGTATATGAAGGGTTTAGTGCTGTTCTTGATGACAACGACTAGTCGTTTTCAAGCAAGTCCTCAACAAGTTTGTGACAAATGCTTACTAAAATTTTTTCAATTCCAAGGTGTGAACATTACAGAAATGCATAGAACACTGATTCAGAAATATTTGATAGAAGTTTCACTTTGTCTCGGTAGATAGCTATCGTATAATTAGATATACTTTTCCAAAATATTGAACTTGTATTATATCTGAAGCGTTTAAAGTACGCTTTAGAAATATCTGCCGTTATTTTGGTGAGCCCAGGTTCACATGGCAGGAACTGAGTACTTTGTTTTGTATTTTTTGCCTACAGTTAAAAGGTTTAATTTTTTGGAACTTTGAACAGTTTTTTTAAGTTGGTTTACTATTGTAATATCACTTTGAAATTACAATAATCTTTTACTTTTCCCAGAACTAAGCGCCCCTCCCTCCACCCTCCTCCACTTTTTTAGAATTTATTTTCCAACTGTAACCAATGCAACTGTTGTGACATTATAATAATTGAAGGGTGTTCAGGAAGAAAGTTGTAGTCAAAGTAGGGCTTCCTAGGGCCTTTTTTCAACCGCAGTCTCCAGCTAACTTGGAGGTTTGACCTCTGCCATTTACACAAGTGTATTGAGCTTCTTCCAGACGTCGTGTAGCTTGTACCATAAATCTCAGCTCAGAGAATTGACACAAGGCTACTATACTTCAACCTGCTGTCACTGAAGGGAAAAAGTTTCTCCGTAACCCTGGGAAAGGTGGCTGAATGGGTACTACACCTTGCCAACTGTTGTATCTATTTTTTATAACTTCGATATAATTTTTGTTTTTGCGTAGAATGTGTACTTACTTTTAAGTATTGCTGGTGGAAATGAACTTAAGTGGTCACTTGGCAACGCAAGCGACGCAATTTTTCTGTCTGTTCTTTTATTTGCATTTGAAAGTTACGCTTTTCTGCAATCTTTGTTTTAGCATCATTTTCAATTAAGTTGTATGGTCGTGGCTTTACGAAGACTTCCAATATTTCCACAGTATCATGCAGCTTTGTTTTATTAAATTCCCATATCGTCGGTAAGTATGGAAAAAATTATTACAGCAAACCTGTTTATGACTTATTTATAACTTTATTTATAACTTTTTGTCTAACTAATTTTTCTTTTACGAAGTATTTTTGTACTTCAAAAGTACATAGGTATAGAATATGGTCGCCAAAAGTGTAATGTTATGCAAAGTTTAGATGTCAATTAAGGTTGCGAAAATTCTCATGCAGATTTTAAGGCATTTGTAAGATAATCTTTCCTTCATACAACGTGCAAGGTTACAGCATAGACTTTAATGGGATCCTTAATGTNAATTATTACAGCAAACCTGTTTATGAAAAGGGAGCAAGGGGGTATTAACTTTTTGTCTAACTAATTTTTCTTTTACGAAGTATTTTTGTACTTCAAAAGTACATAGGTATAGAATATGGTCGCCAAAAATGTAATGTTATGCAAAGTTTAGATGTCAATTAAGGTTGCGAAAATTCTCATGCAGATTTTAAGGCATTTGTAAGATAATCTTTCCTTCATACAACGTGCAAGGTTACAGCATAGACTTTAATGGGATCCTTAATGTTGACTACAACAGGAAAGGTAACCAGGCAGAAGAGCAAACAGTGATTGAATAATGACCCAGGACAAAGTTTTGTTGGTTTTTTTCACTTTTTCTAGTCCATCTTGCACAACAAAAAGATATTCACCTCTGAAAATTTCACCAGTAGAAATCTAAAATTATCAAACAAAGCCAGTAGCAATGTATTATAGTATGTTTTAATGTAATAACTACTCACGTAATAGAAAACAATGTTTGATATTCAGATTAGTCGTGTGTGGATAGAGATATCGGCGACACCTTGAACTGTCATATTTTAAGCTTGATCAATATTCTGTTTCTTTGACATGAAATTTCCATATCTTTATGTAGCCAGAACATAGGACAGCATATTAAATCTAGTCGGGCTGATATTTTTCTGGTTTGCTGTAACATGTTATCTCTTTACTCCAAAAATCTTCCAGTTTTGGAACGGTAATATAATTTTAACGCCGTGTTCTGTCATTTTGATAGTCAGCAAGCCCTCGCACATCACTGATGATGTTCTTCATTGCCCAGCGCCGACACTTAACAACAAGAACAGGTAAGGTTTTAAGTGGTTTGTATATTTGATTTCTTGCTTTTTGTAATCAGATTATTCAACAGAAACGTATGGCATAAAGTGGAAGGCCTGGTTCTATGGGGGTCTTTTGTAATTCTTTGTCTTTTGTACTTTAAATAGAGGGTAAATGATAAACCTTTTTAGAAGTTTGTATTTAACGCAGGCCACAGAGAGCTTGGAAAGTTGGATCTTCCCTTCGGTAAGTGAGGTTGTTTGGAAATGATCAAGTGTTGAGCATTTGGACCCATCATTGCATTTTGTATCATTCTGCGTCAATTTATGTGATTGTTTTGTTTTTCCGGATAGCTTGTTAAAGGAGATGAAGTAGCAATTTGTAAAAGTTTAACTCCCATATTTTCTTCTTTTTTTAAATCCTTCTGCCAGACCATATTAAAGTTGTTACATTCTACAAGTCGTTGCCACAAGTGTTGGCAATTTTGAAATTGGCACGTGGCTAGAGGAGCGTTTGAAAAATAATAATCGTCTGGAAATATATTTAACCTTACCTGTGGGATTGGAGTAATATGAGAATACTGTGATAATAACAACTTATGTTGTTCCTGTGATGCTGTATGTGTACATAAAAAGTAACTTTCTAAAAACAATTGGGACCAAGGAAAAGGCTATTCTCACGTAATAAAATGGAGCATAGCATTCCAGTAATAATCGTCGAACCACTGACTATATCCAATGCAGCTCATGAAGGCCGACGGGGCTGCTGCCCCCCAAAATGTTTACAAAAAGGTTTAAAACAAATTTTTGATTACTTCCCCCATACAACCACAGTCAATAGATTATTTACGATGTACGTGGCAAGAAAATATAAAACCACGACAAAAATATTCACCGTTTTTACAGATATTATTTAGCCTACCGTTAATATTTTGGCGAACCAACATCGATTGTAAATCGTGAAGCCGGAGGCCACATGGTTTGATGATGTACGTACGTTATTTTAGTCCTCCAGTGCATTCCGAGCAGGCAAAGTCCAAACAATGTTATTGTTTAGTGTCTGTCAAGTTGTTCAAGTACAGGCAGAATTACATGTTGCTTGAGGCATTCGCTAAACGTGATATGACCAATAGGATCATCTGCTGTCTTTCTTTGAATACAGATTGGATCGTCTGAGTGACCCAGCAGGATAAAAAATATCATGAATCATAACATCTTTTAGAACGTGTCGCGCAACCGGTTTTTTACTGGCAATTATTAATTATATGTTTGATAATTATTTTTTGATTTGCCTTAACCTTGCCCATTTGTAATGTACAAGACACGATGGAAAAAAGCAAAGTGAGGTGATGATGATGTGATTCCTCGAAGTTTGTTTTTTTTGGGGGGGGGGAGGGGGTGCGACATTGAAAATAATATGTAGAACTTTAGGTCTTTTAAACATCCTTTGCTGCCTTGACATGGACAAGGTAAGTTTCAACGACCACGTTCAAACAATGACCAGCACAATGTTTTTTTAGGCAGAGGTACTGATTTGCAAGCCCAGCAGCAAAATCTAAATAATAACTATACATTACATAAGCACCGTCTACCTCTACGACAAGAGGAATGGTTACAGTGTCCATTTTTTCAAAAGCAGGCAAAATTAACAATTGCTGCAGCCTCTGCGTCTTTATGCCTTGTCAGTTCATAGAAGGGCATTGCCTTTCAATAAAATAGAGGATATAAAGTTTCGAAACCCTCTCCCCCAATAAAACATAACAATGGAAATAGTCATGAGTGATGAGTTTGTTCATAAATCTCAGTGAAATTCTTATTGGAAGGATTACAAATTTTCGGAGTTTTGGGGAATTACTGACATTTTTGCATGAATTTTGGAGCTTTTAAATTTTTTTCTCAAGCACGACTTTGCAGCAAAAAGTAGCTTCATCGTGCTAGTAAAAAACTAACGGGCTTTTGACTTTATATCAATAACAGATAATATTATAGAACAGTAATAAATACAGCTACGATACACAAGAAAATTTCTTCCACTTATTATTCTTCAGGGCACGTCTGTACATGACTTGAAATATATGAATATGATAGACCATAGTTTTAATTAGAACTTTGAAAAAAATTGTCACACAGTCGTTTTCTTCTTCCTGGTATTCCGATAGGAAAATAAATAATTTATTTCTGTTTTGTTAACAAACCTATCCCGATCACGTTATATCTTCATAAGAAGGTAAACAAACAAGGGAATCTTTATGTCTTGAGATTTTTTGGTGTGACCATGAAACAAAGCAGATACAAAATACAAAGAGGAGGATGAAAATTAAGAGAAACGTTGTTTTGACTTTCTATTTGGCGTATGAAAGACTTTAAATGCTGAAATGACCAAACATATTTAGACTTGGGAACTTACAGCCCCATTGTGAACCTCAACTGTTAAGTAAAAACCAGTCGACTTCTTGTCAAAACTCTATTCTTGACCTTGTCATTTAAGATAATTTAGTACCGTTTTGGTTGAGGGATTGGTATTCGGATAGACATATTAAAGTCCAACACTTGTACACCGAGTTCGTTTAATGGAGCACTTAAGTGGTAAAATGTTTCAGATAAACAGGTTAAGTTAGTCGTGTTGACAGATCAAAAGATAAAATATAGGGTAGGATACAAAGGAGTAGTAGACTCATTTTTGTTAAACACAGCCATGGCATAAACCGTAATAATGTTACATCTTTGTTTATATGGCTTTCTCTGTGTATGTGTATATATATAACATGTTCGTTTATATCCTAATAATATTTTTTAAAATAAATTTCCTGGTTAGTGTTGCCCCACTTGCTTCATTTCGGCCACAAATATACCATTTTCTAAGGAATCGGTGAAGGTCATACAAATGTAATGAAAGAGTGAAAGATGTCTTGTGAAGAGGTGTTGTTTTAATCAAGATCATGTGGGTTTTTTGCTTCTATATTACAGTAGAATTAGTCGATTAGTCGTTGTTTATTTTCTGACATATATATATATATATATATATATATATATATATATATATATATATATATATATATATATACTCAAGCTACAGACAGTACTGTTTCGCCCTTTGTGGGTTCATCAGTGCAGCACAGAGTTTCTGAGACATAACTCTCAGGCCATGTTGCCGGAGCAAACACAGCTTAAGAAGTTATTGTGGGATCCTGTCAGAGTGCTCAAACTACACATGCGCAGTGAGCTCCGCATTACGCAAACGACAGGTTCCCATCTCAGATAGAGTGCTCAACCAAACTTTCGTAAGGGAGCGTAATTACTCATATATATATATATATATATATATATATATATATATATATATATATATATATATGCTTTCTCTTTTTTAGTTCTGCAGTTTTACAAGTGTCTGTAAATGGTAAATCGTTTGTGTCCAGCAATGTTACTATTACTTTAAAGAACTGCACTTTTAGAAAGGTAAGGATTATTCGGGTAGGAAGAGGTTCATGCCTTCCTGGGTACATTAAAGTAGCTTAACGTTAACTACCGTTGTTTACATTACGTTTTTCAAATGAACGATTCGTGTTATCGAACTTGAATATCGCAAGTGAAAAGTATGTCTTGCCTCCACAAATTTAATAATGGTTGTTTGCGAGTTTAAATCTCAATGTGTTGCCAGTTACTTAGACGTCCCGTGCCCCCTCAAAATTGATCGATGGAATATAGTTAAGTAGTAGAATGTTGGAAACATTGTTTACTTTATCATTCTTTTTTCGGTTCTGTCTTCATCTTGTGTTTTTCAGGAACAAGTTCGCATTTTCCCCCATTCAATACTTAATGCCATTGCTCAAACATTTTACTACTTGTGTCCCTGAGAACAATCAGCTCTCACTGACAGCGACATTTTGTATTATTCATTGATTATTGTAAATAATGAATAGAAGATGGGAGGACCACATTAGAAAAGTATTAATCACGACGTTAGCTTTTGCTGGTTTTGCTATTGGATTATTTAGGGCTTCTGATACACTACTCGAGGTCTTCATTTTTGTATAATGATGGACGTAAGATCGAGAGTAAGGACCAACATTTCGTTCGTTGTAGACTGAAACTGCTATGGACGTCCGTTTCACAAACTGAAACAGTACTATTTTTATGACGATACCCCATGATAGTATTAAGCTTTCACTTTCTATTAAAATTGTGCATTTTGGTTTGGATTGAAAGTGGTTGACGGACATAATTGCTTATTATTAAGGCTTTAGTTAACTTAGTTCCATGCCACGAGGAGCATTTTGTATGCGCAGCGGTTTTCATCACAACATCATAACTTGGTTTTTAAATCATGGTAAGAAAAGAGACTGTAAAAATTGTAGCTGTAAAAAGCAAATCTGGTAATTCGGTGCCGCTGGCTTATTTTATAGATTAGTTTTTTGTTCAAGAAGAGATGTATGTTGTCAGTCTTAAGAGAGAGTTGGTCGTAATGCAACTAACCAATCGTTTCCTGCTGATATGGTAGCCGATTGCAAAAACAATTGCTGCTGAAAAGCAAGCAAGCAACGTTTATTTTAAAAGTAGACTTTGACCCCTTTTAATTGTTTGGGCACAGAACCAGTGCATTTTATATTTTGTTTGGGACTGAGAAAATATTTGAACGAGCAGGCCTATTGAAAATAGATCTGGTAGGCTACCGTAATGAAGTGATCAAAAAGGAAATGGCAGGGCTGAAAAATTCCTTTGCATTAAGGTCACTTATTATGTTATTGTGGAAAGTAGGGAGTTTTAATTCTATGGTTTCCGCAATTTTGCAGTTTTCTGTATCGTGTACTTTTTGGCATTATTTAGCTCTTGCTATTACCAAGATTGCGCGCAATATGCTGTTTTTCTAAAATAGCTTTGATTTTTTAGCTTCAGACTTAAATGGTAGATACAATCTGACATACTGAATATTTTCATGGATTGTGGCTTATCGGAGTAAACCTGAAGAAGAATTGTGCCGTTATTCGGAATATCAAGTACTAAGTGGCGAATATTAGACAAGTAGCTTTTTTTATTGGGTGTCATTGGATACCGAGAATACTCATTACCGGCAAAGCATTAAATATTTTGAATGTGAAATATGTGAGCTGCAAGCAGCTGTTTAAAGTACATATCAAATGTGCTGCTCAGAATTTATAAATGTTTCCAGAACGTTACCAAGCAGGGATACACAAGACAATTTTGTGAATGTTCCAGACGAGGCATTTTTTCCAAGTGTAATGAATTGTTGAATATTGTTTAAACGCTCAAGTTTATTTCACCTTGTTACTTTGATGATTTACTTTCTTCTTTCTTTTTGGTTATTTTTCACAGGTCAGTTGGATTCCGACATTTGTTGGTGTTTTGTTTTTCCTGTTGCTGTTACTTCTTCTTTTATGCTGGTGGTTTTGGAAGCTTTTGCCATGTGCAGTAAGTAGCAACTTACCTGAATCTTTTTTTGTGTACCTACAGGTTTTGTAAAACCCATTTTTGCAATATATTGTACAAGCACACAGGTAATATTTTCAAGAAATACTTTGAGTCTATCAAATTCTTTGAAGCGAATACCATTATTTCTTGGACAGTAACAAAATGGGGATATATCAGTCATTTGCCAAACCGCCTCTGTCGTTTCTTGGGTTCTTGCGCTGTATTAAAAGAATGTTATGTCTTCCATTTGTCAGCTTTTCCTTAACTGAAATGTGGAAGTCAAATTCTATTGCTATTTAAATTTTATTTATTTATTTATACTCTTCTTACCCTAAACAAGGCTGAAAGCCACTTCAGTTTAGCAGGTTACTTCTCTTATTTGATTCTGTTCTTTGTACGTTTTAATATATTTCAAGGAATGAAATATACCCGCTCATAACTTCATAAGTTGTTTTCTTATTACTGACTTACATCAGAAACAAATAACACTTTAAAGGCATTGTGCCAAAGTAAAAATGTGTGGTTATTTGATTTTTTTCTCTGAAGAGACATAAGCAATAAATATTTACGATTTTTGATACAGTAAACTGTCGTTATAAGAAATTTCCATGGAGTGACAAAAATGACTGTTTCATATAACCGTTGATTGACAACTTATTACTATCATTTAAATAACACTAATAGCTTTGTTATTTCTAGTCGTTTGTTTACTTTACTTTGAACTTTATACAAGTTGTTAATAGTCTGATTTCATTTACTTTCTTACAAGTGAAAGTTTAATAAGAAAAATACCAAATTAAGCTGTAAAAACGTTCCCATAACTGATCCTTTCTTATATGTATTTTCTTTTATCAGATGTGCTGTGTAATAACATTCACAGTTTTCTATAAATTACTAATAAATATTACTTGCTAAAAGAGACTGGGATCTAAGAGCTGCTTGCGTTTTACCGATGGTTCCTTATGACCGACTTGACTATAACGAGAAGCCACTGTAGGTCAAAAAAGAGCTATTTCCTATTAATATAATATTGCATTGAATTTGCTGTTGATCCATTGATGCAGGTTGAATTGCATGACGGCTACTGTGGCACCTTTGAAAGAAAAGAAACGATTTTTGAAATTTGAGCGAACTTTAGAGGAACCCTTATGATAAGCACCGTTATATTTTAGTTTCTGTGATAATCTGTTTACGATATTTTCCAAACACTCTTGATTATTTGATACTATTCCAAGTGACTTTACTTATTGCCGTGTTCTTTTAAACGGTTTTGTGTGTGTGTTTTTCCCATAGTGTTATATTGCAAAGCTTTATTGCAGCCTATGAATACATCTCAGAATAGAGTGATTGGTTTATACATCCTCTAAACCCATGTGATTACGTATGATAACCATATTGCAGGTAAATGACTATTGATGAGGTTTGAATTAGGAATAGAGTAGAAAAGCTGATTTTTATTCTCGATAAAAACTGCGATCATATTTACATATATGGTCAGCAATATCACTCTTTTGTATCTCCAGCTTTTTCGGTGTGGTTGCCGCTGCTAAATATATACAAAAGAAGTATTCTACCAAATCTTATGATTGCAATAAATCTCACTACGATAAGTATGCCTGGAACAATTAATCAGTATTTTCAAGAATTCAGTTGCCTGCTGACAGAAGATGTTTGTCTGAAAACGTAATCCAGTGTAAATTATTAACAGCATGATGCGATGAACCAAACCATACCACTTTCTGTGATTGGTGAGAAATTTACAAACAACCAAAATGTGAGCGACAAAGATGGGCCTTTTTAAACAGAAATAGAATATTAACTTTAGTACCGCTTTATACGCTTCCAATATAGGCAGGTATTAATAAAAGTCATCAATAAAATAAAGAGCAGATACATTTTATTCCGTATTAATTTACCCTTTTATTTAATTTGTCATATTTTTTACCTTCAGGCACAGCCAAAAGAAAAGGCCTGTGACGTAAGTTTTCTTTGTCAATATCGTTGCGCACAGTAGGTGTTTAGTGATATTGCTTTTAATGTGAGTGTTTTTGCTAGTTTATTGTTGTCTTTGGATTTTGTTGTCATGCTTTTTGATATTTCTTCTTCTTTATCACTGTTACATTGGACATTATTCAACGACAATTCTCTTAAAAGGACGGAATCTCATATGAATTGGATCAGATCTTTAAATATCCTACTTACAGTTGGCAGTGTTTATTCAATACTGGACTTACTTTATTACATATTTTGAACATTTGCGCAGAGCATAACAAAAACGAAATCAATTTGTGTTATTGGAGTTACATCACTAGCGGGATTTTCTTAATAAATCCTATGAGTAATATTTTCACATTAACAGCTGTGGCTTAAACGCAATACTTTCTGATTATATATGTGTTTTATGTAATTGTCATTTTTATTTGTTTGTGTAAGATGAATATGCAGTAAAACTGCTTTTAGATAATTTTTTATTATGTTCGATTAATCCCACAGTGTTTTGAAAGTTTTTCATAGCACAGCTATTTGTAAATATTCTTAGAAATTGGCGGGCTTGAGATTAAATACATCCATAAAGAATTTTGAAAAGACGCTACAGATTATTTTAAAAACTGATACAAAAGGGAACTCGAGGGGCAGCTGAAAGCACTCGTGTTTTTGTTTCAGTGTCAGTGGAAAGATAAAAACAGGAATTCATTGTTATTTTTGAACCCCAGATCATATACCATAGGCTTGAGCCTGGTTCATATTTTCTTTAGAACTACAATTTCATAGAAATTATTTGCCATGGAGATTTGCAGTTTGGTAATAATTAGTTGTTATTTGAGGGGACAGAGGTATTTTCTTAATAGATATTTGAGATAAGAAAAACTATTTATAACGGAGCTTGTTTTCTTATTTAAGTAGAACTCTTTGCTGAAAGAAGATATTGAATATGTGTACATTTTCTCTTTAGAACAGAAGGAGAGGGCGTTAGGGAAAGCTTGGTTGATCTTCAACTATGATATTATGCCACTTCTTTTGCCCAGTTTACGGTCAATTGTTAGTTATTAATAAATATAAATGTCGTCGTAGCCGCCGAAAAAGAAGAAGTGGAAGACAGTGGATGCATCATATTATGGTGGAGGAGGAGTAGGTGGTGTCAAGCCAGTTAGAGTAAGCACACATGTTCAAAGTGCTATTTGTGGCATTAGCCATGTTTTGTTTGTTTCTCGGGGGGGGGGGGTTGTGTATGAAGAACACAACTCTTTCGTTTAAGACTTTTGACAGTAACAATTTTTATGGAAAGCTTCTTGGGGAAGAGGTTACCTTTTATTCACCCCCTACTCTAAAAAAACCCCACTGCTCTACAGAATATACAGAGTAATTGTAAACGTTTAAAGATTTTTCATAGGTAGGCCCTTTTAATTTGGTTACTAGATACGGTGATGGGTAAAAGCTTTTTAAATGAAATTTCTTCGTTAAAAGAGCCTTAACTTGAATTTTTTAATTTGTTTTATACTTTTCATAGATTTGTTAGTAAGGTTCTTAAGGTAAGAACTTGAACCAGATGGCGTGTGTAATATTTGCAAGTGAAAAATTACATCTCTCCTTGATTATATGAGGCGCTCAGTAATTTCCATGCTGAGGCAATGGTGAAAGAAGCATTAGAAACGTTAAGTACAGTAGCGTGCGTTGCACACACAATATTTGAGAAAGGTTTGAAGACGACCAGTCTACGTCAAGACATACGGAATAGAAAACCCCAAAACTGATAGATTCAATGAACAGGGTAGTAGAAGTGTACTGTAGGAAGATAAACAGGCGAAAGATGAAGCTGACGGAGGTAGGGAGGAGCAGCTGCAGTGTGAGTGTTCACATAAACGACTGGTTTTGCAGAAGCAGTTTAAACACATTGACAGCTTAGACAAAGAAGACACAATGTACACCAGAGATGTACCAAAAAGAATAACAAAGACCGAAAACGGTTTCAAAAACACACATAACTGCTGTCTAATGTTAGAACATGACCTAGAGAACATGGTCTAGCATGGTGCAAAAGCGTGGACCGTGAAACAAGAAGAAACCACTAGGTTGGAGACATGTGAGAGTTGATTTTTGAAACGGTTGGTCAAGATGAGTTAAGACCAGGGGTCATTTTGTAAATTCCATATGGCGAAGGATGAATATCTGAATTTTACACAACTACAGTTCAGATGGTCAGTTAAAGAGGTTAAAAAAAGGACAAATGGAAAGAAGTAGAGAAAGGGAAGAAAAATGTTAAATGTGGCGGTGGTGATGGAAGAAAACAGTAATGAAGATCTACACCGAATAGCTCTAGACTGATGTATTTTTTCCATTAGAGCAAAATCCTGTTGCCCGTGGTTATGGGTGTATTATAATATAAGTTTTCAATAAGTAGAATAAAGATCGTACACCTGATATGCCTTTATATTCTTCAAGTCTAGAATTGGTTCCACAGAGGCCATATAGAGGAAATAACATCATGTATCAACCACATGGTAGATATTTGGTCAAATCGGCGGTAGTTAAAAGAAAACTGATAAAAGACAATAGTCACTGATTGTACTGAGTGTTGCTTGTCAGCTTTGTTTTATCTAGCACGGACGTTGATCTTCCAATTATCCCGTGTTTACTATATTTTGTCTATGCTGCACAACACAAGGCAGCGTCACCACTTGCTGGATACCTACAGATTTGTCGTGGTGCTTGACGTAACGGACTTTATGACAATATCACTCGTGGTAGACAAAGTGGTTGCCTTGAACATTGTCTATGTACACTCCCGTCAGGCATTGCAAACTCAGTTGGGTTGCCATTTCTGCCCTGTAGGTAATGGTCGAATTCCGAACGAACTCGAGACTGAGCTCAAGAACTGTTGGTCGACCTAAGTTATGTTTTAAGGATGATTGCAAGAGATACATGCTCAGAATTGATCTTCCAACTGGAACTTGGCTGAGAACCAAAGTGAGTGGAGGACTGCGTATAAACATGCCCTTAAAGCAGAACAACTTGCAACAACAACAACAACGACAACAACAACTTGCAAGGAGGAAGGCAAACTAATATTAAAGCGGCCCCGGTATCATCGGGGTTTACCCGCAAGTTCTGCGGTCACACTTGCCTTTCAATAATGATAGGTCACCGAAATAAGTGTTCGCAAGCGCTCTAAGCCATGGACTGCACCCGACGGCTGCCTACTATAAATATATAATACATATGTTCATATGTGCATAGTTGTATATTTTTAAATACTTGTTACTTATCTTTCTGTTGCACCCTGCCAGTCCGTATGCTTCGTTTTTGGTTTTCTAAAGTATATATCTACTGTGTTGCCAGCTTTACCGATATTTTATCAATTTTTATTGTTTAGGTCCAATGGGGTGATAAAGGTGCTACAGAAGCTGGGAAGAAGCTGACTAACACACCGGTAAGTACCAATTTCCCTTTTTTCTAATATATAGTTTACATTTAATCCTTTAACACTTAACAGTAAAAACCATTGGATCCGTTTACACCCTTCCTTCCTCAACAAAGATCCTTGCTGATAGAGGATGTTGTCAGAATAGAGGTTTGATTTTTATTTCGTACATGTGATGTGATAAAATACAAATGAAAAGAATATTCCCCGAAATCCTTTTGGTAAGGGCGTAAAAAATTCTCTCTAACCTCCCAGCTGCTATACTACCATAATATGGCAGTCGCCTTATGCCAATCATCTTATGTCCGTATGCATAGCTTTTTATCTCATTTTCATATATAATCTTTTGTCGTCAAAACAACCAAGTGATATTTTTTTTATTTCATAGCTCCCAAGTTGACAATTTTGACTGCTTCTTGTTTGTATTGTATGATGTATCTTTTTTGTTATTTAGTAATACATTCTTATAGTCCATATTCATGTTTAATATAATTTTTATAATATTCTTTTAATACCTTTAGCAGTCCTTCCACCTTTTTCATTGTCTTTAATTCTACTACTACTACTACTACTTCTACTACTACTACTACTACTACTACTACTACTACTACTACTACTACTACTACTACTACTACTACTACTAGCTATCCGTTTATAGTCAATGGACACGTCAGACGTGTGTTTGACTTGTAGCTTTAAGCAAGGTTCGCCACTTCACATGATCACCAGCCATTTTTCCCGTCAAGTTGAGGGTCTTCAGATCGCCTTCGATTAATTCCTTCCTAGACTTTCCTTGGTCGTCAACTATACACCTTAGATTGCAATCCAATAAATTCAACAATTGGAACACTAATGCCTGCATCTTTACCAATGATCTTCTTAAAAGTTTGATCATTATGACGTTTCTGGACAGCCATTGTTATCAAATTTCTCTTTTTCACTTCAAAAGTCTTGGTAAACATCCTTTGTCTCCATTTCATATTAAGACTGTCAGTATCTGTTAATAGCAGTTTATCCTTATCACTCTAATTATTTTTAATGGTGTTACAGTGAAGATTATACATCAGTGTCTTAGAAAGATCAAGAATAGACATTCCCCCATAAGCTGGCCTGTTAAGGGTTAGTGTTTCTTTAATCTTATGCACAGCTACTACATTGTCATAAAAAATCTTACTACTTACATACGTTGGTTTGCCCGCAAGTTTTAAAAGTTTATTTTTTTCAGTGACGAGTCTTACTTCTATTTACTTTCTTACGTTTTCCCTCAGTTTACCAAAGACGCTGTTGTTCATTAGTTGAAGAAATCCATTTCAAATAAATTTAGAGCATTCTTACGTCTTTCCGTATTGAAATCATTATATTTCTTAAGCCAAGAAGATTGATTCAACTCTAAAACTCGATGAAGTTTAGTTATTTTTAATCCAAGGTCGGTATGTAATTAAAGGTTTCTGTAATGTAACACACACTTTTCTTTATTATTCAAAGTTGAAATTAGTTTATAGACGAGACCTTGATATTCTATATTTCTCTGCTATTTTTACAATATTTGGACAACAAGTCTTCAGTTATTTCACAGCTTTTCAGGTGCAAGAGGATTGTCATTATGCACTTTATGTAGTTCTTTTTGACACTCCAGATCAACGTCTACAAGCAAAACTTTCTTACTATCTTCATTATACTTAGCTAAGTCTGCCTTGTCTATCTGTTTTCCTGTCATCTATTTGAATCCTCCTACTGGTAGATATCGACTCATAGCCCAACAGTATAAATTGTTGACATCCAAATACGTGATATATTTTGAGGGCGCCTACTCATCATACTCTTTCGTGTATTTATTGTTTGCCTTACCATACCGATTTGCTATATAGTTGATTCCAGCACGCATACCCCTTTTAATGAACTGAAACATGTCAATATCAGTCATCGATTCTAGTTTAATGTTAGTCATCTTCAGCATAGCATCCTGTGATAGACCAGGTGATGTAAAGTAATGACATGAATACAGAAAGAGCAGATGATTTCTCAATGTGATATTCTCAACTTCAAATCTCCTCAATTTTGGTAATCTAAAATCTTTCTAACTCTTTAACAGTGAAGTTTTTAAGGTGTTTTGAAAGTCTGTTGAACATTATATATATAGTATATTATGCTATAATATTTTAAAAACACATTCATTAATCATAAGTCCTTGATGATTTCCAACTGTTAAAATCATCGCTATATCCCTTCCGTTTAACCAAAGCTTGTTTCTTCTTATGATCCCTTAGAATACCTTTATCAATTCCAAAAATTTGTCAAACACCTTCTTTTTATACTTGGATATTCAAACCTTATCATTTATATTAAATTTCCATTTCTGGTTTCATATTGCCAAAAAGATTCAAGTAAACAAGACCTTCATTCTTTTTCATGAATGCTTCTACGGGTGACATTCGTATTCAACTGTGTTTAGTGTTTTTTTTACTGTTTTACTAGTTTGGGTTGCATATTAAGATACATTGTATTACCTTGGACAATGAACTGCTTCTATATTTTGGGTTTAATTGTTCGGTTCCATTGTTTAACAACAACAGCTTTACCTTCATTAAATGTACTATACATTTCAATATTGTTATCATTAAACCATTTTTGAAATACTTTATTGTAAAATTCTGATCCATTGTCAATGCGTAATTTGGTTGGTTTTCGTCCATACTTATTTCTATGATTAACATGCATCAACAATACCTTTTTTGATTTTATTCTTAATAAGTACACTCCAAACATATTTACTAAACACAACGAGCACCATTAGTAGATAATTAAAACCTTGATTGCATTTACTTAACTGCTGCATATTAACTAGATCAGCTGCGCAAATTTCATCACTTTGATTGACAATAGCATGTCGTCGAGTGAAATGTTATTATATGGGTTTATGAAGTTCGTCATCTAATTTTTTTCTTGCCAGTTTTCTTCATTCAGCACTTTCCATTTTTTTGGATTCATCAAACCTAAACCTAGTTTAGCCGTAGCAGCAATAGCGTTTTGAGCAACAGTGTGTCTTTCTGACCATGGAATTGCATCTAATGCTTTAACCATTTTACGGTCAGCATCATTTTTCCATTTTACTTTGTCAATTTTATTAGCACATACACTAAAATCTACATTGTGTTGCATGCTGAAAGCATCCGTTTTTCTTGTCGGCTGTTGGTAAATTTCTTGAATATGACCACCCTTATTCCATTTAATTTGTTTCTCAAGAGGGTTATCAGGTCCTTTGAACCGATGTCCAGGTATTACCAAACCTTTTTTTCGGTGCTATTTTTAAACTCTATTTATGAGTACTTTCTCTTCTTGCACTTACAAACAAAGCATGACGACTTAAGTTTCAATTTACCTCTGACAGTCCTTTCATTACGTTCACATTTCGTAATGTTTGAATTTCACACAATAGCTCATATAATATTAGGTTAGATACTTTCGTCAAAATTTTATATGCTCCACCCTTTTCTTTATCCTGAAAAATGAAATCATATAACCCGATCTTGTTGAACAATTTTTCGTTGAAGCCATTCTCCACAGCAATAAGTCGACTATGATTTTAGGTTTTGGGATTGAAAATAACCATGTAATTAGATTCCTGCCGTATTTATTGTTGCATATCGAAATGCGATTGGACGATGTAAAAACTGCTGACATTATGCTGACCTCCGTTGAGGTGGTAGTTACATATTTCCTTTTGTATTTTATCATCACAATTAAGGATACTTTAAAGAATGCAGAGTTTACAGTTATTGCTTGAATATTCAGACGTATTCATTATCTGACTAGGATATTTTACTTCAAGTACTTTGTACTGTACAGTTTCACATATTCCATCCATCAACTCATTTAGGTCTTCTCTTTTGGATTGATGCGCATTTGATGTGTACATGTACAATTTTTCATAACAGATACACGGTAATTGGATCAAGCGTATTATACAGTTAGTTTTTCCAGACCCTGAGCTACTGAATACCAATAAACGAAAATCTTTATTCTTAGAGAAGTTGTTTATCTTCATTTTGTGTCTTATTTTTTAATTTACCATCGTAATTTGGTATTTTCATTATATATCAATATATTAATATACATACAATAAATGTCTTTTAATACACATCTTCACAAATAAATGACCATAAAACATTTATCTGATGTAATATTATAATGGATATCAAAAATCTTAATGAGAGTGCAGAGAAAAACCTTTAAATTAAAGCTGTGAAACGTAGGATCAGAAACGAATTTAGAAATTATAAAGATGCAGATGAAAATCAAAGATATCAAACTGTGAGATATTTGAACCTGTTTTTACTGCTCAAAAAGAGGATAAAAACACCATCGATGAAAAACAGGAAAAATTAATAAAACAATTAGAGGAAAATCAACAAAAAGTTATTTTTATTACCACACCATTTATCTCACCGTAAAAGCTAAATAAAAACATCAATTTTAAATAATTAATACTGTGAAGCATTTTAGAATGATTTAATACAAAAATTTTGATAATTCTCAAGGTACGTCAAAGGGTGATAAAAAAACCTAAACAGCACCAAGACATGGCCATCAAACCTAGAAACCAATACAAACTCAGTCAAAATCATACTGCATTAACACAATACTTCGGTTTGTACCTCATACTTTTGATAAGTCCAGCGTCTATTTTTCTGTCTATGTTTGAATTTACTCTGTCGTTTTTCTATGCAGTTTACTTTACTTTTTTTTGCATTGTACCTCTACATTAGCATTTGTATCCTATTTCAGATAATGCCGTAAACTGGTTCAGAATGAGCGCTGTGAACTATATTCAACTTGAAGGGAACTTTTTTAACTGTTGCAACTTTCAATACTATTAAAGGAAAATACACACATTGATGTTTTGCATTCCGTCCTTTAGCTTAGTATGGCTTGGGATAGAACTACAAGGATTGTTATCAATTACTCGTCCCATAAATCAGGATTTGTTATAAAAAAGTTTGTCACTATTAATCCAGTAATCTTTTTTATATTGTTTTGAACTTAGCTCTTGAAAAAATGTTATCCCTTCTTTCTTGGAAAGTTGTTTTTCCCGAAACTTAAGATCCGTTGCCGTTATGTTCAAAAAATTAATGGTCCATAGTTTACTGCTCGTAAAATTAGAGTTGAAATAAAACTCTTCTAATAAGCGTTATCTGCCATTAAGTCACCTCTCTGCAAGTTATAAAATTAAGCTGTTGTAAAAGTAGTTTTCAAAGCGATATATTTTTATACTTTACACTGGCCAGACAGGTTAATGAGGTTCTATCGTTACTGTACTCATTTAGTGCTACTTTGTTATAAACGAATGAGGCCTATTTGTACCAAACATGACTGGTGGTATAATTATTTATCTGTTCACAATTTTATTTCTGCCTTAAAGGATGCAAAAATTTTGGAGTCCGAAAGCTCTGAAGAGGAAAAGAAAGCAAAATCGTTTGGAGCCAATCTTCGAGTAAGTGGTGCTAGGTTGATGAGTCTATTGGGCGAAATTAATGTGAAGTATGAATTTAACAAAAACATTTGCTGTAAATATGATTTTATATTTTGGTTTTATGTTTTACGTAAAGTAGATAATATTATACACGCATCATTTTTCTCATCTAAAGTCAACGTCAGCACTTTCTGAGGTAAATTGTGCGCAAAAGTCAAGTTATATGTGTACAAAAGTCAATTTATTTGGTGAAAATAAAAATATTTACCAATTAAATTGGAGTTGGAGTTGCATCTAAAGTCAACGTCAGCACTTTCTGAGGTAAATTGTGCACAAAAGTCAAGTTATATGTGCACAAAAGTCGATTTACTTGGTTAATATAAAAGTATTCACCAAGTAAATTGGAGTTGCTGTGTGAAACCAGTAGTGAAAATTTCAGGTAGCTTGTTTCATTTGTTTCATAACATTTGTACTGCTATAGATCGATTTGTCTCCATTACTGTTCGTTCATATATATATATATGTGTGTGTGTGTGTGTGTGTGTATGTGTATGTGTGTGTGTTTCTACATATATACAAACACATATGCAATGCGCAGGTGCAGCCTCCAGGAAGACGTAGACAGGTTTCGACCGATGTCAGTAGGTCTCTGTACGCCTAGTCATGGTGGCTAAAAATGGCCTTCAGAGCTCCGTCTAGGTACCTGTACATTGTAACATGGGAGAAAAAAGTCATATACATTCGAACATAAATTGCAGCAATGGTGGCATTTCATGGTGATTTATTTTCGAATCTTTATGTTTTTCTTGTACAATTGCTTATCCTACCATCGCACCGCCCAGATCTACGTTGTGAGACTTGCTTGACTAATGCAACATTTTTATTGATCATTCCAAATTTTTAATCTTTTTCTTGGCATATTATTTATTGGTTCCTTAGGTATTATTTATTGGTATATATTATTGGTATATAATTTAGAAGTCTTTCATACTATATATATTTTTTGTATCATGGCTAAAGTTTCACAGAAATGTGATGAAACCGGGAATCAGTTAAGAACCTCGACACTAAGAGCTAAATGTGTAGAAGAGTTATCAGGTGAGCATTGCTTCCAGTAAATCTTCTAAGGTAACACATTTTTTGTATGTCTTCAATTTCATCACATCTTATGCAAGCAAGTGGTGCTGTCTGTAATGTGACGTAATGAAATTATTGATTGGTAACGCTTCCTCGTAGCACTAGAAAATGGTTACGGCCATGATTAATAGGGGTCATACCTTCACCTTACGGAAATAATGGCTGAGATCAGGTTGGAGTGGAGAAACATAAGGCTTATCACAGGATTGTACATGGGACAAACAGCTGTGGTAAGATTTAACGGGGAATTGAAAGAGCCCAGTGATATTGATACGGGTGTTCGACAAGTATGTCTTATCTCTCCAGTGCTTTTCATTGTATACGCGGAGGCAATGATGAAAGAAGCTCTTGATGATCTGAATGAAAGAGTCAAGGTCGGAGATGAATTCGCAGATAATCAAGCTATGATCGCTATCACTAAGGACGGATTGCAAAGAATTTTGGACGAAACGAACAGAGTTGCCAAGAGCTATAGAATGAGAATAAACATGAAGAAGACAAAGGAAATGAACATCGGAAGAAAACAGTGAGTTGTAAAGATCACGGTCAATGGAGAGGATATACAGAAGGTGGAGGATTTCAAGTATCTAGGTAGTATGATTCCAGGAAACGGTTTTGCAGAAAAAGACATTCGCGCCCGAATCGGAATGGCCAAAGACATATTAAACAAATTGAAATCAGTGTTGACTGGTGGAATTCGCAAGAAATTGAAACAAATTGGCGAAGACCCTAGTGTGGAGTGTTTTGATATATGCATCTGTAACATTGAAAGGCTAGAGGTTTTTAAATGTGGGTGTGGAGAAAAATGAAGAAAGTAAAATGGACAGACAAACTAAGGAACACGGAGGTACTATACTAGTAAATGAAACGCCTCAATTACTTCAAGTGATCAGAAAGTGAAAGAAGTGATTGATTGGCCATATTCTAAGGTATGACGACTTGTTACGAACAGTCCTGGAAGATAGAATGGAAGGAAAGACCTGGAGGAAGGAAGAAGATGATGATGTTAGATGACATCAAGAACGAAGTGACCTACGCAAAGATGGAGAGAAAAGCAGAAGACCAAGAGGAGTGGAAAAAGTCACAAGAGACCTGGCTAGCAGTCAGATAATTTGCTGATGATGATGATACCTTATATTCTTTTTACTCTAGACTGAATCAAGCATACTAACGTTTATGTGAAACGTAATTATTTATTGCAGGAACGGTTTACGGCCTTTTTGGCATGGATTCAAGGTAAATATAGTTCTTTTGCAAGGTTTCGTCCGATGAAAGGTGGTAGAAATGTAAGTTGAATAACCACGTCATTTCTTTATTGTAAGCTCAAACTATTACATTCGATGAATTTTTGCATCCATTTTTCGGATATTAAGGCGTTGATAACACAACAAACCTACTCCTTTGTATTTTCTGTTTTTATTGGTCCATTTTTCATTGCCTTGCTTTTGATAGGAAATAGGAGCATTTGTTTTACATTCTTTCGATGCCAAAGTTGTAATGCAAAGTGTGATCCCACCAGCCAGAAAAGCTGGAGAAAGTTGTGATACAAAACTGTAATTTCTACTGACTATTCACACATCATTAATCCCAAGCATTAGATTTATCCTCAACTGTACACAAACACACACTGCACACAATGCAGGAAATATGAAATCACAACGGAAGTGTAGTTGTTTTTCTTGTGCTTGTGTACTAATTAATCGCATTCTGTATTATCTTCAAACACGTGGGGAACTCTGCATAATTGTTGCTTACACACATTCGAATTTTATATATGTATGTATATATTAAACTAATTTTTTTTTTCTCGTTCTTCTTGAAACAACTGATGCGGTTAGGGTAATAGGCCTTAGGCAAGAAGCAAGATGTATCTGGGTAATTTTGGTCAGTCCAGAACGATAAAACTGAAACGGTACAGACAGGGCGACATTGTGGTATTTTTTTTTACTCCGACACGGATTGCGCTGTTCGCTAGAATTAGAAGATAACGATACAAAGCCATCTTCTTAACTGTATATGTGACAAAAGAGAGTAAGAAAATCTTTTTCCTGTTTAAATTTGATTTCACTTCCAATAATCTTGAAACAGAGGTAGAACCCAGTCTTAAAAACCCAGAATATATGGAAAAGTACTAAAACGTTGTGAGTGAAGAATTACATTTGGTTTCAATATCTATTTCTTAAGAATATCCCGTACTTTCATCAAAGAAACTCTTGCAAAAAGCGAGTTTTACATTTAGATCTTTTAATTGATCCGCTGCACGTCACTGGTTGGTTTGTTGTCAGATTGTTAGTTCGATTTGATAGGCTTTCAAAGTGATTCAAAGCCAACAATGAAAAAAAGAACTTTTGAAAATATAGAACATGAAATAGCAAAATACAAACAAACTAACCAATAATAAGTATACTTAAAATATATAAAATGTTGATAATAATACTATTAATGAAAATTTTTTATTACTAGTATTATTATTTTCATTATGTTATTCTTAAAGTGTGCACAAATTTAGTTTCAGGTTCCCTCTTGTTTTGTGCCGAAATCCCTTCTATTTGATTATAATTTAACTCTTTTTTTGGCCGTCATCAGTAAATAACACTGCAGATGAAAATATTTCTTTCCTTTTCCCTCAGAAACTGTATACAAGCAAATCTGAAGGATATACCCGGGCAAGGAACCTTCAGTCATCCACGTCCTCACAGCCGGTATAAGTTTGAAAGAATCGGTTAAAAATAGTGGTAGGTCTGCTCGTTTAGTCAAGAATTAATGACATTGACGTCGTCGACAAATTTTGTTACATTGAATTTGAAACACAGATTAGGCGTTTTATTATACACTTACTGAAATGCCCAGTGCATCCAGGGTATGTAGTTTTTGTTTTTGTTTACCTCACCTGGCCTTACAGTGTTGAGTCTGATAAGTATTTCACACGATTTCAATTTATGGAGTAGAGAAATCATATAACTCACTTCAAGAAATTCTTTTTTATTTACAAAGGCGTCGAAATAGAAGAAGTTGGAAACAACCTAATTTTGAAACCCATGAAGAAGGCCCTGGTGATCTCTTACAAACGTGAAAAATGATTTAGTTCTTTGAATGTAACTAATTGTCATTGAATTTTTCTACCCGGTGCGTTGAAGGCTCTGAACCTCTTTTAAAGTAAGGCGCTTTTAGGGAGCACTAATCGGAATTCGATACATTCACCATATTTATTCCTTCAAGTTACAATTATTATTTTTGTTATTCTAACCATTCGCAATTACTCTTCTTTTTTTCTTTTTTTTTACAAGACATAGACAGACAGACAGCANAGAGAGAGAGAGAGAGAGAGAGAGAGAGAGAGAGAGAGAGAGAGAGAGAGAGAGAGAGAGAAAGATAGAGAAAGAGAGGCAAAGGAAGATCTAAAGAATTGTCGGTCCGACATACCAGGACAAAAATATCCGAAACGAAATTAAGATAGCTTTACGATGTTACTAGAGAATTTTGGACATAAAAGCTACTTGGAGAAGGGAAAAGATGTAACAGGAAATTAATTTGTCAGATTAATGAGGACGTTGCTAAATAAGACGTGGTACAATTGAGACAGTAAAAAGAACGGTTTTGTGAAGGGATTTTTAGCCTGTCACCACCTTCACTTTACTTCTACCACCAGTACTCTTGCTGTTTCTGCTGTTCATTCTGCTGCTTTACTATCATTAATTCTACGAAAACTACAACAACAACAACAACAACTACTACTACTACTACTACTACTACTACCCCTACTACCCCTATGACTTTTTCCTATACTACGGCTGTAACTACCTATTCCAAGACTGCAACTACCTATTCTACGACTGTAACTATAACAGTTTGAAGAAAGCAATTTAGTTAAATCACTGTCATTTTTTCTTTAAGATATTGAGTTCTGGTTTGAATTATAATGTAAGCCTGATATGCCTGTGTTCTATCATAATGACAAAAGTGTGTCATGTAATTCAGGTGAGAGTGGGAGGGATACAGAGTTTCAGACTAATACCCCATGGGGACTTATTTGAACCGGGATGGGAAACTAAACCGCTCAGGTAATACAGCCATCAAGACGGAGTTTAAACGGATAACAAATGCCCATTTTATTTCCATCATTTTTGTTAAATCGTTTGAAAAGAAGGACTGCAAGTTTTTCATATTTCACCAGTGTTATTTTCTTGATGTAAGGACACTGCATGCGCACATAACATTGACACCCTTTATCGAAGTTCAATGACGAAAAATAACAAGGAAGATAGACATAAGTGTTGACAGATTCAACAAAAATAAGCCTGTTTGCCTATGTAAGGTACATTATTAACACGGACATTATTTACAGGTTTTGAAATAGGATCTATTAAATTTGAACTTCACGCTTACTTTGCAGGCACAATTATGGCAAATCAATTTACTTATCTCCATAGGTATCTATTTCTATTGGCGATTCTGCTCTGGATACATTTCAAGCATATGGAAAGGGTTGAGTCACCCAAAAGCACCGTTTGGAGGCTATAAAACCAAGGAAATACTATGGTGCTGTAACAACAGTAGTAAATATTTTCTTGTATGATTTGTAAATCTTACATTTACCGAGGTCACACTATGGTCTATAGATTATAGTCCTTATTCGTGTTGCTGGTTATATTTCATTTCGATATTTCATTTCATTTCGATTTCGAGATTGGGAAGAGGTAAGGAGCAGCAAAGGTTGGTAGTTCATTATTAGCAGGGAATCGATTTTAAGTGATGAAAAATCAGAACAAAATTACGTAAAATAAATGCTTAAGACTCAGAAATTAGTGCAAAAATAAGTGGTAATTTTTAAAGATTTTTGATAACAATTACAGAGGTTAACGAATTCAAAACCAAAAGTATTCAACCTTCCACTGCTAGCAATGGGTACAGTGTATAATAGTTATGTCCCATCACACTGATTCTGAAATAATACAATCACAAATTTGTATCACAGTAACAGAATTTAGCATCTTTAGCTTGTTTCAGTCAATCTCTGGCGGTTTTCAGCTGGAATGTTCCCATTCATGCTGAATGACCTTTCATATCACAGGACAGCACATAATTTATAGACTGGTGTTCAGTACCACCCCATGAAAAGAACATTATATCGTTTGGAATCGGTAGTGGACTAATTATGAAGGAAGAAAAACTACGCAGTTCAGGTAAGCCATTGTTTTTGGCCAATATTGGAGTCAACTTCGCTTTTCCAAGAGGATGCTGAATCCTCTTGCATTTTCCTTCACCTCGTCTCCCAGCGCGAGAGCAACATTGCGTGGCAAGTGACTCTCCAATTCAGTCAAATACTCGAACAATAACGCTGCAGTTAAATAGAATGCAGCTCTATTCAGCAACGATTCTCTGGTCGCCCAACAGCTGCTTGAAAGATCCGATGCTTGCCGCATCAGCATCATCCATTATTTTCACAACAGAGCTAATCCGAGGAAAAAACTCTGCTCAGTACTTAGTGCGAGAAATCCAACTGCCCGATCGAGTAATAGCCCGTTGTGATGGAAAGGGCAACACTGTATCTTGTTCTTTAAGCATTTGTACTTGTTTTAGTGTCTTGTGGAATATCTTCTTTCCACTAGCTCTCAGCCTGTCTGCCAAGACAATATGTTTCCTTGCTGCTTCGTCCACGTTGTGCATACCATGTACAGCACATGTCATATGTATCAGCTTTAAAAAGAGCCCTTTCAGAGTACAGGAATATGCCTTCTGCATGCAGGCAGCTGCATTTGAGACAAGATGACTTTGTCACAGGAAAGCTTTTCTGGCCATAGCAGTTGTAGAGACTGGGTTCTTGTTTGGATTGCAGAGTGATTTGTGGTCATTAGGAAGGTTGTATTTAGAAGGTAAGCCTTGTTTGGTTGTTCATGGAGTAGGACAACAATAACATTTGCGACATAGCAATTTCACGAACCCGTGGTTTCGTCGATGCTTGCCCAGATATATCCGCTTTGGAGAACAACTCGTTGTTCAAGGTTATCTATATACACGCGTTCCACGAATTTTTGCGAAGTGTTAAGTCATCTGGAGCCACCCGTTTTGTGTAGCATGGCCAATAAGCTTGAAAAGCTGGGATTTTCACCTTGGTTAACGGAATATTGGCCATCACCAGAATCTTGCCCCAATGATTTCAGCGAAGTAGCGTCCTACGCTTGCGGTGTGCAGGGCTAGAAAGGACAAATGCCGAACAGAATTTGTGCTGCTATCTTTCTCATCACGGTTCTTGTGTTTGCCACCATTCAGCTGTTTGGTCACATGACATTTGGTTGTAACTGACTGGTTTATTGCATACTGTGCAAAAAAAGCCCATCTTTATCTTCCCACAAAACGGAAAATTCTCCGGCATACTTTCTTGTATTTGCTGTCGAAGACGGTTCATACTCAGACATATTTAACTTAAATAAATCAAGACGACGCAACAGAGTAAAGTAAAATGGGCACGATGTAACTGAGTAGTAGACAACGCAGAGGTTACCTCTGGATAACAGCAGAATAATATTAAGCTCTCGCACCTCTTTGTAAAGATGCGTAAAGTTGGTAACTTATGTTTGCTCTAGCCTATTGACGCATGCGTCGTCAGCTGCCAATGAAAAGAGATTATTAATAATAACTGTTTTTTGGGGGGTTTTTTTGGTTTTTCGTTTTTTGTTTTAACGTCATTTTTCCCCCAGTAACCGGGGCTCAGACGGTGCCCATCACAGGGACTTGTATTTGGCAGTGAGGAATTTTTTGGCCGGATGCCCTTCCTGACGCCAGCCAATGGCTTTTCTTCTTTGTGAATTTCCAAAGTCACCCGCTCGGGGAATCGAACCCGGAATTCTTGGTTACGGTGCAGTTGCACTAACCATTAAGACTCGCCTCCGGAATAATGATGACTGATAACAACAAAGAATGTTTTGCTTCTGCTGCAGTTTAGCTGAAAATAATAGTGGATTATGCCTCGGTGACCGCCATTAAAAAATATATTGATTTGTGATAATGACTGATGACACAGCTAAGAATTTTGTTACTTTTCAGGTGTTTTAATTGAAAATAGCTCATAAAAATAGTACCAAAAAGCAAAAATAGTTGAAAATAACTATTTTAGGTGATAAGACTGTAACAAGTGAAAGATAAGTGATAGTAATATGATCTAAAATGACTTTAAGTATGTTAAAACGTATTTTGTTATCTTAAAACATCTTTTGCTGTAGCCAGATGATGAAAAGGTTCCTTCAGAAAAAAAAGGTTAATACTTAAAACTGTTCCCTGGTTATTAGCTCTTCTGTTGTATAAAATCAGCCCAGTTTGTTAGGATTTGAAAGTTGAATAGCAAGAAATAATATTCTGTAAGTAGTTACTATAATTATTTAAGCCGTCACTTACCTTTACTGTTTTGACTTGTGATGTCAAGTTGTTGGCTTTATTGTGCCATTCCCCCTGATATTCGAACAGAGTACTTTTGTGTTACACATTTGTCAGGTTAGCCCCTGCTAGATGCTTGGAGCACTGCGTGTCGCGCATTGCGTGTCGCGCATTGCGTGTCGCTCATTGCGTGGTTAACAAATTTTTTTTGTGATACTTAAATTTTTTCTTAATTGAACGCAAAAACATCAGACGTTTTTCATTGACTTCTTGAAATTGGCATTCCATAGACACAAGTCAGAATGCTTGCCATATGCCTTTATTTATATTTTGAATAGAAGTGTGTTTTTTAGAAACGACCATAGGATCATTGCAAGCCACGTTCCCTTGGTGTCTTTTCCTTAAGTATCTGTAACCCTAGATTTCCTCTGAAACACTATCTTTATCATACGTTCCCAGTACCTTCTATAACAGTTTCCAATTTTTATTCAAAATAGTATATTGGTCCTTTTCGACGCATCTTAGAAAAGCCATTTGTTTCCGGATGCGAAAAATGCTCTTTGCGCAAATGTATGCTCACAGATTTGTTGAAATCGAGCACGTCGTTTTGTGTGAACCATTTCCATCTGAAACTAGTACATTATTCGTTTCTGGTAGTGACTACCCCCGCCCTTACTTTAACAAGTGCTCTCGATTTCCAGCCCTATTTAAGTATGGGCAAACAAGAGAACTAGTGAGAGTGCCAAGTAAACCTATGTATAGTGACCCTTTTTGGAAACGCTAGCTTTTTTTTACCCGCTAAGTTTGTGTAGATAGCTTCATTTTTAGAAATCTGTATAGTGTTATGTAGGATACAACTTAAGCTCATGTCCAGGAACTTCCTCCTAACTTTTTATCAATTCGAGTATATTGTGTAGAAACGTGTGCGAGCTACGATGTTTAATGAATAGACAATAAAAATCTATATTTTTTTAATTAGAAGGTAGCAAAATGAAAAGTCGGTGTGGAATATTATTGAATATGATGCATCTATAGGTTTTCATAATAAAGCACAAAGAATTTATACATTTTTAATGTCTTAACAAAAAAAAAGAATTGTAAATTTTTTATGGTTGATTAAAAAAGCGGTTTGACAAGGTGCAAACACAAAATAGATGTAGCATTTGCCATTTTTGTGTATTGTTCCCCATCTTAGTGACTGGCTTTTCCAATGCCTTCATCTGTAAGTCATGATTTGACAAGCCAAACTTGTAGACGTGCGGAGGCATTTCTGTATTTGGTAAGCTAACACGCAAGCGTACATGAAGTGGTGTGTGTGTTTATATATATATTGTTGGAAGAGGTTGGTCGCAATGCTAATCCATCTTGCACATATTTTCTTCCTGAGAGACCTTCGAACGACAAAATCGATGTTAATGTTCAACTCAGCGAACCTCTTGGTCTAAGCCTTACAGGCAAGCTCCTCTCTCTTCACTTCATGTATTACAATACATTACATAAATACATTTTTTACCCCTAAAATGCATTACGTTCCGCCTAGAGCGCGTTTTATCGTTTCTTCTGATACATGCTCTACAGAACCATTAAGTCAAATAATTTCTTTATCTTCAAGGGAATCTTCCATCAAGTTGTAAGTTACCATAGAAAAGGCATTTTTTACCAAAACTACAACCGTTTCTGGGTCATCGAAAATTCTAATTCTGTATTAGAGAAACTTCATCAGTTAAACAAGAATAGAAATCCAAAATCGATCGCAACTTTCGATTTTTGTACCTTCTGCATGAAACTTCTTCATTCCGATCTTTTTGGTGTCCTGAATGGAATTTTTCATTTTATTTTTAATAGAAGTCGGAAAAATCCTAATGGTTCATGAAAATTCATTACTTGGAAAGGAAAATGTTTCTTTACCCGAGAAAAGCTTGAGACTACGACCGTTACAAAATAGCAAATTAAACTTATGATTAAACATCTCATTTCAGCGCCTTATTTCACGATTTGTATTTCAGCAGCGTATTGCTATTCCGATGGGGATAGACCCTGCTCCTGTCTGGGCAAACCTGTACCATTACGAAAGCTCTTTTATCACTAAACTTTCTCATTCTGAGCGGTACCGCTGCTTCAAGTTCAAGCATCCGCTTCAGTTCATTGGTGATTCATGCTGCATTAATGACAACAGTGAATATGAAAATAGCTTTCGTGAAATGTATAGAGAGGAGCTACACCTACAATGTGAACATCAAGGTAGCCATGCTACATTCCTGGAGTAAGATATTACTATCGTAGATGGAATCCTCGTTTACAAGCTTTTTGAGAAAAGAGATGAATTTCCTTTTTTACCGTCAGAATGCCTGACCTTTCTGTTAATATTCCGGAGCATATATTTTATGGTTCAACAGCATTTGAGCTGCTACGCATAGGCCGCGCAACTCTACAGTACGATTTTCTTTTCAAAGGTCAAGAATTGACTTTGAGAAGGGTGAAACAAGGTGCTTGCCCTAAAAAGATGATGCGAAAATTCGGTAAGATGCACATTATTCATGGTGATGCATTTTCTTTGTTCAACATAGACATCAATAACCTACAATAGGACTTGACAAAACGTCTATGAAACCTCTATGTTCTAATTTTCATCTCTTGTTGATGTCTCTATATCCCCCTCTCTCCCCTCTGTGTGTTTTTTATTCATGTTGTCTTTCGTGTTTCCCTGCTTCTTGTTCATGTATGTGTCGTTTTATAATGGCAATTAATTTGGCCAATACCATCTTTGACTCTGAGTATTATACTGTGGTAGCGAAGAAGCCTACGAACGGCAAAATTTGTGAATTGCTGCAAACAGGTGATCAAGAGAATTTGATTCACAACCTTAAAAACAACAAGGACACATAATAAAAAAAGAAAGAAACCCGATTAACCTAGGACCCCCAAGTTTCACGCTTTTAAACTTAAAGGCTAAATGTAAATTAAATATAAAAACTCTGGTGATTCTGGTTTTTGATGTGATGATATTTTTTGCTATAGATGTAAGAGCTTTATCATGTCGTGAGTCGTAAGCTTTTGAAGTTAAGCTCCTTCTGACACCAACCTTGTTGACGAATTAATTTTTGACCAATCGTTTTGATTACAGCTTCGATTTTATCAATTAACTTCAAAATTTTAGTGTTCTTGTTCAATGTAGCAAGGTTTTTCAAAACGTCAAAGTCAGCCACATTTGCACCGAAAGAATAGGCTCCGTCATCAAGACCAACAACAAAAAATATCTTGAAGATTCTGAACTTTATCATGTCATGAGTCGTAAGCTTTTTCTGAGCTACATTTCGAGAGATACTTCTCCCATCGTCAGGCTACTGAAATGACTAGATACGGCTATTATATACTTTGGTAGTGCGGATTTGCGTGTAGACAGGGCTCGAGCTGTTTCGGGACGTGGTGCCATACCTATGTTGTGTTTGTTGTGTTTCTTCCTTTAGTGCTGGAAGCCATATTACTGGAAGTGTGTAGGATATACTGTTGATGTGATTGCTGCATTGCAGGGAATGGATTGTTTCTTTTATTTTTCTTTTAGTTTCTTTTAGTTTGAAATTTTTTAAAGTTCTCGTATCCTGTAGATATTTGTTTATCCTCAATAACTACTGCCAAAACCCTAAAAATTAGCTGGTAGAGATCAGTTTAGTGTCATGAGAAGTTACGGGACAAAACTCTTAGTACGACTGCAGTTGATCACAGAAAAATTCTATTGACACATGTAAAGAGATTACGTGTCTTTGTTGACTTGGACAGATATTCAGTAGTGTTTAATGACGATACCTGATGGAGAATTTGGAAAAAATGAATTACCAGGATAGAAGAATGACAAAGGAACTTTATGTTAAATATGTATCTGATATAATTGGAAATGGCTGAGCTTGGATAGCCAACATTTATTTGTTAAAAATCAACTACAAATGAGCATAAAACGACCAAAATATTTTATGTTCAATTTATTATTACATTTGTTTATCAAACTGAAGCTCTTTGCCAAAATTAATAATTTTCTTTTACCGAAAACTTGTACTTAGGGGCTTGTTTTTCTTTATGAGCAGAGCTTTTTGGAAACTTTGACAACGTTTTAATTCCTTAGAACGTGCTCTGTCAGAACAATAAGCTGAATTACCCCTCCTCCTCCCCCCACCTTGCTCTCTTTATTGGCTCGAGCGTCGATTTTTTCAAAAGTTAATATAACATCCTTAAGGGCATAAACGTGTCTATAACAGTATTGTCAAGCCAAGAACCCATATGCTCCGCCAGTTTACCACTGAATCATTCGGCTGAGGTTACACACTCATTTTCGCGTGTTTTTGAGATAGCTTATTAAACGCTCTTTTTCCAAAAGGACCCGGGTTATTTTCTTTACAATAAGGGCCTCAGATTGCTCATAATCTGTGAACATTCTGTACTATACAGCAAACATGCATTGAATTAAGACACTTAATCGAGACAGTTTTGGGTGCTTCCTTCATTTTTGAAGCAGGGTCGGTCACAACACCGAGAACATTGTGATATTTTACTTCTCAAAAATTTAGACTGGTCGTAAATCGTGCATCTGATATTATCCCTTTCACGAAAGGAGACATTAACCAAAAATGAAGTTCTCCTTTCATCGTACAATCCAACTATGTAGTTGTAAACAAAAGGTACAGTGGTATACTTTGTTCTCCCTGCGTTTATCCAAACATTTATTTTTGATAGGACAGTTATTTCCTGTAAATCACTTCCTCTTTATATAACTGTCTTATCGCCTGTTCACTAAGTGTGTGAATGCCATTATATTGCCTAAGCAGAACGTTTACAAAGGAATATTTTCTGATACTTGATAAAGGTGTTGATAAGCAATTACTGCTTTGGTCTTTCAGCCTTTTCTAAAGTGGTTTGTGTATGAAAATACTGTAATATTTGACTGTGTTTTTTTACTGTCGATAACGGAATTTTAAATGGTAAACCTTGGTACAGATCCATCACATTAAAGGCATGCGAATTCATTACAATAGTTCTGTATTTTCGTTGACTTGGCAGGTTTGATATTTAGAGTATAATAATTTGAAAATATGAATTCTCTGAGAAGATATTTTCGTATTCTTCAAGCGTGCTAATATGTTGGCAAGGAATTTAATATTTACGTTCACACTGCAGAATAAAACTAAACGTGGCCTTGTTGCGGGAAGCATAGAGAATGTTAACCAACTTTTAGTCTGCACTGTACTATATCTTTGCA
Organism: Morbakka virulenta; assembly: GCA_003991215.1. NCBI lineage: Eukaryota > Metazoa > Cnidaria > Cubozoa > Carybdeida > Carukiidae > Morbakka > Morbakka virulenta. Next base: position 666,985 of record RDPX01000002.1, on the reverse strand, counting down.
GAATAAGTGATAAATGAGAATATGAAGGTAACAGAAATGATCTTGAGCTTTTCAGAGAAAGCTAGCATTTGGTCAATATGCTGATGACCAGACAATGTTGTTACATACAAATACAAGACTTCAAAAATGACAATGGATAGTAACGAGATGATGTATAGATGAAAAGAAGATAACATATGTGAATATCGCATTATCGGAGCAGAAGCCTGAATGTAACTATAAAACAAATTGAAATGTAACTGATAATGTTCTCATAAGTCAGATCTACAGTAAGAGATTATAGAAGAAGTGAAAAACTAATTTGCTGCAAGACAGGCTAAGTAAAATTTAAATTCTATGAACGTGAATGTCTTCCCTTGAAACACTTGAGCAAAAACCAAATTAACTAAAATCTCTTCAAAAACAGTAGTTTCTGTCGGTAAAGCAGTGTGTTTCTGAAAGCTGTTCGATGAAACATGAATGTGCAGAGACCGAAAGAGAAGTTGTCTTAGGAGAAAATATTGAAGCTCCGTAATATATAGCATGCATCCAATACGAACGCTTTCTTTACGAGGTACATGAGAACAGAGGAGTATCATGGAGCCCAGGGATACAGGGCAGCAAAAGAGTAATATCAATCTTAAACTACTAAGGCCAAGGTAATCAACTCAATTTAATAAAGGAAGACGTACTTCAAAGAAAGAGGAAAAGAAAGCAAAAGACGTCAACTGTTAGACGAATTGCATCATAATGAAAAATACGAAAGCCTTTGGAGGTGGGTTGAAGATTATTCAGCCTTGATAAGTTGAATAAAATGAACCTGCCATCAACAGATGAAGATATTTCAAAACAAATATGCGACACCAGTCAACAGGTAAAAGTAGAAATGTCGAAAAAGCCTATTCGGGTCTTTAGGTTCTTAAAACAATATCATTGGTACCAATGAAAAATTCATTAGGAGCAACTCCTCTTTACTTTCACAGAAGTGTTTGCAAGTCGATATTTTTAGGGGATTATTTGTGCCTATTTTATTCCATAATGCCCTATTACCTTATTACCTAATTCAATATATTAAATTTAAGTTTGGACGTGTGTTACTTTGTAGTATGACAAATTATGTTAATATTTTCCATTTGGATATGAAGATAAAAAGATCTGAAAATAGCTGAAAGGACATGCAAAACGAAGGTAAAACGATTTTCATAGCCAGATGTGGTTTTTATCTCCCATCGAGAAAAAGGAATCGTCTGAATATTACTGGAGACAAAGTCTAGTTTTGATTGTGTGCAATTAGTCTAAATAAAAAAAATAAAACCTAAGCTTATTCAAAATTCGTGCGAAGATAAATTTCAATTATTTGGGTGAAAACTCAAGCAAAGGATAAAAAAACTGAAATGTGATATCTGCTTTGAAATTCAAACGACCTGACACAACAAACGTCAACCAAGATAACTACGGACACATGTATTTTTAACATTATTGTTACAAACCATTGCCAACAAATGAAAAGGTAGTGTGAACTATTTTCTCTTGTATTGCTGATTATAAGATCATAGGGTGCTTCAAAAGAGTAAGCCATAAAATGGAATATATATATATATATATATATATATATATATATATAAAAAGAATGAAAAATTGCGACATAAAACTATCCCTGTTTCAAAGGCTATAAGTATCTTTATTACTCAATCGGTTTACCATTAGAAAGGGGTTTTTTTCACTGCTGTCTTTTTACAACTTTCAATACCAATAAAGCTAAAAGTAGCCTGTGGGGAAAAGGGAAAGCCCTGCCAATTGTAACGACCGAAAGTAAGGCCGTAATTACTGACTGAGATAGTTTGCTATGTAGAAGCCATAAAATAGAGAGTTTTCGATATCTTGTGTTACAAGAACCTGAGAAACTTGAATATTTTGTAAGCAATGCGGTCTCTGTGTACGATAATTAATTACTTTCTGAGAACTCCAATTACCGGAAAAATTCTGATTAGTTGTGAAAACCGAAATGCAATGTAAAGGGAAAATCAGAAGAAACGAACTAGACGATTACGACCAAAAGGAAAGAAGCAGGAAATCAACGCACGAGATCAAAATTTTTTTGCACTTTTTTATCAAGTTTATTAAGAGAACTTGAAACAACCTCTTTTCCTTCGCTAAACTTCTCTTGGAAACCTACACAAGACTAAAAGCGAAAACAAAAAAATTTTTCACTTATAAGTAGGTCTTCCGAGTTGACGTTCATGCATATCAGTCGTCAACCAAGCAATGTACAGCTTTTTCAGTGAGCCATCTCCCTGTCGGTTTCCTCGCAGGTACAGCATCCGCAATTTATACACCGCTGTCAAGTTGTCATTCTAGATTGGAAATTTAGTACACATGTGTTTATATCAGGAGACAAAATGACTTTGCAGACTACAGATTGAATTCAATGTTGCCCATCGTATAGAAGATTGGGGAAAAGGCAGTTCAAAATCATCTCATTTATTTTCAATTTTTAATAAGCCAAACAACTGCCGAATAGGATCACCTCTTTTTGAATACAGAAAAGTTTTCCCAGAAGTGAATTGTGTCCTACTAGAACCATACCATCTTTTACCCCTCATCCATATAACCTCAATAGTTTCTCTCTTTCCCCCTAGTGACCAAAGCAGTTTTTCGACATTGTAAATATTACTCACATTCGAATTTCAAACGAATCATTTTGTTCTTTAATTGGCGAGTGGTATCATCGTCTTCTGAGCTTCTCTTTGTAGTAAAAACTGTCATTCGTCTCTTTCTCGCTAGAAATACCTAAACCTTTAAGACCTTAGGAAACCTAACTTTTTGTCACTTCCTCTCCAAAGGCGGCTGCAATGTTGCACAAGCTCACGATTTCATATTCTGGAATTTGCGAACAGATTACCCTTCTTTGAGAAGTGGTTTTCACTTCTCTGCCAGATCACTTTAGTATGAAACTCCTCTCAGATAAAGGCACCAAGAACTAATCTTGAGATCTCAGACATCAGTTGCGCTCATGTTGCTCTATTTTTAATCGATGCTATGTTTACCCTCCTTTGTGTCACCGGAGGGAGACTTAAAATAACGTGGCTTGAGATGAACGGGGTTGATTCTTTTTCTACAGACGTACTAAGCCATTTTAACGAAAGTGTCCTTAAACAGAGTCCAACTGACCCTAAGACATGTAATCTTAGGACTGATGATAGAGTAAGGATTGTAAAGAAGAAGAACCCTCCGAAGAGCATACATCTAGATTGACTGAAGAAGCTTTTATTCTTTTAAAGCTTCAGTGCACCAGATCTGCAGCAGGTAAAATTAAAGACTTCAATGGGAAAAAAGCTCATGGATTGTTTATGAATAAGAATTAAAACAGTCAAGCCAAAATATTCATAATAGAGAAAATACATAAAGGAGGTTAACAAGCTAGTTGTCAAGTAGATGAATTGTCAAAAAACCCTTAAATTTTGAGTTGATACTACGCACTCCTTGTGCCTACTTTGAGCTAGTGGATGTGTTTCATTTTGCTAGTCAGCTAGTTGTCAAAATCTCATAGCGTTTGTGATTTTTTTATTGAGATGACATTGTAGTCTATCATAATTTACAAAGTATAGATGTGTATACATATATATATAAGTATGTATATATGAAACTGACAGTTCAAAACTGAGTTTTGTTGATTTTTCTGTCGTCCACTATATATATATATATATTTAGAGAGAGAGAGAAAGAGAGGTGGTATTAGGTATTAACAGAATATTTTAACGCAGAATAGTAAGGCACACAAGATATCAGCAGTTTCTTTTAGCATCGTTCAACTTAACAGTCCTGTCATTCCCCTTGTATGTTTGTACTCCGCAGTAGTGGGTTTCAGAGTACTGACTGCCGAAATGAGNTTGTGATGCAGCTTCATTGTTGACCCGCTCATGATTATTTCTCGTACAATATGAACAAGGGTATGTCAGTGACCTTTAAGGGGTTTATAATTTTTTAGGCTCAATTTAAGGTAAATTTATCCAAATAAGTTACGATATTCTAAGTATAACTCAGGTCTTAAATATTTGTCAACCTAATTTACAAAGTATAGATGTGTATACATATATATATATATATATATATATATATATATATATATAAGTATGTATATATGAAACTGACAGTTCAAAACTGAGTTTTGTTGATTTTTCTGTCGTCCACTATATATATATATATATATATTTAGAGAGAGAGAGAAAGAGAGGTGGTATTAGGTATTAACAGAATATTTTAACGCAGAATAGTAAGGCACACAAGATATCAGCAGTTTCTTTTAGCATCGTTCAACTTAACAGTCCTGTCATTCCCCTTGTATGTTTGTACTCCGCAGTAGTGGGTTTCAGAGTACTGACTGCCGAAATGAGTTGCAATCTTTTGTTTTTCAATCAAGAGAAAATTATAAATGTGTTGGTGCCTTTTCTCAGCAGAAGTAGTCTCATTCGGCCACAGGTAAGGAAATTGCAATATTCTGCAGTCATAACTCAAAGAGAGACCTCGAGAAAAGGATACTACTGCCTGTTTGCCTGTCATCCAACATTACAAAACTTTTGTAATGCGTAAGTGTGTAAGTTATAATGCTGTGAGTTAAAAATGAATTAAAATGGTTACATAAACATTGAATTTTGTTTTGTCGCAACCCTACACATTCAATGCTGACTAAAAATAAACAGGTAAAATTTTAAAATACAAATAACAACAATTCCAGCTTTGTTTGTAGTGAATTTTTCACAAAACCTATATCGTTGTCAGCACAAATACAATTATAATCAGTAATTATTTAGGATGCATTCGGCTTCCAGCATGATCTATTTTCAAAGCCAATCTGCCAGCAAAGGGCGTCATATCCCAGCTTTTCAGAGAGAGAGAGAGAGAGAGAGAGAGAGAGAGAGACAACAGACAGACAGACAGACAGACAGAGTGGGGAAAGAACTTTAATGAAATCTGGCTTTCATGATGTTTATTGTTACTCCAACATATTCTGCCAATTTTTAAGCTTGATAAAGTTCCGATGAAATCTTTGTGTAATGAATTATCACCCTGGATTAAGGGTATTATTTCGAAAGAATTTTAGTGGTTTCATCCGTATTGACTTAAGATCTGTCCATACAACAGAGCCTTTTAGCTCTGCAGCCATCATGTTAACCAAGGAAAAAAGTATTGTTACAAGGCCATAAAAAATATTAAAGCTAATAGCTAAGTTGCCAACAAGCAATCCTAGATCCAATGTTATAATTACCAAAAGAAGTTGTTGTTCGTATTATAGTTTTCTCTTAAGCCAAGAATTCTTTCTCTCCAGCCACGCCTCGTATATAGTATTTTCCATTTCGTCGGGTTTTTCTCGTATGAAAGTTCTCATGTTTTGGTTTGATCTCTTTTAAGGACTGCATTTAATGAGCAGTTGGTGCCAGGTGCTGAAATGACACAACTTGGTAATTCTTTGGCCTGTTGGTTTCGAGTTTTCAAGCTTTTTTTCAGGCTCAGTTACAGGATCTTCTTCGAAAACTGGTACCTTTTTCAGAGGATTTGAAACATATCTTCTATTGACCAATGTCCACTTTTGAAGATTTGTTTTGTGGCTATGTCACTTGAAGTCAGAAATAACGCTGGAAATGATGTACCGTAAGTTGGTTTTACCATTTGGGAAATGATTGGAGCAAACAGATGAGTTTTTAGTTGGTACAGTTTTACGTACCTTTTGATATTGATTGTGTTCATAAAGAAAGTTTCTTTTCATTCGCAGTGTCAAAAATACGAAATTTTAGCTCCGTTGTATTACATCTCTTTACAATTTCGTCTAGCTTCCAAGATTTGGCACAGGCACAAACACAGTACATTTGTTTAGGGAAATTTATATAAAAAGTTGAACACAGTTCTAAACTCCTTTGGTTTTAGATTTTGGCTTTGGCTTACGTTTGCTTGATTTTTTAAATATTGTTATTCTTATTCTTCTTTTTCTGCTGACATTTCCCTTTTAGATGTCGTCATAGCGAATGTGGCTTCTCCACCGCATGCGGTCCTGTGCGTCCTCCCTCGTGAGCCCTTTCACTGCCATGTTTTCCTTTATATTGTCTGTCCATCTGTGTTTTGGTCACCCTCGTCTTCTTTTCCCTGGTAGCTCAATTTGCATGCACTTCCTTCCTACATACTGCTCATCTCTTCTTTCCACATGTCCAACCCACCTCAGTCGGTACTCCTGCAGCTTCTTGGAGGCTTCCGCTACCCCCAAGTTTCTTCTGATGCTTTCATTCTGATGCTTTCATTGATCTTGTTTCTTCTGGTTACACCCCTTCGCCCAGCGCAGCATTCGCATCTCTTCCACATCGAAGCAGCCTTCTTAACGTTTGGTGAGAGGAACCGTTTCCATCCTGTACATCATTCCCGGTCGAACCAATGACTTGTACACCTTGCCCTTCAGTTTGACATGCTTGTTGTACAAAACACCAGTCGCTTTTCTCCAGTTGTTCCAGCCAGCTTAAATTCGTTTCTTTACTTCCTTGTCACTCGCTCCATCACTTTGGATCGTTGAACCAAGGTACTTGAATTCATCAACTTCGGGTTCATCCTCCCCAGCGATCTTGATTGGAGGTAGGTTGGCAGTCCTGTTGATGCACTTATGCTCAGTTTTTGTTCTGCTGATTTTCAACCCTCTTCTTTCTAATCTATCACTCCAGTTCTCCAGCTTGCTCTCTCTCTCTCTCTCTCTCTCTCTCTCTCTCTCTGCCTCATCCTTTCCTTCGTTTACCAATACCACATCATCTGCGAACATCATATTTTACGGGCAGTCTCTTCTCACATCCTCTGTCAGTTCGTCCATTACTATGGCAAATAGCAATGGGCTCAGTGCCGAACCCTGGTGCAAGCCTACTTTGACCTGGAATGGCATTGTCACCCCCACTGATGTACGTACCACAGTCTTGCATCCCTCATACATCTCCTGGATCGCTCTCACATACTGTTCGTTCACTCCATTACTTCATAGCCAGTGACACAATTCCGCTCTGGGTACTCGGTCATAGGCCTTTTCTCGATCGATGAAGGTGCAATGCAGCTCTTTCTGGCCTTCCCTGAACTTCTCTGCCACTGTCCTTAGTGCAAAGATGGTGTCAGCTGTGCTTCTGTTTGGCATAAAACCAAATTGCTCACTGACCTGCACTTCTTCCCTTATCCTGCCATCAACCACCCGTTCCCAAAGCTTCATAGTGTGGCTCAGTAACTTGATATCTCGATAATTTGCTCAATTTTGTACATCACCTTTATTCTCGAAGGTCGGTACAAGGGTGCTCCTTCTCCACTCATCAGGCATTCTACCTGCTACAAGGATTTCGTTGAATAGTGCTGTTAGAAACTCAAGTCCTTGCTCACTCAGCGATTTCCACACTTCGACAGGTATCTCGTTTGGTCCAACTGCTCTCCCATTCTTCATTTTACTCAGCGCCTTCTTGACTTCTTCTTTGCCAATTTTGGGTACACCCCGCACCTGTGCTTGTGCTGCTTCTTCCCTCTCTTTCCTGAGGTTTTCCTCGTTCATTAGCTTTTCAAAGTACCCTTTCCATCTGTTCAAAACCTCTTCTTCATCATCTAGGACTCTTCCATCTTCATCCTTCATCATCTTAACCTGTTGAATGTCCTTGGATTACTTGTCGATCTGCTTCGCTATTCTGAAAATCTGCCTTTGTCCATCTGTAGTGTCCAAGTTACCGTACATTTCTTCGCATGCCACCAGTTTAGCCCTAGACACAGCAGCTTTAGCCTCTCGCTTTGCTTCCAGGTACTCTGCTTTCCTTCTGTCACTCCTGTCTTTGTGTCAAGCTTTGTAGTTTTCTTTCTTCTTCTTGACAGCTTCCTGAACTTCCTCTGACCGCCACCACGTTTCTTTATCTCTTTTCTTTTCCCCTGAGCTCTTTCCCAATTCTGCTTCTGCTATTCTTCTAACGGCTTCGACTGTCCATTACTCTTTCATCTCCTGCATTTCCCTCGCCCACATGTCCGCTTAGGTCTCCTCCTACAAACAACCGGTCTTGTGTCGGTAGCTGGGTGATCGTTTCATCCATGTTTCTCCAGAACTCCTCTTTTTCAGCCTCCTCACATCCCACCAGCGGGGCGTACGCACTCACCCACCACACAGACGTTTTCCCCATTTACTTCCAACCTCAAGTACATCAGCTTATCAGATATCCTATCCACTGCTACCACTCCCGGTACCAGTCTTTCCTCCAAGATGATTTTTTAATTATTCGATTTGTTGAAATAGTATTACTCTTTCTTCCAATCATGACACAAAGGAAGCATTTGTCAAATCATGAGAAATTGTGTTCAGTAAGCTATTCCCCTTTTTTGAGTAACTGGTAAGGATACAACAGTCTCGATAGGGAAATTACCTTACGTTTATCAAATCATGAGAAATTGCGTTCATTAAGCTATTCCCCTTTTTTGAGTAACTAGTAAGGATAAAACAGTCTCGATAGGAGAATTACCTTACGAAACTTTTCATCAAGGAAAAAATTTGACTTGCCTGGAAAAGCGTTGAATTGTCAGCGCAGAAGTCCTTGGAAACAAAATATCTGAGAAATGATTGGCTAACACAAACAAGTTCAAATAATTTACTTTCAAAAGCACCAAACAGAAGACTCGCAGAGGTCATCACAGCATAGAAACTTTACTGTGTTTTGGGGGAGTTGCATATAGTCGACAAATGTATGTCACAAAATGAGAAAAAATTTGAAAGAGAAGAACAAGCTGCAACTAAAGTTATGTTATCGTATACATAAACTAAACTGTTAGTTTTTAAATATAAACAACATAAACTGGGTAAAATTTCAATCTCCAGCAACAAATTGGGGCACCTCAAAGTTAGTAAAAAGCTCCAACAGCTTCAAAAATTCCCCATTTCAAATTTATTGTCCCAGTTCAAGATAGCGTCAGAAACGTGAAATCGTTTACGTTTCCTAATTTTTGTCTTTCAAGCGTGCAATGTTTTTACGTTTCTTCCCCCAAATACTGAGATTTCAAAAACTACAAACGTTTTGTGGATTTTTTAGAAGTGGTCTCCTTTTGGTGTCTCCGATTGCTGTGTTAACTCCGAGTCAAACCCAGGAAGAATATTATCAGGCCTCTGTTGGCCTACATTGTGTTTTTTTCTATTGAAATATATAACTTGTCATCTTTGGTTCAAAATAATCTCAAGTTAAGAAATGTTAGTCTTGGTTTGTTTTTTCTTTCTCAGCCTGCCCATCTTTCTTTAATATTTCGTAATTTTTCGGTAATATGAGTGCTATATAAACAAGTAGCAAATTTCACCTCCAATTCATGGCAGAATTGTAAATGACTGGGAGAAAAAGAATTGGAAAGGATATTGTTTCTCACTATTCTTAATTGCAGCTTAGAAACCCAGCCAAATGTGACATGGGATATTTAAACACATTGAAAATCGAGACAGTGCAAAAGGAGCGGCAACTTACCAACAGTTATTTTTCACGTGATGCCCTCTAAGAGGAAATCCTAAACCATTAATGAGAACGCCATTGCAACCAACAGTCAATGCTTTGGGTTTCATTATAACAGTTACCAGCGAGCCCCCTTGTTCCCAATAAGACTTACCTACAAACCGTGCAAGCACTGAAAGAAATGAGAACTGAAAAAATTAATACACAGGCTATTGCCTTCTAAACCTTATTTTTTGGATCTTATCGTTTCACTTTGATGAAGTGGTAATGATAACAAATATTAGTAAAGTGAAAACAATGGGCAGTAACGTTGGCGGCATGACAAACAAACAAGGCAACATACAGCTTGGACAGTAGTAGGCCAATGTTTCCACAGATACACATTAACAAACTGACATGGTGATCATCAGCAAACAACAAGAACCATATTTACCATATGGATTAACGGCAAGTGACAATTCCCATTTTAGACTTTAAGAAATTGCATAGGAACAACAACCAAATAGGAGCCACGAAGGGAAACTGGCCAGAGTCAAACATGTAAGAAACTTTATGCTATGGCAAAATGAATACATCTGACTCACTCGTTGGTCCATATCTGTCACCTATGCACAATCCATCAGCTGTCCTCACAGCTGAAAACCCCCGTACAGAAAACAAATTTTTCCTGTAGTAAGTTTGCAACTGTAAAAGCTTCATAACTCTTAACAAACAAAAGTATTCAGAATTTCATGACATACCGGGACCATACTGTTTGTCCCTCAGAAGTCACTGTAGTGCCTCAAGGCCAGCATTGCAAAAACCTGCGAAAATATATCTAAGCAAGCCAGAGAATAGGTTTAAATGTAGATACTTATGTTATAAACACTTGTCCAGACGTTTTGAATTATGTGATATGAAATTCCTACAAAGTAACCGTCTCATACTGTTTCATTAGTATTTTTAAATAGTCGATTATCAAACAAACTTTTAAAAAAACATTTTTTACTGTGTATTCAGTGTTTGCCTCTTGTTTACTAGAATAATTCAGAACATTTTGCTTTCCATGAGACTTTCTAACAATCAAAGAGAAGAACTACCCATTACATAAGAAAAAGTACATGCCTTAATAAGAGGAAGAGGACCAGGTTAAATAACATAAGGAATTCTAGAGGCTGTTGATTTTTTTTAGATATAGAAATGACTACCAGCCTCAAAAACAGAATCTGACAATGTACATTTGCTAAAAGAACTTGTGTGGATGTGTGCTGAATAGGACTACACCTCTGACGGATCCCGTCATCAAAATGTTATTAAAAATCATCACGGGAAGAATAAGTATATAGGTACAGTTTTGTAAAAGGAAAAGGATGTACCGTATTCACTCTGGTTGATATTGTAAAGTATGACTGAGTTAATGAGATATATATATATATATTTTTGTGCTTCGTTAATTATTGCAAAGCATGTGAAAAATTACGTCATGAAGGTCTAAGAAAGTGCTACCATTTCACATTGATGGAGAAGGCATTCAACTAATTAAGATTTTTTATTGAAAGCAAACAGCTGCTATAAGACTAGTACACAGTATAGTCAAACAAAAAATCTTCCAGAAGAGCTCAAGGAAGGGCTGCATCACCTGATGTTCATATAATTTAGCGAGGTAATTCTGAGGCATAAAAATGATCGTGCAGGCATCAAATTTTGTGGAAAATTATAAATAGTTTATCAATTGCAGTTGACGCGGTGCCAATAGCCACCGATAAAGACGAGCTTCAAAGAATAGTGTGTCGGGTAAACACCATATGTGCGAAAAATACCAGGTGTAAAGTCAAGTTAAAAGGGCAAGGGATCCAAAACGTCCAACACATCGCCTACTTTGTTGTGTGGGTAACATCTGATGGGAAGTCAGTTATCCAGATCAAGGCAAGAGCAGCCATGGCAAAGAAAACTTTTACAAAAATAAAGTGTTTAAGAGCTCTATCATTAATGTCACAAAGCTGCACATTTAAAAATCACAGGTGTGAAATGAATTTGTATGGTTTTGAAGCAGGAGAAAGCAGCAACTGAGAACAACTGAGGTGAGGAAGTGATGGAAGGCTCTGATCGCCAACGCACGACATTGAATTAAATAAAAGGAAGGCTTATATAGATTGGGCATAAGGCGATACCTTGGCCCTCTCGATAGATAAATTCAACTTAACCACGTTGACTACACCAGAATTTTTTCCGGCATTTTCTTCGATACGATATACATTTCAAAAAATTACTTCTGGCCTCAACAGCAGTGGAGGTATTTCTCTAAATGAGGGCACATGAAAGCGGTATAAAACTATCTTAGATTCTGCTTTACAGTAACACTGTACTTAAAAAGTAATCTGATTTTCTCAGCCCAACTTTGACTCCACTTGCTCCTGTTATCTGTCGACTTTTACTTGGCTTCCACTCTAGCGCTCTATCAGGCCCAGAACAGAAGGGGTTTTTGGAGAAGTAGAAGGGTAGGAATAAGTACCCGAAACTAGTAAACGTGTGCTGGAATTGTAGCAGAGGATTGAAAACGGCACAACTTTAAAAGCCAGGTGAAGGAAATCAAAACCAAGTTACAAAATGTCAGAAACTTCAACGAAACTACAGACTTCATAAAAAATAAACTTTATTCGATTTTCTGTTGGAACACAATGGTACGCAACACCAATCAAGAAAATCTGTATAATGCTTTTAACTTTACGTTTTATGATGACGTCACCGACTCGGTTTCACATGGGTTTCTTTGTCACCTACCGAGAAAAAAATCGTAACAACGAATTTTTTCCAGAATTAACAATCCGTCGTGGGGTGGGGGAGGCTGGAATAGAAATAAGAATGTCATTGGTAGAATTTTTTTGGTGGGGAGTGGGTCTACTCTGGATCCCAAAGTATTTAATCTGTAAAACATGGTAGCTTTTCAGTTCCAGTGGTCAATTGGCTACAACACTGAACTAGCAGTCTTGGGGCCTACGCAATCAAGAGTTCTTATCTCCTGGCAGCATTACATTGGGCGCCAATTACGTGTTCCTTCAAAGATTTTAGTTCTTTCATGAAAAAATACTTAGTTTTATAGCGGCAAAAACAACAAACTAATGGCAGAGAGGGAGGCAGAGAAATATAAAACTGAGTGGAAAATGTTCTCGTATCAAGTCACCGAAGAACATACAGCATCCAAATAACCAGTTAATTCAGGTTCATATTAGGATAATTTCATGAATTTCAAACAGTATAAGAATTATGTATGGAAAACAATTCAAAACTGATACACGAACATCACAATAAAGAATAATATGGAAAAAACAACATATGCAATAACGCAGTCAAAATGGCTCGTGCCAAGCATCTCCAACATCCTCTGGTCGAAATTTTTCACCACTTTTAACAAAGGATGCAGTTACGGTGTTCAATCTATTTCCATAAATCTTCCACATTTATCCGGAACTTTGTGTCATCACCTTCTTCAGTAACAAGCCATTTTTTTGCTTTCCAATCTTGAAAGGCCTTCTGATAATTTGTAATTTCTTTGCGGCAATTTTCTGCATGATTTGTTCTTTCCTTCTTAATGCAGGCTTCCATTCTATTTTTGTAAATCTCCAGCATTTCTGCCTCAACGTAGCGATTTGCAGTCCATATATCTTTTGCTTCTGATAATGCAACTGGGTCTTTTCTGTCTATTTCATCCAAATTCACATAGGGAGGTACCCGTCCATCTTCCGTTAGAAACCAGGGACGAAGCTTCTTTGGTATGTCCATGATCGGCAGAATCTGCAGAAAAAATTTATAGCTTTAAGGAGTTGTTCCATTCAAAGGGCGATCATAAAAGTAAATAATAAAGTGAAAAACAATTTAAGTACGATTTTAGTTCTGAATAGATATGTTCAATGACACCTTTTCTGGCCAGCATGAATTGACTCAGCCTGTAATTTGGAAGGGGGTATAGTTAAACAAAGTTACTGTTAAAACATGATTAGTATTCATGAAATATATTCTTAATCAAAGGACTGCCATGTGGTTTTAAATAAAACAGGAAAATAACAACAAAAACCCTCGGAGGTTCGTGCAATTTCTCTCAGCTTGATACTTTATAGATCAAATGGCAACGCAAAGAAGAAAGGGAACGATATATCCCTACAAACTACAAGGGAGGTTAAGGAAACATTACTACAAATCAACAACGCGCAAAAATTGTAAAATAAAAAATATAAAATAACAATATAGCAACCAATACTGGTGATAATATATTTTTTTTAAATAATACAAAGCACTAATATATTAATAACAATTATAATAATGATAATAGTATGAATGATGATAAAATGATATTCTGAATAAATATAATCCATTTGGACAGTGGGATTTCACAACATTTTGTAGCTACCATTTTGTGAAAAAAAATTGTAGCTTACACTCATACCACTCAGCAACAAGGATAGGCCTAAAACTCTTTGAGAGAGAGAGAGAGAGAGAGAGAGAGAGAGAGAGAGAGAGAGAGAGAGAGAGAGAGAGAGAGAGAGAGAGAGAGAGAGAGAGAGAGACACAGAGAGAGAGACAGACACAGAGAGAGAGACAGACAGACACAGAGAGAGAGACACAGAGAGAGACAGAGAGACAAAGACAGGCAGACAGAAGGGGTAAGAACTTTAATGAAATGTGGCTTTTATTATTTTAATAATAAAATGGAACACAAAAAATGCTTATTATTATTATCATTATTATTATCATCATTATTACCATTACTATTGTTATGTGATAAATTAGCCCAATAAGATTGGGCTAATTTATCACACAACACTGTCATTTCTGCTTCTCGCTTTACAAAAGTGTGCTCCTTCTGCATTTCATTCCTCCACATTCCCCTTATTCATTCGTTTATTGATGCACCCATACACCATCAGACTTTTGTCTTAGTTTCATCAAATACATCTTTAAAACTTTTCAGTCTTCTACCTTGCACTTTTCTTGGGGTGTACAATCTTTTAGTTCTTGCTGGTTTTCTACAGAATCTCTCTCCTTAGTACGTTTTTCACCATCATTTAAAATCCTTCAAAGTCTTCTATTCCAAAGTTGCACACTTCCATCATATACCCTGCCACTGCTATTAATTTACAGCTGACTTTTGCTCTAGCCTTATCCTGGTTTCTTTCTTTACCCCTTCCATCACTTGTTTCATGTCAATTTTATCTGATTTCTCACATCCAAGAAACTTTTATATCTAATTTTAACCAGATTTAATGCTTTCATCTTTTTGGCACTGTAAGCCATTATCTCTTAACCCTTTTCCCTTTCATAAATACAATCTCAGCACACTTTTTTTACTCCATAACAAACACCTGTATTCTTACTGGCATTAACCATCATTTCAAATTCAGGTGGGTTTCCTGATTGTTTTTAGATTGTATATAGAGAGGCTATGTATTCTCTTGAGTTCTCTGCCTTCTGCTGTTCCCATTTTGTGCCCATTTATTTCTTCCATCAGTATTGCAACTGGTACTTTGGTTTGACAAAACTCAACTGGGGTGAAGCTGTCTTCTTGTAAAAAGCCTTGTACAATATTGATTGGCTAATGATCTTTTCCCACTTACTGCAACTTCAAGCCTTTTCTTTCATCCATCCATCTATTTGGTTTTAACCTTTATCATCTTTTCTGGAATTCCCACCCATAAACTCTGAGCATCCAATCATGTCTTTCCATGTCATATACTTTTTGATAATCATAGAATGCTGCAGCTAGGTTTTTCTATTGTTCTCTGAACTTCGGGTATTATGGCACAATCAATAACCATTTGTTCAACTGTGTCTAATACTCTGGAGCAAGCTCCTAATTGACTTTTATCCCAGATGTTGTTTCATACCACATGACTTTTCTTGTAGCTTCTGATCATTCCAGTAAATAACTCATAGCATATAATTAACCATGTCATTGGGTGACAGAAGGTTTTCATTTTGGGTTTTCATTGCTCACATCTGCTTTTGACAAAAGCAATTTTCTTCCTTGTGTCAACCATTGTGGCACTTTATTTGGTTGTTCTACCCATCTTTTAAAGCATTTTTTGTATTTATCTCCATATTACTTTTAATTTTTTGAACAAGTAATTTTTTATCCTGCTGCTACTTATGGCTGACCAATTTTTCCATTTCTTTACAGTATTGTGTGTAAGATTGCAAAAACTTGGGCTTTCACCACCTCATTCCCTACATTCTCAGCTATGGTATTCATTCACTTCCAATGCTTTCATTTTCTCCTATTTGTACTCAAAATTCCTGAACTTTAATGATTTCTGGTATTTTTCCTTCCTTTTCTTTCATTCCTTGTGCCTCTCTGTTAGGTGTTTCTTTGCCATCTCTAAATGTTCTGCTATTCCATATCCTTGTATCCCTGAATTTTAATCTTTAATGATTAAAAACACAATTCCTTGGCTCATTGAGTACCATTTCTTTTATATATTTTCAATTGTTATTATTATAATTAAAAAAAAATGCTTTACAACGTTTGTGTGCTTCAGTCCCTTGAATATGCTGGGATCAACCTATGATCCTGGGGCTAAGTTATAGAGTTCTTCTTAGTAAATGTGCAGTTCCAAAAAGCGCCATTTTCTGCTGTTCTTCGATTCTAATATTACCAGGTATTTGTTCAATATATTGATTTATTCCTTTTCTAATAAGTCCAAGAGTTCCTATTACAACTGGAATGGCAGTCGTTTTAGTGCTCCACATTTTGCTGATTTCTATTTTGAGATCTTTGTATTTTGCAATCTTCTCGATCTCCTTTGTCACAACATTTCTTTCTGATGGTACAGCTATATCAATTAAAGAACAAAAACTCTATGATTTATCCTTGATTACAATATCAGGCCTGTTTGCTTTGATTTCTTTGTCTGTGTTAATAGGCATATCCCATAATACTGTAACATATTTTCCTTCAGCAACTTTGGTTGGTTTATGTTCATACCATTTGTTTCTGACTTGAATCTGGTAGTATTTACAAATCTTCCAGTGAATATATGCCAGTGCGTTATCAATCTTTCTAAATATTCCTTTTCGGCTAGAACAGGATAGCCAGATGTAATGTGCTCCACAATTTCATCTAATTCATGGCATAATCTACATTTCGGGTCAGCTCCATTTTTAATAATTTTGTGCTGATAGTATTGTGATGCTAAACTTTGATCTTGTGCAGCTATCACCAGACCTACTGTCTCCGCTTTCAATCCCGAGCTTCATAACCATTTATGTGTCAATTCTTTGTCAACATCTGCTCTATCAATTCTCTCTGGGTACTGTCCATGTAGTGGTTTCTCTTTCCATCTCTCTTTCATGTTGATCATAATCTTTTTCTTTACTATTTCTTTTAGAAATTTCACTTTCTTTGTAATTGGCATGGCTTTTTCATTTTTNCCAGATGTAATGTGCTCCACAATTTCATCTAATTCATGGCATAATCTACATTTCGGGTCAGCTCCATTTTTAATAATTTTGTGCTGATAGTATTGTGATGCTAAACTTTGATCTTGTGCAGCTATCACCAGACCTACTGTCTCCGCTTTCAATCCCGAGCTTCATAACCATTTATGTGTCAATTCTTTGTCAACATCTGCTCTATCAATTCTCTCTGGGTACTGTCCATGTAGTGGTTTCTCTTTCCATCTCTCTTTCATGTTGATCATAATCTTTTTCTTTACTATTTCTTTTAGAAATTTCACTTTCTTTGTAATTGGCATGGCTTTTTCATTTTCAGTACTCTCCATTTTCAATCCCATTTCCTTTTCAAACTTATTAGCCTCCTTTTATATGGAATATAACTTCTTGTCACTCTCATGTTTGTATACTTCTTTCAACAGCTTATCTTTTGTTTCTTTCAGGTACATTTCTAAACCTATAGTGCTTGTTTTGTAAGCACATTCCAATTGAATTAGCCCTCTGCCTCCTCCCTTTCTTGGCAGATATATCCTTTCTACATCTGCTTTAGGATGATTCATTCTGTGCATGTCATTATCTTTCTCATCTTGGCATCCATTTTTCTGATTTCTTTCATTTTGCCAGTTAATTACATTGGAACTGTACATTGCCACTGGGATTGCCAAAGTGTTAATGGCAGTGATTTTATTGGATGAATTCAGCTCACTTTTCAGGATCATCTTAATTCTTCGATAGTACTCTTTTCTGACCTTTTCTTTCATTGTTGCATGTTTGATACCATTGCCTTCCTCTATGCCTAAATATTTATATGTGCCTTCTTGATCGAGTTCTTGAATTATCGTTGTATCATCTAGCTTTACGCTTGAAGTATTTGTCAGTATTCCCCTTTTAAAGGATGCTTTGGCACATTTTTCCAGTCCAAATTGCATTTTAATGTCGTCACTGAATATCTTTACTATGTTCAAAAGTCCTTCTAACTGATTTTCATTCTTGGAGTATAGTTTCAGATCATCCATGTAGAACAGGTGATTTAATCGCCTCTTGTTATNTGTAAGCACATTCCAATTGAATTAGCCCTCTGCCTCCTCCCTTTCTTGGCAGATATATCCTTTCTACATCTGCTTTAGGATGATTCATTCTGTGCATGTCATTATCTTTCTCATCTTGGCATCCATTTTTCTGATTTCTTTCATTTTGCCAGTTAATTACATTGGAACTGTACATTGCCACTGGGATTGCCAAAGTGTTAATGGCAGTGATTTTATTGGATGAATTCAGCTCACTTTTCAGGATCATCTTAATTCTTCGATAGTACTCTTTTCTGACTCTTTCTTTCATTGTTGCATATTTGATACCATTGCCTTCCTCTATGCCTAAATATTTATATGTGCCTTCTTGATTGAGTTCTTGAATTATCATTGTATCACCTAGCTTTACGCTTGATGTATTTATCAGTATTCCCCTTTTAAAGGATGCTTTGGCACATTTGTGCAATCCAAATTGCATGTTAATGTTGTCACTAAATATCTTTACTATGTTCAAAAGTCCTTCTAACTGCTTATCATTGGAGTATAGTTTCCGGTCATCAATGTAGAATAGGTGATTTAATCGTCTCTTGTTATTTTCGTATCCAAATTCTGTGTGACTTTTGTTATGCAACCAAAAGAGAAATTAAGTGTCATTGTTGTTTGCCATGTATTCATGCTATCTTTTTCATGTATTTGATTAGATCTGGTGAAACTTTATAGATTTGGGTTACTTTAACAATCCAAGTATGAGGAACACTGCCAAAAGCTCTTCAAAACTCTATCCAGGCAGTACTCAAATTCGTTCTCTTAGTTTTACAATCTTCAAGAATCATTCTGTTTATAAGAAGCTGGTCTTTGCAACCATACAAACTTTTTCTACATCCTTTCTGTTCAACTGGTAGTAAATTGTTTTCTTCTAAGTGGTTGTAAGTTCTCTCTCTGACAATAAATGTTAATATTTTGTATGTGGTTGGTAAGCATGTGATTTGTCTATAGTTTTTGGGATTATTTGTTTCTTGTGTTTTAGGCAATAAGTATGTTATTCCTTTTGTTAACTATGTCGGGCTTTTTTCAGGCTCTCTTACTATTTCATTATGACACCTTGCTAGATCTTCATGTAGTGATTCACAATTCTTCAACCAAAAAGTAGGTATTTTGTCTATGCCAAGGGATTTCCAGTTACTTGACTTTCGAAGAGCTGCTGTAACTTCATCCCTAGTTATCTCTTTCTATTGTTGTTCTGGTGAATTTTTATGCACTTCTTCTTGTGTTCTTATCCATTCAGCAACCTCATTATGATGTTTATCATCTTCCAAAATTGTTTTCCAAAAGGTTTCAATCTTCTTTCAAGTTGGCGGCTTATTAACTTCCATTTGTTTTTTCCCTAGTTCTTGGTAAAATACTTTGGGATTAGATTTAAACATTCTATCCCGCCAACACTGTTTATTCCTTTTGTTGAATATTCTTATTCTTTGAGCCTTTGCCTGTATCTTCTGCTTTAACTTTTCTTTCTCAGCAGCTATGTCTGCCTCTTTCTTCATAGTGTATCTTCTCACGATTTTTCTTCTTTTACTTTCACTAATTCTATTATCTTTCCTTAACTCTGTGAGAATCGATAAATTGCCTCTCATTCTAGTAATTTCTTTTTCAATCCTCTCTTTCCACGCAGGTTTTTTTCTCTTTAACTTTCTTTGCTTTTTAAATCCGACACCTTTGTTTTCAGTTATAACTGTAGCAGTTGCATACATCATTGCTGTTACATCTAATGGCTCATGACGTTGTTTCTTTATTATTAACAGAGCATTATTTGATACCTTTATCAGTTCTTCAGTCTTGCGGTCTTTGGTGATGTTTGGGGGCATAACTCTATTTCTTTTTTCTACAAATTTTATTTCCTCCCATTTATCTAATATGTTTTTTTATGTCTAATGTTTTCTCCCTTCTTCGTTTTTGTTCTGATTGAGACAAATATGTAACATATCCTTTATTATTATGTGTTATCTTATCATCTTCTCTTGCTATACTATGTGCTTGCACTGATTTTGTTTTCTGCCATGTCTATTTTTTGCTGATTTCTCCCAATCATTTTCCTTTAATCTTTTATTTTTTAATATTTCTCTCCTTACATTTGCTAGTTTGTTTGCATCTATGTTAGTTCTGTTGTCAAAATTCATCCTTCTCCATATCTGGTAGGTATGGGTTGTGGATTTCTCATTAGATGGTTGCTAAAGTGCCTGGTAATAAGCTTTCATGACTTGTTTGTATTCCTCCCGTGTTCACTTGTCTCTTTTTCTGTGTTATTTGGCTCTTAACTTTGTAATCTAGAGGGCCTATTTGAAAATTATTCCCATTATGGAAAACCTCTAGGGTCTGGGGGTTGGAGGAATTTGTCCCAGTAGTACATTTTTTGACCCCAGCCTAGTCCATCACTAAGGAACCTGCTCCTTGTTTAACTGCGAGACTAGCAATGTGGGATGATTTTCTTTGACTATTTCCATAAACATAGGGCAATCGGTTATCCAGGTTTTCCTTCCTGGTTGTTTTTAATCGTGACACCATCACTAGGGGGGTTGCCAACCAAGGCTAAAGAGTCCTCCCTGCTCATGAAACAGACTTAACTCCACCAGACATCAACCCAGTATTTTAAGGTCTCAGAGTAGGCTAACATGTGCTTCACCTTGCCCAAGGGTGACCTGGAGGTAGTTGTGGCAAAGGGTAACCTCATTTGCCAACACTGAAACTCCACAACTGGATGCAGTAATTGTCCTGGGTATTGTCATACCCAGGGCAATTATTATTATTATTATTATCATCATCATTATTATTTTCATTTTTGTAACAGAACTGAAACACAGCTCTCTACTGGCACAGATGCCATCCTCCATCTAGAGCCACTACACTCAGTGAGATAGTGCCCTTCTTAGTATGTTGGCTAATCTCAACACGTACATCTCCTGAAGAGTGACTAATATAACAAAACAGCTTTGTTGGGATGGAAAGTTATACCACTAATGTGACAACTGGTGTTTATTATTATTACTAGTTGAAATAAATCAAAACCAACATGTTTATCACTTCATTGATAATATATTTCGAGAAGGATTTTCTCGAAATATATTATCAATGAATCTAAAAGAATATAAAAGCAGCTTAAAAACAGTAAAAATTGTCCTGCCAACATTGAAACCATCTGTCCTGAAATCCCTTAAAAGTGGTGTTGTATACCAAATACGTTGTCAACGATGTCAATTGTTCTATGTCACACAAACTGTCCATCATTTACAAACCAGAATTAAGGCACAATTGTGACCAAATGGCATTTTGGGAAGTCATTTTAAAGCTTGCAGTTATATTTTGTCTACAGATGACTTCACAATTCTGGCAACAGGGAATTCTATCAATCACCTCATATTAGAAGCATCATACATTAAAGACAAAAGACCAACACTGAATACAAAGGATGAGTTCAGAAGCCACACATGAATGGTTGGAATTAAAATTGATTACTTTAATGACTTGTTATTGCAACTTTTTTGTTACAATTATCTTATTTATGAGCAAAAGATGGATAAATTTTTATCTTGTTTACAGAGTGTTAAGAGAGAAGAGATGTAAATTTTAGTTGTAACATTTTATACTGTTTTTAAGCTGTTTTTATATTCTTTTAGATCTGATGATGAGAAAATCTTTATCAAAATATATTATCAATAAAGTGATAAATGCATTTTATTTTCCATAAAAACTCTGGACTAGCAAACATACACTCTATCATAATACAACATTGTGGCAGAAAAAGAACCTTCAACTGCCACAGTGATGCAAACTACATTTCCTCCATGACATTGTAACTGGTGTTTCAAAAAATTTTCATAAAAAAATAAGGCACATATTTTTTGTTATGGTGTTGGGTTAGAAATACATTAAACCAAAAATTATAACCATTGGTTATAATATCATTAGACAAAGTATAATATGTTGAAAGTAAAAGACAGTTTTATTTGAAATAAGCAAAAGGTTTTTGGTTATTTTTTTTGATGGGTTTTGTTTTACTGTAAACTTGATGTTGGGATGTTGGGGTAATAATTTTTAATGATACTGAAAAGATAAATCAGGTTTGTCTTCTGCACTTCTATTAACATCTATTAACATATTAACATCATCTACAATATTTTTTTAAAAGTCTGGTTTGTTGGTTTGACTATCTCCTTTTTCTAATTTTGTTACAATTATATTTGAAAGGATGACAAATAACATAAAAGTCCTGTGTTGTGTATAATATAGTCCTTTTCAGCATACAATAGTTTTAAATACTCTGAGAAAACTTGTGCAACAATGCGCATACAAGTACCAGTCTGTGAGATTGTAGGATAGAATTTCAATGATTTAATATTGGACAATCTTCGAAGTTGTGTTTTTGCTATATTGTATAATTGAGCAGATGTATTTGAAAAGGCACACATTTTTTCATTTTCAAAATTCTTAAAATCAGAAAGCGTTCTTTAAAGTTCTCTTCTTAATTTTTGAAAATCCCTTTACTAATACCTACATCAATCATATCATGCATTTTTCATACATGTTCAGATTTATTCATCACTATCACAGAAGAGTCCTTATCGCAAACGAAGACCACGGATTTTTTTATCTCTGCTGAATCACTTCAGGTTTATTTACGTGTAACCTTCGGACAAATGGATGTTTTGAGAGAAAATATCACAACACGCACGTAAAAATTTGAAATTCCTTTTCCTGTTCGTTCGATACATTAACAAAAATTGATATTAACTCAAAAATATGACCAGAAACCAGAAAATAAAATTGCAAAGCCTATGTGATATAGATCAAGTTCGACCTAGAAAGTTCATTGTCCGATCCTACAAAGACGAGAATCGACATTCATAGTGGTGTGCGTGACTCCCTCTCAAGAGAATGGTGATAATGATGATGATTGGTAGTAAACAAAATGTTGAAGAAAGTTCACCAGATACAACGCACTTTAAAGGCATGCTTTACTAAACAAACCTTCCCTGAAGTTTATTACAAAACAAACCATTAGCTAAGTTATTAAACTTTGGTCTGGAAAGACACCTTTTATGGCCCAGCAATCCTTTTAACAATCCGAAATCCTGATTAGTATCCAAATGAACTTCGTCCTCAGCTATACTGGATTCATGGTTAAAAAATGACTTAAATAACTTAATAACAGGGTACAAGTGAACATGAGCACTCAGTGAATCACTTCAGCAGGTATGGCAACCTTGACCCAGCTGAGTTGTGAGAAGTTGCAATTCTATAATAACAACGCAGTTTAGTTAAAGCCTTTATTCTTACACAAAATAAAATGTCAGAGTATGACAAGTAACTTACAGAGTAAAATTACCTTTCGATAATCGCAAAGCTTGCAACTCAGAACAACACCATTTCACACCGCACCACAACTACTTCAGCCTCTACCCAATGTTGGCCTCTGAGTGAGAAAACCGAGGGTTATCTTTTGTGCATAATTAAGGTTAATTCATTTGGTTCAAAAATTGCTGAGGAGCAAACAATCTGGAAGAAAGTGCCCCGTTTGAAAAAATGAAAAATTGTTAGTTTTAAATTTCTTATCTTTACGGAATTCAAAATTTTAACAGCAGAATTAAATAAGTTCAATAGGATGAATGTGAAGGATACTTAAAAGAAGAAATCAGATGAAATTTCGAGAAAACTGCCTCTTACTGCATATATATACAAAGGGAAAACAGGAACAAAACTGGAATTCAAAAAAAACAACAACGATTTTATAACTTATTGTTACTTTACCAGTCAACTCACAATGAAAAGAAAAGAGGGAAAACAGACTTAAAATAAACAGCAAAAATAAACAGCAAAAAATAACAAAATAGAAACAAATATAGATTATAATTTGAAACAAAAATTCTTCCGTTGTCTTCTATTAACTTTGTTTCATACAACGTCTACTTGACTCATCCAACGACGTGAACAAGATCTTTCAATTTTTCCGGTAAGATATTAAAGGAGGAGGTAGAAAAATGAAGTTTAAATCAGGATGATCACTAACCAAAACATTATAGATACTCCTCAAAGTTTTACTAATCTCCCTGAACTTAACTTTTGCTACTTAATGGTTTTTATTTTTTATAAAAAAATTCTTTTTTGGCTTTTTAATATGTTTGGATATGTGACCCGTTTTCTCTTCTTTTTTCCTTCTATTGAAATTTGACTGATTAAATAAGAAAGTAATTTATAAGAATTTGTAGGAATGTAATGTATAAGAATATATAAACTCAAACAAAAACAAGAAATTTCTTGAAAATGCTTTAGCTCCTTCCACAGCCTTTCTCAATTCAAGTTGTTAAGTATTTAGTATCTAAATATTGTTTAATATTAACTGAGTATAAGTAGAGGTAAAGTCTAACAGAATACAGGTGCGCTGTTAAATAAAGATTGAGTTATTGAAAGGTAATAGATTAATTCGCAACAAACAAAGCAAGTTAAGTAACGACCAGTTGTCTTAATATCCTTCTTTCTCTTTCTTTGTACCATATCCGCTTAGGACGTAGGTGATCATGGCTCTCCACATCTTCCTGTCCCTTGCTGTTCGCAGCAGTTCTTGCTCATTCATTTTTGCTTTACTTTCATCTGGTACTTGTTCCATAATCCGTTTACTCATACTTCTCAAGTAGGTTAATCTTTGTCATCCTCTGCTTCTCTTTCGTTTAATGCACCTAGTGAGGGTTAGACTTTCTAGCCTCTTCCTTCTCATTTTATATCCTAGGAACGTAAAGTCTCCCTGTCTGATCATCGTCAACAGACTTCTTTCTGTTCCTGCTTTTCTTAAGGTATTTTTAGTTTTTACATGCTCTTTCCATTATATTCTCAACATTCGTCTACAGAACCGCATTTCAACTGCTTCCAATCTTTTATGTATTGGTGGTGCTATCGTCCAGCGTTCACTGTCGTTTTAAAAAACGATTACTCATAAAAACCAAACACTCCTATCTCCATTGACAACTTTTGATCTTTTAGAGCCTTTCCTAATTTTTCAAATGCGTATTTTTACGATTCCAATACAACTCAATACATCGAAAATAGGGGGCCGAAATCATTTACCCCAGCAATAATGAAATACTCATTAGATGTAATGTAATTTCTTGCAGTGTAACACGCGTTTCAGGATCTAAGGGTAGGATCCAATGGTACCAGAGATTCTTCCACGAATAACCTAACCAAATACTTATGAAGCAATTTAACATGGTACATTTTACCAAACAGACTTATCCAAACCACTAGCATGTCCTTCGCCAGGCTTATCCATAAACCTATAAATACGTTGCTGTGACTGAAGTCAAAAAGTCGCCAGGATATCAAGATAGGCCAAATAAATGTAAATATGAAAAATGACTTGGTTCTTGAAGAGTTCCACCAGTGCATGTTGATACGTCGTTTAAAGACCTTACTAATGACAGAAAAGGCCTTACAGGTTGATATTTTCCAGAATCATATAGACTGTCTGCATTCATGAAGACAGGGATAACATTAGAAACTTTTCAGTAAGATGGAAAACAAGACTAGGCAAAGATTGAAAAATTTAAACAGGAAGGAAGATAGATAAGAAGCACTCTCTTTTAAGATAACTATCGAAATCGAATCTAAACCAGGAGCTTTAGATTATTCAAGTCCGCAACTAAACTTTCAACGACCCTTGCGTTTATGATGATAGAGTTCAAAATCTGATCACTTTGAGAAAAACTTTTGCAAAGAAAATCGAGCGTCATCCATAGCAGCCATGACGGAGAACAATCTAGTAATGGATCTGCATTTCTCTACAGGATATAAAAATCTGCACACCATGAAAATATGGAGGAATATTGACTTACTAAAATAAAAAGGACCATTGTAAGTTTTCCAGAAATCTCAAATTCATCCTTTTGGGGAAAAAAATAGATTCAGAAACTCGCTCAGCATAGGCAGCTTTGGCATCACAAATCACCATTTTACAAGCAATGCTAGTCCCTCTGAAATAAACCCAACATTCCTCAATTCCATCTCTTTGAAACTGAAGATAAAATTTGATGGCAATGGCAGAAGAACAATGGACATTTAAGCATTGATGAAGATAAGGTTTGGCTCTGTGGCTACTACTAGGTACAAATGGTTCAATACAAACCTGAACCTATTCTGTGAATTCAGTTGCAGCATCAGTTACCGGTTCGCTAAAGACAGAATTTCAAGTAATATCACCACGAAATTATCAAAATCCATCCCAATCAGCCCGGCATAATTTGAAAATCTGACAATAGTGTGGCTCCTTTACTAGATGTCAACCAGTTCCCTTAACCTCTACAGTGGTAACAAAAGGAGATTTAAATTCAAGAGGAGGTAAAGATAAAATTGTTCTGTGCATAGGAAAAGAAATCAGAAATTGGTCTGAAAGCAAAGGTTTTCCTGATTCTGAATCAGGAAATCTTGTTGGAAAATTAATAAGCTGCATAAGATCATGGGCGAGAGCGAAGTTGTAAGTAACTTCCCCAGGTTTGTCAGTCATTTCTATTAAAATGAGTCAAATAGATGGCGTGGTAAGCACTGAAGCTACCAAAGACTGAGACTTTTATCACTGTGGTGCTTATCAAGAGCCTTATAAATAGAGGCTGCTGCTGCCTCAATATGACAGCAAGAGTCACACAAAGAAAATCGGTACAAGAAAAAATGGTACTAAGTGGCCTAAAGAAGAGGCATTCTAAGGCAAATAGGCTGGAAGATTCTAACGAGCATAGATATGAAGAACATGAAGACACGGTAGAGAGTGTGATAGAAACAAAGGTAAACAGCTGAAAAGAGGAAGATCTCTGTTGCTAACAGCCTGTGTTCAGTACAGGGTTGCAAATCACTCTGGCCCGATGTATGAGTTTTTACACTGCCTGCTTGAATTTACTCTTGGTCTATAGGACTCTTTCCTTTATAACATAAACAAGCAATACCCTTTTGGTTTTTGTAAGCTGTCCCAGCAGGTGTATCACGAAATTGCAAAACTCATGTTTAGCGCAGGAATTTAACGTACTATCCATGGTCTTTGAGAACGAGAATATATGACCACCTTTTCTGCTCTGGAAGCTACCCAACCGGTCTTATCGAAACATAACCAATTTTTGCACAGGGCTGCAAACCAATAAGACACAATACTTTGTTGGCTGGATAAAGTTTATTTTAGAGATGTAGATCTCTATCTTAATCAACGTGTCCATGTGACCCTCTTTTCAGCTCTATTAAAGCCTTAGTGGTCCTTTAACAAAAGCCTTATTTAACGTTTATCACATGGCTCTAAAGTACGCTAACACCAAATATTAGCTTTGACGTTGGCTTATAAAGTTTTCTTCAAAATTTATTTCATTGCTGAGCAGCTTCGGTTGAACTTTGTAAACTGTGTAATAAAACCGTCACCAGAAAACTAATTAGCAAAGCCAAATTTGAAGGGAGTAAAAAAGTTCTACCAAGCAAGCAGTTTGTTGCAAACAAACTCATAAGCCAAGTCAGATCAGAAGGGACCAAGAGTTTTAATTCTTAAGAGACTAAAAAGCAGAGTCAAAAATAAATGGAACAAAATAAAGACTAGAGTATTCCATTTCCTAGTCATAGGATAAATGAGCAAGGGTAAAAAAGAAGAAATCAAAACAGAATGTACACCTACAGAGATGGGGTCTAAGGGACTATAGTCCCCAATAATTTTGGAAAATCCAACCGAACTTTTACATTCTAGAATAGGTTTGAAGCGTAATACACTCTGAACACCTGCAATAAATAAGCCCCCTCTGATATTTCTATGGCTCTGTCACNCATAAGCCAAGTCAGATCAGAAGGGACCAAGAGTTTTAATTCTTAAGAGACTAAAAAGCAGAGTCAAAAATAAATGGAACAAAATAAAGACTAGAGTATTCCATTTCCTAGTCATAGGATAAATGAGCAAGGGTAAAAAAGAAGAAATCAAAACAGAATGTACACCTACAGAGATGGGGTCTAAGGGACTATAGTCCCCAATAATTTTGGAAAATCCAACCGAACTTTTACATTCTAGAATAGGTTTGAAGCGTAATACACTCTGAACACCTGCAATAAATAAGCCCCCTCTGATATTTCTATGGCTCTGTCACCCACGCACTTAAAATCCAGACAAGACCAAGAACCAGGAGTTGAAGCCTTAGAGAAGAGAAGCTAGAACAAGACTCTGGTACAATAACCAAAAGAGGAAGAGTCTGGAACAGTTAAATGGAATTTTTACGCAACTGTTACAGAAACTAGCAATTTGAGTAGCTTAAATGACCTCGAAAAAAATGTTAGTTCCTCTTAAAAACCATAGCTCCTTCAGTAACACATGCGCATTCACTAACCATAAATATCCCGAACTAAAAATTTAACCTAGATGGTGGGGCAAGAATACACAAAAAGTTATAGCAAGTGAAGCACAACAGGAACAACAAGAAGACAAGAAGATACAATGTATGACACTGTTTTCTCTTTCTGGTATCTTATTCACTAAAATTCGTTTTCAAGAATCTTAGGAGTTATTCCAATGTCTTTAATTAGCATTTCCTTGGTGGTGTCTGGCCTTGTAGGAAACTGTCTTCCAGACTTTTTACTGTCTAAATATATGAAATATAACGTGATTTTTGTAAAATGCCACTTTAAATAGTTTCATTTTATAAGGATCACGCTGTATTGATAGCAGGGTTTGTTGTTGTTAAAAATTTACCATAAGCCTCATGCAACAAAAGATTTATTGTCACAACTTGGAGAGCTGGGTTTAGAGAGTCTTGTCTGTATAACCACCGTAGCTATGATAATGATACCATTTTTAGAAGTAAATCTGCCAATGCACATTGAGGTGTATTTTGATATTCATATCAGACTTTTAATATCATTTTTATGGTTTTCTTTGTTCCAAAAACAATATCAAAGAATCAAGTCCTGAGGCACTAAAGAGGTGTTTTATACAAAAAAGAAAATACAAAAGAGCACCAAATTTTATGAAGAAAGTGTTAGAGAAACACAAAAACAAACGAAAAATTTTAATGTTCCATACTCGGTTTGAATTTGTTGATTTCTGTCGATTTAAGCGGGTTACAAAAGTTATAATTTATATTTTTATTTGAAATTCCAAATATATCTTTTTAACGTTGTATTTATTTTTTTAAGACTTTCCGATGTTAGACTCATCAAACAGAGGCTGGGTATGTGCAGATTTGTTTTTAATGTTAGGGCTGAAAGCATAATTCAAACTTTTCGGAGTTGGAAGCGAGTTAACATTTACGAGAATGCTCACTTTTCCAGTTTTTATTTTTAGAGGTAAACAGAAGACTTTGATTTTCTGACTGTTAAAAATTTATGCCCAGTTGGTAATCATACAATTAATCTAGACCACCCTTATTTTTTGCCCTCCTAAGATCTCTCATCATAGGGTGTCTTAGTGCGTCCCTTAGGTAAGAGTGAACTCCGTAGTCCCACCTCCATCCCACGTTAATGTGAGTGCTCCTTCGGGGACATGGGGCAGGATGGACATGAAATCAGTCATGACAAACGTGGCACCGGCACTAGTGACCGGTGCGATATCAAAACTAGTACGCGGCATCCTCACTCAAGAGAAGTCGCAAGCCAGAGTGGTCCGGCCGGAGAGCCGTAAAAACTCCTAGGAGAAGGAAACTCTGATTTCAAACCAGGGCAGATGGAGCTCTTGAGGGTGCGCAGTACTGCAATCGTCTAATGGAAGAAACTCCGACAAAAAATCACCCACTTCAGTCTTAAAAGTTGGACATTGGGCTATTTACCCGATCCCAGAAAAAGCCTGATTATAGAAACCACAAGCACTCAAGCGAAATTACAACCTCTTGGCCAGGCAATGGTTCCTAACCTCGAAAGGGAAGGAAACATGACGCGTTTGAGTGAAAGCCGAAAGGAAACTCAAGAGCCGATTACACCACTTGTAAATATAAGGACCAAATTCGCTATTGGTAACTGGAATATCAGAACAAAATGCCTGAAGCGAATTCTGAGGATACGGTGGAAGGAGCACATAACAAACGAAGTTGTATTGGAGAGAGCCAGGATGACGAACACGAGCCGTGGAGTGAGAAGAAGGAGATGAAAATACATCGGCCACATCTTGAGGAAAGATCCCAATGACGACAGTGTCACAGCCTTGACCAGAGCTTCTGAAGGGAGGAGAAAGCGCGAGAGGATAAAAACCACCTAGAGAAGGACTGGCGAGAAAGAGAGACAGACTGGTGAATGGAGATTCTGGAATGAGGCGCGCACCACAGCTATCGACAGGGCAGTGTGGAGACAGAGTGTGGGACCTTCTGTGCTACATGGCACGAAACGAATAGGCAACCGGTGTGTCGTCTGCTAGCGGATGAAAAACAATTTATTTTGATGCATTTTGTACACAAATGTTATAAAAGGAGAAAGAAAGAACCAAAATTAATTCCATCCTTATCTTCACTTGAAAGTAATAGTTAAAGTTCTCTAATTTATTATGCTTTAAATCAAAGTATTCTGACTTAATAAAGTACTTTTGTGATTCTTAACAGTTGCCCCAGATGAGATTACTGTACCTGCAACATATTTCGCAATTTCTTACTTACGTCAAATACAGCAAATGATCAAAATTTGTTTTATTTTAAATTTGTACAGCTGGGAAAATATAACTTTATTTTTCGTCATAAAGTCAGTAACGCATGAAAACATTAATTTTTTGTAAACTTTTTGAGGTCTAAAAAATAGGTATTTTATCATATTTTTACTTCTTAAGGAAAGTTAGCAATGAAAAAAGAGGAAAGATTGGTTTTCATTTATTCTTTTTTTTTCCCTCACTAGAATCTGAGCTATTTACCTGTAAAATTAATTTTCAAAATGATCTACATCTGTTTTCTGCTTTCTGCTTTTAAAAATGACCAAAAACTCTTTCAACAAAAAAAACACAGATTTGATTTTGTCTAAAAAAAGAAGCAGAAGCCGGATAACATGTACTAACTTTTCTTTTTAAAAACACCTCTTTTAGAAGCTGGGCTGAAATTCTGGAATTTTCTAAGCATCATTCGTGTACCACCCCTAACCTCTCTTGACTTAAGCCACAGCCACATAAGCACCGAACGACACTTGGGACGGAAAATTGGTGCGAAAGATCCTCACTCATCCTGTTGACCTCTATGTAATAGTTTTTCCTCTTAAATTCATCTTCCACTATTTCTTGGTGAACCCATTTATAAGCTGCCATGAGATTATAAAAAATTACAATACCTGCTTTGTTGTCAAGTGAAATCAGGTCATAAAGCTTTTTAAAAAGTTACTTTCCAAGAGCAACAATCATTCAAAATCGGTCCAGCAGTTCGTCAACAAATTTCCTCGAATGTGTTTTTAATAAGAACAGCAGTGATGGGAGCGATCTTGCAGAGGAACTATCAACTTTGAATAAGCACCTCAAAGAAGGAACGATTGGGTACAAGACACAAAAAAAGTGGTTTAAAATGGTCCATGAAAGAAGAAATGTGTCTCCCACAAGAAGCATGCCTTCCAGCTTTTTAATCAATTGAGTCTTGTCTTGTTCGATGTACTGTATTTATATATTTAGTTTGTTGTTTTTTTTAAACAGAATGTATTTTGAATTTATGTAGAGGCATAATTAAAAAAATGATGGGATTCTCTGTCCACATTTGTGTACAACATGTTTTCAAGTTGCAAGTCTGTGAGTATTTAGCCATAAATTGACACTTCTTTAAACAAAGCACTGTTAATCTCTACATGAAGATGCTAAGAGACACCTATAAGATGCCTATTACAACTACTATGTCGCTGAAGATTTCAAAATATTAATCAAGTACCAAAGGAAAAATGGTATTGTTTTCTAGATGGAAAAGACAAAACAAAGGCTATAAAGGGGTATGGTTCCACGATAACATACTCCCAGCACTTTACTCCCGGGCTAACAGCTCTGGACTGCAAGCTACGGAGGCAAATTCCTCCCGAACTATTACCTGCTGGTACTAACTGCTGCCGAACTGACGATTGCAGTGAGTTATTGCTGCCGTATGTTTTACGTCGTGTATATTTTTTTGCTAGTGGGTACAAATTAAAAACAGTACTAATTTAATTGTGCTAATTGGGTATAAATTGTACATAGCTTATTGTGTATGATACCTCTATATGTACATACATGCATAATTACCAATAAATCATATTACAAACAACTGTATCTAACAGTCACGATAACGTCATTATTATACATAAATAGAAATCATATTGTGGTCATTTTTCGTCATACTCTTTTGACCACATTATTTTTCGAAACAAACTTTATTTTCAAAACTAATATTTAAATTATTTTTGTTGTATTTAAAAAGAAAATTTCCTGGAGTCATTAAATAAAACAACGTTTATATGTTGCTTTGAAAAAAATACAAATTAGTGACATTTTCAAGTATTGCGTTCTCTTGGTCATTTCCCCCTTTTTGCAGTACAGATTATTTCACCTCTTTTTATTGCCTAAATTGTATGTATGTACTTCTATTGGAAACTTTAATGTTTTGCAGAATTTAGTCTGTCAGTTAATAGTCCCAAGCTGTTACTCCGGAAGAAAATTGTAAGGAACACTTTGTCGCAAATTCAGTTGCAAATGTCGAGAAAGACAAATTTGCTGTAATCATCGTCAGTGAGCATGTCATATATTTGGTATCTAATAAGTCTCAAGAGAGGAAGAAATGTTCTGAGAAAGAGTTGGTTATTGTCCGAGTTGAAAGAAATTAAATTCCATATTTTCGTGGTATCTTTGCTCAAATGACTCCCTTTGGAACCATAGATGGAGATTCAGTTAGGCAAGCAACTGTTAGCATTTTCAATGAAGGAAGAGGGTATACTATAATACCAAAGGAATAATACTAGGAAAAGATAGTGTCAGCGACCTCCAATGGAATATGCACTAATACTGAAATAGATGTTGCTGTCCTCAGACAATTAAAAGGCTGGTGCAATTGGCTGTTCACAATTCATTGCGTTCACCACCATGCCGAGCTCGCATTCCGAGGTGTTATAAACAAAATGGTCATTAAGACACCTGCGATCATCTGTAGCAAGCAAAATATGAATTTTTTAAAAGGTCTGGAAAGCTAAACAGGGAAATATAAAAAGTGACTACTAGAAATCCAATGCCAAAATGATTTACCAGAATTAAAGGAACATGATTCAATAGCCATCGTCTCAGAACATACGTTTTGAAATTTGGCCTCGATTGATTGCTGCCTCTAAAGAAACTGCAGTGGTATGTGTCTTTTTTTTGAGTTAAATTTTTTCTTTCTGTACAAATGCTGCTGGCTCTGTGTCACTTGCTTTTTAGTAAGATGGTAAAATGCCTTATAACATTGTTTGAATCTGTGGAGAAAACGTGTATNAACTTTAATGTTTTGCAGAATTTAGTCTGTCAGTTAATAGTCCCAAGCTGTTACTCCGGAAGAAAATTGTAAGGAACACTTTGTCGCAAATTCAGTTGCAAATGTCGAGAAAGACAAATTTGCTGTAATCATCGTCAGTGAGCATGTCATATATTTGGTATCTAATAAGTCTCAAGAGAGGAAGAAATGTTCTGAGAAAGAGTTGGTTATTGTCCGAGTTGAAAGAAATTAAATTCCATATTTTCGTGGTATCTTTGCTCAAATGACTCCCTTTGGAACCATAGATGGAGATTCAGTTAGGCAAGCAACTGTTAGCATTTTCAATGAAGGAAGAGGGTATACTATAATACCAAAGGAATAATACTAGGAAAAGATAGTGTCAGCGACCTCCAATGGAATATGCACTAATACTGAAATAGATGTTGCTGTCCTCAGACAATTAAAAGGCTGGTGCAATTGGCTGTTCACAATTCATTGCGTTCACCACCATGCCGAGCTCGCATTCCGAGGTGTTATAAACAAAATGGTCATTAAGACACCTGCGATCATCTGTAGCAAGCAAAATATGAATTTTTTAAAAGGTCTGGAAAGCTAAACAGGGAAATATAAAAAGTGACTACTAGAAATCCAATGCCAAAATGATTTACCAGAATTAAAGGAACATGATTCAATAGCCATCGTCTCAGAACATACGTTTTGAAATTTGGCCTCGATTGATTGCTGCCTCTAAAGAAACTGCAGTGGTATGTGTCTTTTTTTTGAGTTAAATTTTTTCTTTCTGTACAAATGCTGCTGGCTCTGTGTCACTTGCTTTTTAGTAAGATGGTAAAATGCCTTATAACATTGTTTGAATCTGTGGAGAAAACGTGTATTTAGCTAAATTACTTTAGATAAAATATTAAAAATAATGGAGAAGTCTCGACCAGCTACTTAAACACATTTCCTTACGACTAAATTTCAAATTATATCCAAGGAATTTTTTAGAGATAGACATTGCCTAAAAAGTTTTAAAAATCACAAAGAATGGAATGTAACAACAGAGAGCATATACCGGCAGCTCCTGCTAGAAGATCTACAGTGAAATGTTTTTAAGAAGTCTTCCGTGAAAGGTTTCAAGAAAGAGACTCAAATGTCTCTAACGCCATACGTATTTACAGTCACAGAATTTGAGCGAGGAATCTGATCACGGCTCTCTGATACGTTTTATTTTACTTAACAAGGCATCAAATATCAGAAAGTTTCAAACAGGAAAACTGAGCTGTTAAAAAGAAGCTCAGTCTGTTTAATTTTCTTGTAAATGGTCAAAGACTGACCACTTTCTATGACACGATGGAAAATTTGCTTCTTAAGAAAGCAAATGTCAAAGGACTTGCAGAAAACGAGAAAAAAAACCTCTACAGTGCTGTCGAGATTTTGTCAGAAAAAATATTTCACATAGAGAGCCAGCAAAAAAGAGGCATACTGTTAAGTCAATACACTCTTAATCAATAATCGTTAATTTATTTTGTACTTTCACATATATCCTGTCTTCCTCTTTTGGTTTACAATGCCTTGTAGCGCGATTATTGTCCATCTTGTGAGGGCTTGCCTTCCATCGGTTGACCATAGAATAGTGTCTTTTGAAGCCATGAGTCTGGTATCCCCAAAGGATGGAGTCCTCAACTGACCTTGGAAGATCAGCTCTAGAGAGAATCTTTGTGTCTTGTCTAGAAATTTATCTTACCAGGTGATTTTCAGCACATTTTTCACACATTTTATATGAAAGGGATTTAGTTTACTGGTATGGTATTCATATACTGTCCATGTCTCACAGACGTACAGTAGAGTACGCAGTGCAACTGGTTGGTACACTTTATGCTTGGTGGTCTGTTTGATGCCTCTCCTCTTCCTTACAGTCTCTTGTAGCCGTTCAAATGCTGAGGTTGCCTTGGCGGTGCATGTATCGACCTCACCGTCAATTGTCACAAGTCCGACGAGAGTGCCGCCGAGTTATGTGAATTTGTCAACAGCTTTCAGGGTTTGTTTCCACATACAGTTTCTGTGGGAGCGATCAATGCGAAGGAAACTTTAGTCTTCTTGGTGCAGATTGTAAGGAAGAAGTTATTGCAGGGAGTAGAAAAGCAGTTAATGCTCTAGTGTATCTTGTCCTCTGTGGCAGTGTTGAATGCACAGTCGTCTGCAAACAGAAAATATCAGACTGAGTCCTCTTTTACCCTAGTCTCTGTTTGCAGGTTCCGGAGTTTGAAAAGGTTCCAATCAATCCTGAACCAGATCTTGATGCTGGTTTTATCGTAGTCCCAAAAGTCATCTAACAACGAGGTGTGAACATTATACAGAAGAGTGTAGGTGCGAGTACATAGCCTTGCTTGACCCTGTTGATGACGAAACTGCATTGGAAATATTTTCATTATCTAATACTCAGGCAAGTATGCCGTCGTGGAATTGTCGCACTGTGGTGATGAACTTGTACTGGCAGCATAACTTTTCCATGATCTTCTTTTTCTTCCACTTGAACCAAGGTCGAGTTACTTCAAACTGCTGACCAGCCCTTTTGACTTTCAGTCGCTTGTTTGCCCTTTTATCTTGTGGGCGTCGTCTGTGCTGCATGTGCATGTTGAACTTTGAGTGGATAGTCTGTGGTCTGTTCTGCGTTCTGCACCCTGCGTGGCCCTCTTCATGACATTCTCCTTGACCACATCTAACATTGCGTTCATATCAAAGCACACACTATATCCTGTATAGTGCAAATTTAATATTTATGTCAAATATGGTTGTGTTTATGCAACATAAGGTGTTTAGTTTCTACTTTGCTAAGTTCTAACGCGCTTCTTCTTTTGCCCATTGTCCTTAAGCCTATTCATCCTCTGGGTTTGCTTTTCGAGTATCATCAGAATAAAATTATATCTCTTGATGCAGATCCTTAGTTTGCATCACAGTAAGTGCATCTCAACAGAGGCTTCCCCTATCCTCAGTTTATACCTAATCCCAGATTACGCATGTTTCTATCTATGTTGTTGTTTAGTTATTCAGGCAGTTTTTACATCGCTCTTACGTTATTATGCTTACACTACATGTCGTTTGTAGCCTAGCCCCTCTTTTTTTTATCGCAACTTTTGATTTACATACGCTTATTACAAATGTTATACTCCTCTTTTGCATACATACGAATTGTAATGTAACTTGAAGCATGCTTAGGAAGAGAGGCTCAAGGAGGCAGTTAAGAAGAGGCAGGTCAATAGTCTTAAGTATTGTTACTTGGTGGTTAGCCATTCATTAACAAAGTTTTCTGAGTTATCAACATAGTACATTTCTGTTGTTATAGTCCCTGGGTTTGTAACAAATAGCAATGTCAAGGTGAAGTACATTTTGCCATCACAGGATATTCATATTGATTCACGGGAAAATAAAAAAGTTATTTTTGCCATAATTTAAGATAAATGCTTGCAGCTGTTTGCCATTTGTTTTCAGAAAGAGCATCCTGGCAGTATTTGCATCGTAGTGAAGAACAATCCATCAAATGTTTTGATTGGTAATGTTCAACGCTAACTTCCATTATACTTTGGTTTACAAAAAAGTAGTTATTTTATTAATTCGGACACATAGTTACGCACGAGAAAAGATATACCGGAGGCTGAATTTTGTAAGACATCGAAGAGGAACATTCTTTCCTGCAACTGGCATTACATCATGATTTTATCCCAATCATGATGTGACGCCAGTTACAGGTTGTGAACCAACTTATTCATTTGTCCATTTTCAGATGTAATCATAGTCATGGAAAATATAAACTGAATAGCTTAGTCAGGTACTGCTTATTTTTCTGATGTTATTCAAGTTACAAGATGTATCTCAATACTCAACAGGTTTAGACTTACGAAGCCATCATACTTTTCGTTTTGAAGGGCATATTCTTCCCCTCCCAACATGATCACGTTGGAAAGGGCAGCTGATATTCTCACTGAGAGGCACCATGCTCCTCACCCAACGTCCATCAACTCCAGCGGGCAAATTGAGCATGCGCAAAACCTAATGAAATTGTTCAGATCACTTCCGTCGAAGTGGACGATCTCAGGAATGTCTTGAGGTGTTGGATTGTGAATACAGGATCAATATGTAGCCACGATAATTTCAACATTTTGATGGTTTATCTCCCAGTGTTAGGTTCCAAATGGTTCGATGTTCTTCGGATGCTGTTTTTCCCCTTTTAGAAGACCACAAGATCGTTCAATAGCATTTTGTCGTGGCAAACATGCACTAAGAAACTACCCCAGACTGTTCGAAATGTTTTACTCAGTTCAGATTGGAGATACTGTTTTCACAGTGTTGAATCGATACCAGAACTTACAACCCATTGGATCCGGAGCACAAGGAATGGTTTGGTAATAAAAGTTTAAAGTTATTTATCGTTTAGATGGTGATATCCTTGACATATGACATTGCGTAACTTGTTTCCTTGCATCAGTTGATGTTGGAGAGAAAATATTATTTTAACACATTGCTGTTATAGAATACATTGTTGATCTCATATGATTAGTTAAATAGAAGGTGCAAAAGGAAATTTTGTGTATGGTATGTAAATCGAAAATAACTGGTGCACCGTTGCCATGTTTCAAAAACTTAACCGTGCACAGATTTGTCTTATTTTGATGGTCTTTTGACTTCCCGGTACCAATGTTGTGTTTTCACAGTAGGTCACGACCTGGGTTATCAAAGTTGTTTAGATATGGTATAACCAATAGCCCAGGCATTTACCTACAAAATTCATTTTGGCAAATGCCAAACCGTCGTGTTAATTTGTACTATAACCACCAATTTAGTTAAAAAATCAAACGTCATTATGTAATTACAATTAGTATTCTCATTAAATTTTTGTTGCCAGTTATTTTATTTTGAAACGCCAAACTGCAGGAACAATAAATTGAATATCACCTGTGTCAAATGGAGCGATACCAAGAGGCAAAATGCAGTACGTGCTGAAAGCGTCTGATTGTCAAACAACTTGACATTGTTTGCTAGTTTGTATTGAGTGGGTAACTTCAAATGAACCTTGGACATCCAATCCCCCGTTATCATGCCATTGCGACAGACAACTTACTAAGGCAAGGCAAAAGACAACTCTTAATTTGCGCTTTTTTTTGTTGATATATACTGGGAATAGCCTTACTTTTTATTTTGTGTTGGGAGCAATATTTATTTTCAGATGGAAAGATGCTCCCCAAATTTTCGCAGTGTGCAGAAAATTCTTACAACTTGATCACAAATGGCAATTCCATTTGTGTTGGTTTCCATGTAATGAATGCATCGATTTCTCCCTGCAACTCATTTACTGTTAGCGTTGCAGAATTCGACAAGCAATTTCTAGGCTGAAATGTAAAGATCAGTAGTTATGTAAGTGATTCTTAAATCAACATTGTTTTGCTGTCAAATTCTACAAACTTATTTTGACGTCTTTTTCGCAGTAACGGGGTTGAGATGACGCCCTTCGGAAGGGGCTTTGCTGTGGTAATAAGGAATTTCTTGGTTGTATGCCCTTCCTGCAAAAGCTGGTATAATATTGACCACGATGCAATTGCTTCAAGTTGAATGCCCTTCCTGACGGACGCCAAGAAATTTGTTTTAGAGGATCCAACCAAGAAATTCCTTACTGTCACAACAAATCCCCTTCCGAAGGGCGTCATCTGAACCCCTTTACTGGGAAATACGACGTCAAAAAAGTTTATAGAATTTGACAGCAAAAGAATGTTGATTTGAGAATATCACTTGAAGAATATGAAAATAAAATTCTTCACCTATTAAATCTCAGGGTGAACGTATTCGTTGCAAAAGCTTTTTCTTTTAAATTAAGGATAGATAAGGTACCAAAATCTTTAGAAATTATTTATTCTAATAAAGCTAGGGTATCATTGAAAACAAAACAATGTAGTCATTTCTTTGCTCTCTCAAAAAAGTTTTTTCGAAATCTTTCAGAATTATATGTTAAACATGGTCCAGTCAGGGATCCTAAGTTAAAATTTGATCTTTAATGACTGACTTGCTATGATCTTGTTTTTTGTAAACTTCCTTCAACCAGCATTTCCAAATTCTTCCAGTTGTCCAACTTTTAATTCAATCAATAAATTCCTTCTTTCCTCACGTAGAATTATGTGTATAGATGCAAAAGCTGAGCAAAGTTCTGCACACGTCTGGAACACAATCATTTGATTATTTACTCACAGTTAACCTCTTTAAAAAGCTTGACATTACTTAATTACCTTTGCCCTTCTTGACCCCCCCCCCCCTTTTAAACCAAAATTCAGTGTTATGGCCCAGTACTATTTTCAGATTATGAAATTACCTTGGTCAGAATTTCATCAATGCACCTTTTCAAAACTTACATAAAGTATATTGGTAACTAAATATTTTTTTCCACCTAGGAACATAATGCCCTGGTTCAGCAATCATAATGTCAATAAGGCTGTACATGTATTTACTATTTCCTTTATTTCAATGTATCCATATTTACAACATGCCTTTCTGTGTTGCTTGTTGTGATGATTTTGTTTATGTAAAAGAGCTCTAACATTACTTAACTTGTTGTTGCATTTACAGGTTGTGAGAATGAGTTTGAGTTTACTTTCTTTATCAGATTTTTGAATATTTTAAAAATGATTCTACTTTAAGATCCCTTACCTAATAGATGCAGCAAGCTTAAACTAGTTTGACAGATCCAATAGTACATTTAAAACTACATAAGCAATAGAAATGTTTATGAATAGTATTCAAGAATTCATCATTGTTGGAATTGCCCATCACAAGCAGTTCTCATCCAAAGATTGTTCAAACCTAAGCCCTTTAGACTATTTGTAAAGCTATTAAATGATCATGGTGTCATAATTGCATGTTATAATATTGTTTTAGTTGCTCTTCTGCTCTTGTCACAACTTGCATTAAAATATGTAAGAAAGTCTGCATTGCAATAACTGGACTGTCCAGCAAACTTGACCATGAACATGATTTCCAATTTTAGGGTCATTGAAATTAGATTCTTAGTGACATTTGCTCTCCTTACCCACCTCTTGTTTATTGCAGGGTCATGCCATTATGCTTGAAAACTAAGATGTGAAAAATCAGCATTTTTAGCAATTTAGTTCTTGATGTTGTTTTTGATGCCATACTTACTTATCCTTTTACATCTTATTTCTTCTTATTTTCCATGAGTTGCTATGTTCAGTGGCAGCCCTACAGTATGATCTTCTTTTGGACTGTTTGTCATGCAAGGTGCAGTACACTCAGCACCTCTCACAAGTTTATATATTTATACTTTTCTCCATGCTTTCTTTTCCAACCATTTTCTTCCATACTGTTTTTTATCATCACTACCAACGTTATTTTCTTATTCTTGGGTAATCCTAATGATAGGGATCCAGACTATTATTTTCCGATTTATATAATAACAATTTTTGCTCCTTAGTTTTGATCATATGAGCATTTTCACTTGAGTACAGTGGGTTTTGTTGCAACTGGAGGGAAATTTGAACCTGTATCTAGTCATTCTCTATGGTTTTACTGAGAGTTTAGAAGATCCTATCTGCTTGTGTGTGACACTGAATGGCACCATGATATATGCTTAACTTTTGTTGTCTTGTGTCATTTAGAAAAAACATATTTTGGAGCTTACATGGTACCCATATCAAGACGGTACAAATTCAATATTTTTTTCGCTCACAACTTTGTTGCCAACAGTTTATTGCTTTTGTTTAGGAATCCTTTGGATAAGGTTTTCTGATTCTGCATCTGATTTGATGAACCATTTACGAGTTTTCTTTAGAGATTACATTGACCAATAATCATTACATTGAACAATAATTGTAGAGAATTAGAAGCCAAAACCATCCTCACTGTTAATTTATAACAGTAGAATAAAACCTCTTACTCCCACATATAGCATGTGCTGATTTTTGGCATGTAAAATGCCCATGCACTCCCTGTTTTCTTTTGGTAAGTGAAGAATGTTGCTGTTGAGATTGTATTTATTGTAGAG
The DNA here is from genome assembly GCA_003991215.1 of Morbakka virulenta. NCBI lineage: Eukaryota > Metazoa > Cnidaria > Cubozoa > Carybdeida > Carukiidae > Morbakka > Morbakka virulenta. The sequence continues at coordinate 625,632 of RDPX01000002.1, read as the reverse complement.
AGATAGAAAGAAATTTTTCTGAGCCCACTAGTATAGCAGAATAATCAAGACAGATAATTTAGAGTTAACAATCAAATTTTGTATATTTCCATCTAATACGTTGAGTGTTAACTTGAATAACAACTCATTTTTTCATTTCATTTCTCTCTCTGTCACACACACACACACACACACACACACACACACACACACACACACACACACACACACAGATATATATATATATATATATCTGTGTGTGTATGTGTGTAAACAGTTTGGTATTGGATAAGAAAGCCATTTGCAGAAGCTATAAATATAAATTTTGTGCCCTCTCCTTTTACAGTGCGGCTTATGACACAATCCTAAAACAGAAAGTTGCAATCAAGAAGCTTAGCAGACCATTCCAGAATGTAACACATGCAAAAAGAGCATATAGAGAGCTGGTTCTCATGAAAATTACAAACCATAAGAATGTAAGTCCCAACAATTATGTTTTATATTATTAAAGGTTTGTAATATAAGTTAAATAATGAACCCTATCTATCCAGTGTGGAAATGTGACATTAGCATACTTGTGTTTTGTAGGCACATTGAACCTGATTCAAGTTTGGGTTTTTTATACTTGGGATAATGATAAGGAAGTCAAAGAAAGTTGTTAATCCATTTCCTGATGGTATCAAAATATGCCATGAAAAGTTGTCCACAATAAGCTAAATCACACATAGGGGGTACTCTTCAAGTATATACATTAGATGCAGCTACACTAGAAATCTTTGGGCTAAACAGTTTTTTTGTTGTGACCACCAGTTTTTAGACTGATTGTGATGCTGATGTTGAGGATGAAGATATTGAGAAAAACAAGTCACATTGGATGGAACAAATAAAGCTGGTACCAAATGAGAGAAGCTCATCATAACACCTTACCCAGGATTTTCAAGAATTTTACAAGTGTATTGTTGATAAGTGGTCTTTGACTACTTATCAACAATACACATATCAGAGTACTAATGACTGAAAAAAGACTATATATGCCAGGATCAGGCAAATCATCAGGATCCTTAGAGGCAGAGAAAACAGTAAAAACTGCCCAGAAGGCAGAAAGAAATATAGCACAGGAGCCAGGCTTTTTTATATAAGGCGTGCGATCGCACGTGCATGCCTCCACACATGCCTAAATGGTGTTAGACGTGCAAAAAAAAAGCATGCCTAAAAACGAGTATAATTTGCTAGGCATGCGGTATATCGCACGCCTAGCAAATAATTCATCAGTTGAGAGAGCTTTTAGTATCCTGACAATGGTTCTCTCCGATCGTCATTTGAAAACAGGCCATGATCTCATGTTGATGCACCTATTGATTAAGATCAATGACAAAAATTGGTCCGATCAAGAGCGTGAAAGTATACTACACAGAGCACTTGAAATTTACCTTTTGTCAAAAAGAAGAAAGAGAAAACTTGATGACGGTGAACCAACTACCTCATTTACAACAATTACCTTAGCAGATGAAGATAATAACAAATTGAATGATGCTAGCAGTGAGAGTGATTATGATAGTGATTATGAGTTGTGGGAGGAATAAGGAAGTTGTAGTAGAATATAAGAGTGTTGTATTTTGTTTTGTTTGTTTTGTTCAGGAAAAACTTTTCATTTGAAGAATGGTAGTTTTTTTGTGATAAGCCCATGCTTTATTAATAGATGCATTTTTTAAATCGTGTACGAAATGATCAATAGCTTACCAATGCTTTTATGAACTTAGAAAAATACAAATATTTTTGTATTATAATCATCTGAAAACTATCTTTGTCTATTCATGATGTGGAGATATTTGTTTCAAAAGAAATACTGCACGTTAATCTTGAAAAATGAAGACTATTAAATTGTTATTTTTATCTCAATTAACAATTACTATAATCACACACCATCGCACGCCTAATAGATTCAGGTGTGTGATTAATCACTTGCCTGNTACTACACAGAGCAGTTGAAATTTACCTTTCGTCAAGAAAAAAGAAAGAGAAAACTTGATGACGGTGAACCAACTACCTCATTTACAACAATTACCATAGCAGATGAAGATAATAACGAATTGAATGATGCTAGCAGTGAGAGTGATTCTGATAGTGATTATGAATTGTGGGAGGAATAAGGAAGTTGAAGTAGAATATAAGAGTGTTGTATTTTGTTTTGCTTGTTTTGTTCAGGAAAAACTTTTCATTTGAAGAATGGTAGTTTTTTTGTGATAAGCCCATGCTTTATTAATAGATGCATTTTTTAAATCGTGTACGAAATGATCAATAGCTTACCAATGCTTTTATGAACTTAGAAAAATACAAATATTTTTGTATTATAATCATCTGAAAACTATCTTTGTCTATTCATGATGTGGAGATATTTGTTTCAAAAGAAATACTGCACGTTAATCTTGAAAAATGAAGACTATTAAATTGTTATTTTTATCTCAATTAACAATTACTATAATCACACACCATCGCACGCCTAATAGATTCAGGTGTGTGATTAATCACTTGCCTGAATTCAGAATTTTGCTTCTAGGCATGCGATTCATCACACAGCTGAAATTTTCTTACAACAAAGCCTGAGGAGCACATACTTTAAAGACAACTATATGAATCAAATCTGGACCAGAGGCTTTATGTTGATCATGCTCATAACTGACCTATGCAACCAGGTTGGATTCATGATAATAGAGTCCATAAGCTTATCAGTTTGCAAAGGAGCCAAGGGAAAAAGACAGAAATTTCATTTAAAGAAGAATTAGTAGAAAACACTCACAAAGTTTTCAGCTTTTTCCCAAGAGGAGACAGAAAACTGAAAAACATGAAAAAGTGGAGAAGTGATAGATGTCACAGAATGGAAAATACAACTGTGAATCTTCCAGAAATCCTGACCCCCAACTCTTTGGGAGGAATAGATTCACACACTTACTCACCATAGCAAGATTTGGCATCAGAAATCACCCCATATATAAGCATTGCTAGTCTGTCTGAGTTCCATCATGTTGAAACAGAACACAGCCATAAATGTAAACAATGGCAAAAAAACCAATGACCATTAAACCATAGATAAGAATGAGATTTGACTCTGTAACCACAACTAGGTAAAATGTTTCAATTCCAACCTATTCTGTCAATTGGTTTCTCCCATCAAAGCCTGACTAAATTTCAAGGAAAACCACAAAGAAATAAATGAAATTGATCTGTCAGTCTGATCATTCATAGAAGTCTGGGGTTTAAAAAATATTTGGAACAATTTTTCCCCAGGCTTGTTTAGTCTGTTGATGCAAGCTTGGAATCCATGAGGGATTGCCACCAATTAGGTTGGCAATAACGAGGTGCAATCTCAATTACATTTTTGTGAACAGTTATGCACATTTTATTTATCATAGTAGTTATTCAGGAGTCATTAGAAGTTTTTCTAGTACCAACCAAGTATTCATGATAGGTTAAGGCCAACAAATTTGAACTAAATAATTCATCAGGATTTTTTTCATTTTGAGTTCTCACTGTCTATTTTCTACAATCCAGAAATGTGTGTTAGATGCTGATTTGAGTATTACCAAGAGCCTCAATAAATGTCAAAACATTTGCTCTGTAGAGTTGCATGGATATGATAAATAATTTACACAAAAGAATTATGTCAGGTAGCTTTTACTTATGCAATAACATGCAAAACATGCATGTTGTGTCAGGATGTTGTGTATGTTTACATTTCATTCATTCCTGTTGAGTTAACTTTGTTTTTTCATTTGTGGCTATGTCAGCTCCTAATACAACAATTTTTTTTTGTTTTATTGTATCCTAATGAAAGTAGACTGAAATATTCTCATCTTATTGATAGTTTTTTCTTTTCCTAGATAATAGGCTTACTCAATGTTTTCACTTCTGACAAGAATCTAGAGGCTTTTTCAGACCTGTAAGTAAATATATTTTTGCTAGATTTGTTTAAAGCATATAGCCTATGGGCATATTATATATATATAAAATTAATTAAGTCAATAAATTTAATGAAATAGCCAGAATGGAGAAAGACGCCCTTATTGATGATGTTTCCATACCTACCTACGAACCGATTAACCTTACAGATTCTGAAATTGACCCTAATATCGCATCGCTTTGCAGTAGGGGGCCTTCTTTCATTCCAACTCCTTCAAGTATGAATTGGTACAAGGTTCTTAAGGACTTCGACAACTTTAAGCACAAAATAAGAGCTCGTGCATTTTTCCACGCTGATAAAGAAACTAACGATCACGTACAAATTTCCAAAAGCACCGATCCTCCTTATTTACCCAAGCCAACTACATCTGTCGCTCCAAAAAGCAAATTTCCGGAAATTGAAACCTTTCTTTCAAGGGTTGAAGAGGAAATTTTTTTTGACACAAGGAGACAATGGACGAAATCTAACATATCAAAACCGGAACTGAAAGCCCTTAATGTTTGGAAAGAAAACTTGCACGTTCCTGACAATGAAAAGATACTTCGCATCCAAGATAAAGGAAACCGTTTTGTTTTTGTAGATAAGAAAACTGATCGAGAAAAAGCTAAGGTTCAAATTGACCGCAGCAATTTTGAGCAAATTGATGAAGACCCTACACAAAAACATATCCAGACAGTGAAGGACTTTGTGAGTAAATGGTATCAACGTAAAGAGCTTTCAAAACAATGGGCGGAATTTATTGTTAACCAGAATGCACCACCGGGCAAAAATTCAACGTTGAAAAAGACCCATAAAGATGGTATACCTGTGCGACTTCTGACCACAGGCTCTAATACAGCAATTGAGAACCTTGCTATCTTCGTTGAGAAACATTGCGCTCTGTTAGCTGAGAAAATACCTACTCGTATACGTGACACTCAACACCTTCTAAAAATTATCGATCAAATTAACAAAAAAGGCATTCCTGATAACGCTGTCCTTGTTTCATTCGACATAGTTAATATGTTCCCTAGCATCAACAATGAAATAGGAATGGAAGCAGTTAGGAAAGCACATGAATCACGAGATACTAATTTACCTTCGACTGATTGTCTTATAGAAGCGCTTGAGATATGCTTACACCACAACAATTCTATGTTTGACGGTAACCATATGAACCAAACCAATGGAACTGCTATGGGTGCTGCCAACTCATGTTCGTATTCCGATATTGCCATTGAAAATGTCGACAATATTGTTACCGAATCCCAGAAAAATGGCACCTATTCTGAACTTGACTACTTTGGGAGATACAGGGACGATTGTCTTGCAATTTGGTGTGGTGGAGTTGAAAGATTAAATGAATTTCTTCAATTACTTAACTAAAAACAAGGAGTTGGTTCAAGTTGGTCAGTTTCTTGATAAAGTTGTAGACAGACAAAAATTTGAAATAATAAATAAAAATTTGATTTACTCAAGTAAATTTTGGCATACTTTCTTTAGTCATTTCCTGTGTCAAATATATATATATATATATATATATATATATATATATATATATATATATATTACCCTTATGATAGAGCTTTTAAATTGCTTTGAAGATTCCATTAATAGATTAAGTTCTGTTTTTTATAGCACAGACTATCATTTCTAAACAGAAAGTTGTGTTGTAGATGACAGTTTAATTTGGAACCAAATTCTCTGTATCTGTTTAGGGTGTTGTAAATTATTGAAATTGTTTTTCCAAATTGGGTATTAAAAAACAGTTACCTCAATCTGTATTCCACTGCAATCCAATCTGTTGGAAGTTTGCGATTGATCATGTGGTTTTATTTCCATGAAGAAATTTGCTATCTTGCCACAAGTCTCCTACAACTATTGTGAGATCATTTTTCAATGATGGAGAACTGATCAGGCTTTGATCAAGGTATGGAAGCCATACCACAATAAAAACTAATTTTCTTCTTTTGGCCCCTATGCAGTTGAATAGTGAGAGCTTATGACTTGATAACTTTTCATCAAATCCACTGTGCTTTGGTGGCTGGAGACATAAACTAAAGCCCAATGTTAAAATCCCTCCTGCTCTTTTTGTATTGATAATTGATGCAAATCAAAATTTTGTACTTTTGAACTTCATTTTGTACAGATAATTAATCAAATGGCAGTCATCATAGTGTAACTGGAAATCACATCTCTTGTTTGTTACCATTCCAACATAAATTGTTGATTTGATTGGTATGGTTTTATTATATGCTTATTTTGAAAAGTTTCACAGCTGTTAGGCAGCTAATGGTTGATTATGTTCACAGTGGATAATAAGTTCCTAAAGGTGAAGGAAGTAGCAACAATCAGGACCTCAGATTTTTTCAGTTATATATTCCTACTCCTTTGATTGCAGTATTGTGTTGATCTTTCATGGCCATGCTCATAAAATGTACCAAGAAATCTATCAAGAGGGAATGGTATTTGTGTCTAAAGTATCTTTTTATTACTTATGCTTGTGATTAATATATTTCCCAGAAACCTGATGGATTTAATTAATATAATTCTTTATTAACTCCCTCAGATATCTTGTTATGGAGCTAATGGATGCTAGTTTATGTCAAGTAGTACAAATGGATTTAGATCACGAGCGGTTATCATACTTGTTGTATCAGATGCTATGTGGTATCAAGGTAGGCATTTTTGTTTTTGCAAAATAATATAGTTTTAGCATTTGAAAAGGGAAAACCTTATTTCACTGACACCCTTGTATATGTAACAAGGAAGAAAACATTGGTTTTTTTAAATTTACTACTATCCACCATAATAAATGACATTGACATATTTCAAATCATGCAGTTGTAAACTTGCATACATTGTGGCTTATTTTTAGAGGATTCAATGGCCACTTATTTTCTACTGGAGGATGCCCATTAAAAAAATTATTTGCATCCATGTAACCATTGCCAACAAACTGTGTTGTAAAATTTTAATTCTATTGGTTATCCCATTGAAGGACTGTTGTAGATGTTTTGGATATCTCATTAAATGGACCTGTAATTTGTGGTGATTAAATCACTACAACACATTTAATGTTTAGTTGCAGATAGACCTTTTGAGTATAATGTTTCTAATATAAAGAATTTTTCTTACCTTGTGCTTAAAAATAGGGATTTTTTTAAGTTTTTTAGTTTTGATATCATTTTCCCCAGCAATTGGGGCTCAGATGGTGCCCTTTAAAGGGCCTTTGTTTTGCTTTTGTTTTGTCATTTTGGCAGTGAGGAATTATTTTGAAATTAAATAGTTAATGAAATTTTGAATAACTTACAGTTAATTTGACAATTCCTATTTCTTGTTTTGCACACCACACATACCTGTTTGGAGGCTTTAAATTTATGTCATGTGACACAGCATGTTATTTAATCTTAATACAATTTTCCTTTGCCTTACAGCATTTGCATTCAGCAGGGATAATTCACAGGGTACGTTTTGGATAAAACTATGTCATTTTTGAATAATATTTGTGGTACTTCACCATGGACCCCATTTATTATAGAACCCATTAGTCACATACATTGTTCATATGACCCATACAAATACCATTTTTTAAGCAGTGCTTGCCTAGCATTTGGATAGCAAACACTAGTTTGACAAGTAGAATAACTGACACATATAATTCCATCTAGTATAAAATTTATAAACTTTAAAACAGCAGTGTACTTTTAAAACATATTTCAAACATCTTGGTTGTCATCAGTCAGTAAACTAAAAGAAATTAACCAAATTTATTTGTAGAAGCAAAGAGTAAAACCAATGATTAGATTAAATATTTACATTAAAAGCTATAGTGACACCGGAGAATAAAATTTCATTACTATGTAATTCTCATGATGTTACAATGAAAGAATGTATATTAAAACTAGAAAACTTTATTAAAATTGAAATATAATAATATTATATAAAAGTTATTGCAATTTTTGTTCAATGAAATTTCTCCAAAATATATTTTCCATTGCAAAGGAGGTATTAGTAGGTATTAGGTAATAATCCAACTGATGAATACACTTACCATTTGCATTTATTCAGCTTTTAATGTTGGTTAAACTGTATACTTTGCCTAATTTTGCACCATACTTGAAATATGGTTTTACTATATATCTCTTAATCATTTTAAATAAGCTAGGGTTCTAAATATTCTTCAAGAAAACAACAGTTTTTTGAATTTTAATTTAAGTTTTTATAGTTGATAATAAAAAAGGATAATTGTACTTGAACATATATGTAAGTACTAGAAATTACTTTCTTCTTCTTCTTCTTCTTCTTCTTCTTCTTCTGCTTCTCAGCATTTCTTCCTCAACATGCTCCTATTGCTTGTATTATCCTCTTCCTCTGTTTTGGTATATTTTAAATCGGATCAGTGAATACTAAGGGAAATATTGGCTGTAAAAGTACTTCTATCAAAAGGGAGATGAACAAAGCTTGTATTTTAGGAATGTGCAGTAGAACATACAGGCTGTAAAGTAAGATATTTAAAAAAAATAGGGAAGAAAAAGGGAAAGAAAACGTTCTGCTTTGGGATTAAATGTTGACACTGGGAATAATAATGAGGTCTCTTAGCACATAATTTAGAGGCTCTCCTATACACATAGCAATGGGATAAGTATGTGAACAGAGCAGCTCAAAGTTTACCACCAAGAAAAAAAAGAAAAAGCAGTGATGATGGTCGTTATCATCATAGTAGTAGTAGTAGTAGTAGTAGTAGTAGTAGTAGTAGTAGTAGTAGTAGTAGTAGTAGTGGTGGTGGTGGTGGTGGTGGTGGTGGTGGTGGTGGTGGTGTAGCAACAGTAGAAGGAAGAGTATTGGTAAAAGCAAAACCGGTAGTTTTATGGGTTTACATTAGGTACAGGAGGAAATGATAAAGAGTAATCAATTGGAAGAAGTTTGTTAGAGAGAAGGCAGCATATCAGTTGCTTATCTATATTTAATGTATTTATGAAATTATATCATGCCATCCATCAACAATGAGTAGAGCTAAGAAAAGACTTAAAAAGTAATGAAATAAAAATATCTGTTGATAGGCCAGCTATGAAGAAAGAAATTTAAAAGCTATAGTATCCTGGTTTTTTTTGTGTTTTTTTGTGTTTTGCAGTGTAGTTTTAGCGTGTGGTACACATTCTCTTTGAGGAATTAAAAGATTTAAAGATAAAATAGAGGTAAATGGGACTCAGTGTATACTTGTAAGACGTATTAAGTGTGTAGAATATGGCTCAATTTTAGAGCAGTTTCAGAATGAGTAATCCTAGATAATTTTGGACAAAGTAACCCCTGGAAAACAACATTTTTTTACCTGGTATTTTCCCGTTTTCTCCGTTTATCTAATATTTGAGTATGGACCTGAGAGATAAATGGTATACATACTTTAAATCCAATATTACTATGAATTAGGTTCAATAATAAAGAATAGTATATCATAGGATACACGAACCAATAATCATTTTTTGAATTATTTTTAGGATCTAAAGCCAAGTAATATAGTTGTAAAATCAGATTGTAGTCTTAAGGTAAGTGAAGTCAAATTTTAACATACTTTTAAGTTGCCTTCCCTGTGTCTTTTAACCCACATTGCAATCCCTGAATTAATTTGAAGGTTCTCTGCTTAAAATACAAACAACTTTTGCACCTAACTGTTTACAAAATAGTTTTAAAAGACAATATTGTACTGTGCCCACATTACTGTACTATAATTTTCCTTCCATTGTGTTATCTTGCATAAGTAGTTTTTTCAATGTTGTTTCATGTGATATTGATAGACCTTGCCTATGGTTTTAATATATTGTCAGAATTAATTGTTCATATGTATACTGCCACTATTTGTTTTGATTACTAAGAATAGTCACATTCTTATTTTTCACCATATACCTTAAGATTTTAGATTTTGGCTTAGCAAGGACGGCTGGTTCGGCCTGGTCAATGACCCCATATGTAGTCACTAGATACTATCGAGCACCGGAAATAATTCTTGGTATGGGCTATACGGAAAATGTTGATGTTTGGTCTATTGGTTGCATTTTTGGTGAAATGATTCGGGGGAGTGTCATGTTCCCCGGGACAGATCGTATCCTTCACATAGAGTACCTTATTTAGTAGCAGTTATAACATTCCAATGCTGTGCGATAAATTAGAAGTTTTAATTTATGCATAGAATATAGTTTATGGCAGATCACGTACAAATTTTCTGTAATTGTATTTGTGTTGTCCTTCAAATGCCAGTTTTACCCATGGTAGATTAAGTTTACCGTATTCCAGCTGGAGGTCCTGATCAGACAGGAATGAATTATTTACACGATGTTAAAAAGTTTTTTCACTGGGCACATTGTACAACATTCGATCGTTTGAACGATTAATGGTCACAAATAAACTGTTTTACTTACTCGGCCAACGAACCATATGAGCACTTGCTTTTCACATTTCCCACATTGTTATGTTTTGTGAGATATGTGAAGATCAGTAAATTATCTGTATGTCAAATATTGTGAATTAGGCAAAACTAATATATTTTGTAAGCCTGTTTACAGTTGTTGCTACTCAAATTCTTTTGGTGAAAAGAAACCTAACATGTTGTGTTGTACTGATTTTTCTGCACTGTTGTGCCACTAACTTTGTGTTTCATATTGTTTTTGTGACTACAGCATGGAAACTTGTCGTGTTTTTTTGTATTTATGTAATATAACAGAGTAAACTCCTTAGTACAATATATAAGATATTCTGTTTAGATATTGGATAGATTAGCGAGAAGTCAGTATGTTTCAGGTAGTTTTAGCTCTCTTCACAAGTTTAATAAAGCCATCGGTTCATTTCCAGAAACGTCTGGCGTTGTATTTTTGTGGAAAGGATGACGTGACATATTTATCGTTTAGGGTCGAAAGAACTTTAGTTATGGATATACGTATTTTCAAAAACAATGCCCGTAGTATGTAAATTAAAGCTATTTTCGAAGACCACTGCTTCATCATCATCATTAATCGGGAATTCATGGTCAGCATTCTCCACGAGTCTCTATTCTTTATCGATTTCTGGAGATCGGGTATTGGAAGACCTGTGTCCTTCTGGAGCAGGGTAGCATACTCCAGTGTAGGTTCCGCCGACATTTCTATAACAATGGCGCGGTTTCCACTGCACAGTGAGCGCTGTAGGTTCTGCACTTCTGAAGCACTGCTTAGAAACGTCTATTTTATTGGCAATTAACGTTTTCAACACAGAAATTTGAGTTGCAGATGCATGGGTGCAGCTCATGGCTGGAAAGTGAAGGGTAAAATTGTTGCTATAGATTGGTTCTAATGGATTCGAAGTAAGCAAATAATGACTGCCACTAGCTTTGAGGCTGGAGTGGTAGTATAAATTCAGTTCAATTGTCAACATTTCCTTGACGTCATTTAAAGATATTGACCAATGGAATAAGGTTACAGAGGTCCTTGGAACGCCGTCTCCTTCCTTTTTAGAAAGGCTGCAACCTTCAGTAAGTGATGGTTAACGTTAATTAAAGTTTTACCTTTTTTGTTGTATAGATTGTGTAGTTCAAGTAACTTTCCTGATGCCACACTTAAAAGGCAATACCTTGGTCGTGCCTGGCTTTAAGTATACCGAGCCCGTACCTTGATTAATTAGTAGGTAATCAATCGGTATTTTGCTAGTGGTACTAGGTTTGTTGCTTTTTATGATGTGGGTATCTTGGGGATGTTTTCAGTATTGAACACACCAGTGAAAAATTTTAACCTTTCGAATAAATTTGGTGTTGGAAAATTTGCATCAAGAATACATTACTGAAAACTACTGCCACAGTTATTGTCGTCATTTTCAGCAAACAAGCCCTCAAAATTGTTCCTTTCTTTGTAATACCTCAAAAACTAAAACTGGACTAAAACTTGAATAAAACTTGATGTTATTTCTGTATTTGTATAAGAAGAAAATTTCTCATTTAGTGTAATCCAATCACTTCCAGATTACAACAGTTTACGTTGTCGTCATTATGGTACGATTTAACATTGCACACTTTGTTAAGGTATTGGTAAAAGAGGAAAATTTCAGTTTTAATAAACGTCGTAGAATTACTATGACAGCCAACCAAATAGATGCCACCGCCATTTTTACAGTTTTTTTGTTTTTTTACTACAGACAATAGTGGTCGCTACCAAAATATAGTGATACGTTAAGTACTAAACACCCACACCTATTTTCTATAAAATGTTCACATAATGATTCAGACTGCCATTACAATAACGATCATTTTTCTTTTCTTTGGTTTTTTTTTGTAGTTATCGATCTTGTTGTTTTGGGTTTGATTTTGTTTTTTTAAACGTGTCACGGCAACATAATGTTCACCATTGCAGAGTTCACATCACAGAAATAGTACCATTTTAATGTGTATGCCTAAGGCGTCAGTCTCGGACATTTTCTTATCATTTGGGTCTTGCCTCGTATTACGCAAGTCCACACCCAAAAACTCTTCTTTTCAAAATGGAAGTTTTTATGTCAGCTATTAGAATTTCGCATATAGAGGAACATGAGTTACTAAGATGATGTGTCTGATATATTACTCTTTGTTTCATTGGAGTGGTTTTAAACCACTGGCTGTGACCTAAGTTGCCCACTTATTTTTCATTAGAATAAATATATATATATAATCCTTTAATAAAATTCCATTATTCTTTGTTTTAATTCTTTTAGGTAAGAATGTATTGCAACAACAGACCGAGACATAGAGGACATGCAATAGAAGAACTCTTTGTTGACGATCTTTTCCCGCCGGGCAATAGGCAGAAAAGTGCGTGAACTAAAAAAAATTGTCAATAATACCAAATTTAATTTAGTTAAAAGCTCTGTCATGCGAATGGCTAAAACCATTTAGGCGGAGGAATGTGAAATAAAAATTAGTTTAACAATAATGATAGCAGCGGGGCTGTCAGTTTTTTTTAGGGGAAAGGAGTAGTTTTGTTGTCCTGGTCCTCGTCATTGGATAGGAAAAGAACTTTCGACAATAGAGGAGTCGGTTTTAGTTATAGTTTTAAAACACTACGATAGCAGAATTTTGATTTAAAAGAATTATATGTCGTTTTGATGTTTTAATACGTGTTTTTACAGTATTGTTTTATACATTTATGCATATGTTTCTATGCGTTCTTTAAAGATGTAGTGCTAGTGAAACATAATTTATCTCCTTATTGTATTAGGTGTAATGCATTCAAAGTATGTTATTTACATTTGTTTGTTGACACAGGTCGATTAATTTAGGCCAACTCATTCAAGTGATTGGTATTGCGCATTTGGCGTAAAAGCGCAATTTAGTTTAATAAAAACGATGGAGAATATTGAATATGTTGATTATTTGAATTTTTTGTTGTAGTAACTCAGGCACGTGACCTGCTTTCAAGAATGCTGGTCGTGGACCCATTGCAGAGGATTAGTGTGAAGGATGCATTACATCACCCCTACGTTTACGTGTGGTATGATTCAGGAGAGGTTGAAGCAGTAAGTGTGGAAGTGGCTAGCAAGCTATTTTGATACATACTTTATGTTCTCAGCGTAGGTGTTACTTTGTGTTAGAAAAAGGAAAATATAGTTTTATGCGCATACCTTTATATTACACACAACTTTGTAGTGAGCCTAAGGATGTATGTTATTGGAATAGCAGAAGTTAATACTCCACATTTTGAACGAAATTTGTTCTTATGTTGCGCAAAACCTGCTCGGAGCATGGTTCTAATGGCCACCAGTGACTAGGACATGGCATAATCACTGGTGCCCGTTGGTTGCGCAACTATTGACGGCTATTTGCCTAATTGAGATGTTTGAGTTGGGACCTGAGTATATCCTCTTATTTTAAGGGTCTTGTATTTTAACATTTTTATCTTGTTCTTTAGCTTTTAATGAACCAAATATAAAAACCTAAGGTTTTAAGCCGTTAATGAGCTCCAGACTATCATTGAGAGACAGCCATTTTTTTTCAGAGGACCATAATAATTGTCTGATACCGAGGACATTTTGTAATTGTATCTGGTGACTTTATTCATAGATAGTATTTACAGTGACCATAGTAGGTGTTTCCTTTATTTAAGTGGACAGGTTTACTTGCAAAGTTTTTAGTAGGGAAGTAATAAATGTTACGGAACAACAAGAGTGAGATTCAAGAACAGGTATGTTTGTGGGTAAGAATTATGAGACAGTAGAGGCTTTTTATTGGAACTCCAAACGAGTAGTGGTAGTTTACAACTGAAAGTGGGTACCATACTATTTTTTCAAACATAATCAGTTAAATTTTCCTCACGTTTTCTTTTATCTCAGCCAGCACCAATGCAATATGATCACTCCGTCGATGAAGCCGAACATTCAGTGGAAGAATGGAAAAGTAAGTTCGTCGTAACTTGATTGTTAGTAACACTTTGATACGACCACCTGATTACTGAGCCAATGCTGAGCCAATGCTGAGCCAATGCTGAGCCAATAGTGAGCCAATAGTGAGCCATTCCTTGTGAAGATTACTACCTTTCGAGTTTAGCTTCATATTGAAACCATTGCATTGGTCTCTCACAAAGGGTCTAGTAAGCTCCGGCCCATTATTTTAGTTATCCCTTACCTAGATTTAAAGTTCTACTTTGATTGCTTACTTACTTGCAAACATGGTCTGTTCACAGACTGATTTATTTTCTTACTTACTGACGGACTTATTTATTTGCTTGCTTATTCACTCACTTATTTAATTACTTTCTTACTAACCAACTTATTTTCTTGCATGCGTGCTTACTTACTTTCTTACTTACTTTCTTACTTACATACATACATACATACATACATACATACATACATACATACATACATACATACATACATACATACATACAAATTTTAAAGGTTTAAAACAAGACCCCGGTGTTACTACCGCATTTTCAAATGACATAGGAATGTAATTCAGGGCTGATAAATGTGCAATTCTACACATACAAAAAAGGAAAGTCGTTGATGTTAATCCGGTAACAATTAATGGTGTAGTCATTTCACCACTCAATAAAGTACGTGGGAATCGATGAAAACATTAACTGCAAAGGTCCACTAAACAAAGAAAAGATTACGGAGTGTCTTACCAGGGTGAAAAAGATATGGTCATCAGAGTTTTCTTACAACCAAGCTATAGCACACAATATCTTTGCTGCCCCTATCATTACACCACCAATAGTGATACTTGAATGGTCAATTGAAGATATCAAACGGCTTGATATGAAGACAAGGAAAACTCTGCCAATACCTTTTAACCCCAACTGTGATGCCGATAAGTTATATATCAGTAGAACAAAAGGTGTTAGAGGACTTAAAAGTATTAAGAACCTTTTCGAAAGGAAAATAGTATCGATCAACCAAGACCTGAAACTGAACTTTAGAGATAATGAATTACTGAAATTCGTTTTGTGAGTGTGATGATGAAAACATCATTTGGTTTTCACAAGAACAATTTAGAAGCTATGAAATTACTAGCGACACCCAGGAAAAACCAAAACTGTTAGGCAGAAAAATAATCACGACTTTAACAACAAAACAGGAAAAAATATATAAAAATAAGAGAATGCACGGTTAATTTGAAAGAACTGTGTTAAAAGATGAAAGAATCGATTCACAATTTGCTGGATACCTTGAATTAATAATCGACCAAGAAAGTCCCACCAAATACCTGCAATACAAAAGGCAGACTGATCAAGGTCAGACCCCATCGATTTCAAACAAATGCAGATTATGCAAAATAGTGGTCGAGGATATCCCACGCATTATAAGCTTCTGCCCTTTGATGTCTACTAGATACTATCTACCAATCCGAGATGAGGAATTAGCAAAGTATATTCTGAAAGCAATCCTTCGAAAGAACCACCCAGAACACTTGTACAGATTCTAGAGATTCAATATACATTTAAAAACTCGACATCTTTGAATATTGGTGGAACATTCCGATAAGAACAGTAACGAAAGTACCACACGACAAGCCAGATTTACCGGTATAGGGCAACACTAATGAATCATGTACGATTATAGAGCTCACCTGTCTAGCAGACACCATTATCAGCAGCAAAGTTCAAGAGAAACTCAACAATTACGGTTTTATATTCTATTTTGTAGCATGCAAATCATGTATCCAACTTTCAAGTTTGAAATAATACCCATTATTGTAGGGCCATTTTGATGCAAGCCAAAGGGCCTAAGAGAATACTTAAAAGACCTGGAGTTTGATGAAAAAGACATTACTACTCACATTAGCAAAATGCAAGCGATTGTTACGCGTGTTCCAGTGAAAATTTGCCAAACTTTTTAAAGTTTTAAAATATAAACTATATTCGCAGTTTGAAATATTTGCAATATTTGACACTATTGCCAAGAATTAGCGAGTATCTACACCAATCGAATTGCTTAGGTTTCGAAACGACTGTACGAACTTCAATTATTTTATCTAATAGGTTTTACTGTATTTTGTTTGTTAATGGTTTAATTTTTGAAATCTTGTTTCCTTGATGGAAACCGATCATATCAAAGCTTTCTTGGTTGCTTGGTTGCTTGGTTGCTTACTTGGTGATTTTGCAAGTCCACTTGCACAGTATAGTAAAATAAGTTAATTTTTTATTTATAATTTTAATTTTTGAACCTAAAGACTAAAAATTGCAACAACTTGCACACAGTTTGTTCAGGGTATGTTTTGGAGGATATCAGAGTTTTTAATTGTATAGAGACTGTTGTAGACTTAAAAGGTATAAAAAGAAAATCTGAAATATAAAAATACTCTGATTAATGACCTTAAAGTTGCTAGAACTTTGGTTTTATTGTTGATGCCTGCCAGATGTTTATATGATGGAGTTGTTTGTCTTTCTGAAGGTCTAATATACAACGAAGTAATTTCGTTTCAACAAGTGACGGACAGTAAACATCCAATAAAAATTCCGAATGGCGAATTACGAAATGGCAAAACGGAAACCGGTATGTTTTCATATTTTACTTGGATATTGTCGCTTAATTTTGGTTTCCGAAGGGCGAGGGGAAATATTATGTTGCCTGGAAAGTAAGGCCTGCCTTTTATGTTAAAAAAGTATTTCAGATCCTCGAGTTTATTTCACCTCATCCTATCTTTTATAAATATTTTATATGTTGGCAACATTTGGCTTTTAAGCATCGTTTAATTGTTAGTATTTACTCTCGACTTTTCAGCATTTTCGTTGACACTGAAATACATTAAATATTATTTGTTGGTAAATTGAAAAGGATCGCATGAAGAATAAGAAGTAATGTTTTGTTTGTTTGTACTGTATTTTAAACTGAAGAGACAAAATTCGGTGTTGCCATCAGATAGCATGCTTAGCCAACATTTATTTTAGTAAAAATATTTTGTGAGAATTTGGTCATTTTTTTCAATATTTAAGTGTGATTTTATCGTGTGAAACTTGGTAAACATTAGAGACGAAAGGGTGGCAGCCGGAAAGTTGATAAAATAAATGTTAGACCAGTTTTTATTCAAGTAAAGGTTATTTTATATTGTTGAGAGAGTCAAAAAAAATTGATACATTGATCTTTTGTATCTAAAATATCTAGACAGACCATAGATTTTTGCACTCTCTTTTACGTAGGTTTTGGTGGGGTTTTTTTCAAAAATCTATGCTAAACTCGTATTAGCCTTAACTTTTGAAATAAGTTATATCAATAATTTTTTTTTTTTTTAAATTCTTCCCAAAATCAGCTTTTTTTCTAAGCGACAAGGCATTGATGCTTTAGAAAATTTGCTGGCAAAAATTTTTTTAGCCTTTTTAAATTTTTTATTTTAGGGTCAACGAGCTGACGTAGCAGTATCTGTGACTTCTAGAACGTTGTATAGGTGGGTCACAAAACTGAAGGAGATCTGTCGTGACGTGAAGAAGTTGAAATCAAATTATATATAAATATACTTTTGTACAGTAATGCTCTTACTCATTTTCCCCTTTCATTCCTTTTTTACCATTATACATAATTTGCGTAGAGGATCCATTTAACGCATTCTTGAGATGGCAGATTAGTTTCAGGAAAAAGAATTTAGTAAACACAACATGCACGGCATTTGACTTAGTAGGAAAGTCTAGCCAACATTATGCAAGTCAGCTGTGTTTCACAGAATGGATGATCGATATCTGTTCTTGTGTTTTACCAGCTTAATGTATTATACGTAGGATTTCATAAATGTACAGTTTAGTGTTTTGGCGAGAAAAAAAGTGGTTGTGTTGTCCAAATCTGGAAAGAACAAAGAAATCAATCAGGAAAAAAAAGTGGTCGTTTCTTTCTTAATTCCATTTTTGTGAACGTCCTTCTTTGGTTTTTATGTTGTCAATTTTTTTATACTTGTATCTTTTATTTCATTTAAACCTTCACCTAACGCTATCTTTGAAAAAAATGTATGTGAACCAAATTATATGGAACTTTAACGGATAAAGAATTAGTTGGAGTGATGCCAGGCATCTCTTGCTTGTAAACCAGATGGGAAATTAAACAAACATTGCTGTTCTTTGCCACCATTTTACATATAGGCTTTGATGTTGATATGTGGGATAGAAAGCTTGTATTTTAACATCAAATATTTTTAATTGTAGTTGGCAATCTCTCCTTTCAAAGAAATAAGCAATTTCTTTGTCTGTAGATTGGTATTTTGACCAGTCAAATGTACATTTAAAAGCCCGGTTTTGATTCGGATTCTGTGCAAGTGTTAACTTTTCGTAGAGGCTTACTCTAGTGGTGACCGGCAAAGCAGTGTTTCACACCAGTCCCATAGTTTTGTAGCTCCAATGACAGAGCCCTACGTTTATAAGTAAGAGAGCGTGGATTTCTTTACGTGCGCATTTATTTTAAGTAATTTGTTTTCCGGAGCTGAAGAAACCTTGTTGATTTAATACGGTTTTAATTAGTTATCAAATTTTGGTAAGATGCATATTATTTTATCAACTGATTGTTAAACTGGATTTTGTTTTGTATTTGTGTATTTCTGAAATTATATACAGGTGAAGAGGATTTGAAATTATGAAAAAGTTAAGAATATCTTTACACCGAACTGGATTCGAATGCCACATGCCCTACCAATCAGATTACGTGAAAGATNTTTACATATAGAATTTATGATTGATATGTGTAATAGAAAACTTGTATTTTAACATCAAATATTTTTAATTAGGGTTGGAAATCTCTCCTTTGAAAGAAATAAGCAATTACATTGTCTGTAGATTAGTAATTTGACAAGTAAAATGTACATTTAAAAGCCCGGTTTTGATTCGGATTCTGTGCAAGTGTTAACTTTTCGTAGAGGCTTACTCTAGTGGTGACCGGCAAAGCAGTGTTTCACACCAGTCCCATAGTTTTGTAGCTCCAATGACAGAGCCCTACGTTTATAAGTAAGAGAGCGTGGATTTCTTTACGTGCGCATTTATTTTAAGTAATTTGTTTTCCGGAGCTGAAGAAACCTTGTTGATTTAATACGGTTTTAATTAGTTATCAAATTTTGGTAAGATGCATATTATTTTATCAACTGATTGTTAAACTGGATTTTGTTTTGTATTTGTGTATTTCTGAAATTATATACAGGTGAAGAGGATTTGAAATTATGAAAAAGTTAAGAATATCTTTACACCGAACTGGATTCGAATGCCACATGCCCTACCAATCAGATTACGTGAAAGATATGGTTGTAAAAATATCCGGATAAGAACGAATGCCAATAGCTCAGTAGAGCATGTGGCCATGATAACCATAGAGGTTGGTTCAAATCCAGTTAAGTACAGACATTTTTCACTTTTCTACAGTTCCAAATCTTCTTTATGTATGTATGCTGGGATCAGTTGATCCGACCTTGGAAGGAAAATCGATCTATGGAAGACTTTTATGCGTGACTGGGATGAGAGAATGGTCGACGATAGTTTAGTCGGCTTTTGGCCATTATTGTCTCAGGCCTTGGTTTGAATCCGGCTAGGTAAACACTTTTTTCACAATTTGTGTATTTATTACAAATGTAGAACTTTTCTTAGATTTCTTTTCTTGCACGTAAAAGCAATTGTAATTATCCCAGTGTGTGATCTGGTCGCGTTTCCCATGCTCTGATGTGCGTGTTATAAATTTCACGTTTTAAAACAAATTCCAGAATAGTAAAAAGCAGTCGTTTGCTGTGTGTAAAGTGGTAGAATGGGGCAGGGCATAAAATATAGTACAAGATTTAAAAATCATTTGAAAATTTTTGGAATACCATGGAAGACGCGAAGTGTTCTTCACTGCTGAACATACATGGCTTTCTGTTGCGAATGTATCTATCTTCCCCAAGAAGTAATGTTTAATTGTAACAACTATGCCAATCGGATGCCAGAAAGTGCAATGTTGTGTTCACATCCCCATGTACATGATTTTTTAGTCTAAAAAATTGCAGCAGCAATGGCGTAGCGGGTCGTGCACCGTTACTTTGCACATTTGACATGTAATGTTTTTTATATGTACTACTATTGCGCAGATACTTGATTAATGCCGTAACCATTTGGCCTAACCATTAAATTTGCTGTAGTTTAACCATTACTGAGCTTCACAGTTGTCGGTCTGAGCTGGCCCCTGCTTGTAATGCTAAAAGGGTATGATATTGGAGAAAAGCAAGGCGTTTTCGTCGTCTTCCCCAGCTCATGCGAGTGGAATTTGAACCTTGTAAAGTCAGTTAACCCTAGATTTACGATCACGTTGTTCAATTTTTCACCATGTCATTTTTATTGCAACTGTTAAATCTTACACAAGTAGCACCATGTTTTGTAACGCATGTTTACTTCAGCCACAGTAGCTATTTGTAGCATGGCGAGGCATCGAAGTGCGTTGGGGTTTTGAATTTACCTTAATATCAAGGAAAGAAAAGAAAATATGTTAATTTTTGTAATATCTGCCTCTGTGTAAGATGGTGTAGACAACATGATTTCTAAAATACAGTCTAAACGCTAGCACGAACAAGCATTATTTTGACTACTCAGGAGTGATTTTTTTGCTAATACTTAACCTTGGTTGGATGGTAGTAAACTGTTGGTAACTTGTTCACAGTTTTGGTGTGCTTTCACTGGCACATTTGGTTTCTCGAGCTTTAAACATTTTCATACTTCATTTTATTTGGTCATCAGTTCGTGCACAGATGGTGATGGAGTTTTGCCTACCTACGGCAGTAAAGCCTGTTCTCATAGCGTCTGTTTAACTACAACTTGTACCCAAAAGCATCGTTGGCAAGGTTGGTCAAGAGATGACCAATCTCTACTGTTATCTTAACATAGTTACCACATAATTTCAGCAAAAACAATGTCCAAAAGCAATAACATTGAAAACTTAAATGTTATTTCTTTCCTCTCCTATGGACATGTAAAGTAGCATATACATAACATGTGGAGGTTTTGCAAAGTAATCCAAATAATGAATTGACATCTTTGAGATAATATTCCCTTGTGTGGATAGTTTACAGACTGTCAAGCTCAGCATAAATTTCATGTTCACAGTCTTAACTCTATTCTATTTTCGAGTTTTTGAAAAACAGGACCATGCAAATCATGAATAGCTTAATTTGTACTGTTGTAAATTGGCAATTGAAGGTGAGATGAGTAAAAGATTAAATAAGGCAATTTGTCATAGCAGTCATGCCAGTGGGTGTATCTTCAAACAATTGTCACTTGTAAACAGTCTGTGGCTTTTATCATCGGCATGCTCTTTCAGAATCGTTTAAAAATATCGACGGGATGGTCAAGTTTTTCCCGTTTTTTACCATCGTTTTGACAAACTCTTGAACCATCTGTTTACCATTACTGGAGCCAACCATGACGTGTCTGCCAGCATATTTTATCTCGAAATATGATCCAACATATTTCTTTCTTTACCCGATTTTTTCTTCAAATGTGTGCATGTAAAAATGTGTAAATGCATGCATCTTCACAACAAATTTTTAATTCGTTCAAAAGTGTTTTTATCACCACAGTGAGAACATAGACATCTGTGCGTGGCCAATTTTCACAATAGCTTGCTACTAAGTTGTAATAGCATATCTAATAACGGGCGGCATTTTGTAAAGAGCCTTTTGAAGTCCAACAGTTGGGTAATCTGGACAATATTCACTTGAGGATTCAAACCCTAGTTTCTTTAAAAAGCACTAAATGAGTCCTCAAACTCGGCACGGTCAGTACACCCAGGAAAATGAAGTATTCATTTCTTTGATACGGGAACCATCAAGAACTGGTCTCCATTGTCATAACTGGTCAATTTCGGAGCAAATGCCACTTTAAGAAGGGATCATAACATGGTTTGCCATTGCGTATGACATGGCTGAGTATTGGAACAAGAAGAAAATCTTTGATCTTTTTGGATGCAAGGCTGCGGAGATTGTTCTCATTTTTGGTACCAAAAACCATCTGCTCTTACAGTGACATATTCGAGTGCTTATAGATGTACGCGTGTGGATATGAAGATAAGTCGCTACATTTGAAGTAGGCATTTTTCTCTTTTGGTTCTTATAATCAGTAGCGATGAAGTAATTTTCATCTGAAAAATTGTTAACTACATTAATTGCCATACCTAAAAACTTTACTGGAGGAAACAGAATATGCCCCCCAGATAGGATGTGCTGAGGGAGAAAAGGATAATTTAGGGAGCTAGAAAAAGTGCAAACCATACCGGGAAGCGAAGGAATTGTAATAGGGGCAGATTTAAATGGTCATGTCGGCAGTAGTAATGAGAAGTTTGAAACACTTCATGGAGGTAAAGCTTACGGTAGATGAAACAGAGAAGGATTTTAGGGGAGAGGATTTTAGTCTTGGCAGTAAAATTCAACATAACTATTACAACCCTATTCACCAAGAGAGAACATTGATTACTTTCAATAGTGGCAACAGTAGTCGGATCAATTACATACTTATTTTGGGAAGAAACATTTGAAGTCTTAAACTGTAAAGTGATAGCTGGTGAGCCTGCAGTAACACAGCACAGGCTATTGGTTGCTGATTTGAGAATTGAAAGGAAGAAGCGGAAAACCCTCGGAAGAAAACCAAGAATACAGGTGTGGAAATGTAATGATGAAGATGTCGCAACCAACTTCAAGAATACAGTAATGCAAAGAAGAAGAAATCTAACACCAGCCGAATCCATAGACCAGGCATGGAACCAAACGAAAAAAGTAATTATTGAAGAAACAAAAAGGGCCTTTGGGATCAAGAAAGGACAGAAGCCCTAAAATTGAGATGAATGATGTTGGACGACTGAAGTACGTGAGGCAATTAAGAAGAGAAAAGACGTTTTCAAGCGATGGCAAAGAAATAAAGACCCAGAATCACTTTGGAGCTATCAAGTACAGAGAAACATTGCCAAGCGCGCACTCGCAAAAGCGAAAGCACAAGCGTCACAACAACTTTACCCCAAGTTGAAAGCCAAAGAAGGCGAGAAGAAAATTTTTAAGGTAGCAAAGGCACGGGCCGAGCAAAGAGGGATCTTACTGAAACATCTGCAATAAAGTATTTGAGAGGTGAGATATTGACAGAAGAAGCGGAAATATGCAGAAGATGGAAATCCTACTTTCAGGAGAAAACTTCCAACGAAAACGAAAAACTACGCTTACCAAGTATTGAAAAAACAGAGGGCCCCGAGATAAACATCCGAAAAGTGGTAGCAACTATGAAGTGTGTTAAGCAGGGAAAAGCGCCGGAACCAACTGGATTGCAGGCAGAGAGCGTAATGGCATTGGGTGACGAGAGAATAAATTGGCTATTGGAACTTTTAAACAAAATATGGGAGGCAGAGGAAATACCGAAAGATTGGGAACTCAGTTTTTTTATTCCATTTTTTTAAATAAAGGCAGTGCTGTAGAGTGTGAAAATTACAGGGAAATTAAATTGTTAGAACATGTGATGAAAGTCTATGAAGAGATAATCGACAAGAGACTAAGAAAGCAAATAGAAATTGATGATATGCAAAAAGAACCACCGACCCGACGTTCATTATCAGACAAAGGCAAGAAAAATACCTCGAAGGTAACGAGCCGCTGTATATGGCATTCGTTGATTTGGAAAAAGCATATGACCGCGTCCCACGTGATGTAGTACTTTGGTGCTTGAGAAAAAAAGGGATGACGGAAAAAATGGTAAAAATAGTAGCCAGCCTCTACAGCAACAGCCAGACCAAAGTTATTTGCGCAGCCGAAGAATCGGAAAACTTTGAGATCAGAGTCCGATTACATCAGGATTCTTCACTTAGCCCCTTCCTATTTGCTCCAGTAGTCGATACTATAATGAAGGACATAAGCAGAGGGCTACCAGAGGAGCTGCTGTACGCAGACGACCTGGCCGTAACAGCAGATAACAGAGAAGAGTTGGAATTGAAGGCTCATAGGTGGCAGGAAGCGATCGAATTGAGAGGTTTAAAATGAATGACAAGAAGACAGAAACAAGGTATCATCAAAGAGTGATCAAATAATTATTAACATTGGAGATAGGCATGGGGAAGTAATTAAGCAAGTGGAATCGTTCTGCTGTTTAGGAAAAACCATTCAACGACAAGAGGGGTGTCAAGAAGAAGTTAAGACAAGAGTTAGAATAGCTTGGGCGAAGTGGCGAGAAGTGAGTGGCATAGTATACTTACTTACTTACTTATCCTCTGTGTTCTGCTTCTTTGGTAGTCGAGGACATCCCATAGATGCAATCAGACCTTCGTTGAAACGTTTCCAGTTCTTCTTCTCTCTTGCTTTTTCCCTTAGGCTCTGGAGCTGTTTTCTGGTACGGAGTTGCCCAAGTCCGGAGTTTTTGATGTCTTCACGGANTGTTTTCTGGTACGGAGTTGCCCAAGTCCGGAGTTTTTGATGTCTTCTCGGATGGTGCTGAGAAGATTTGTAGAGTGGCGTCCTATTCTGGCTTTATACATTGTTGCTCCTGATATGGCAAATTCAAGGGCTTTCTGGGTGGGGGTGTTGATGTCCATGCGTAGGACATGACCTAGCATAGACCATCTTCGCTTTGCTACTAGTGTAGATATAGGATCCGTTTGGCAGATTTTATACAGTTCTTTATTACTGATTACGCTTTTGGGCCATAGGTGACCTGTTATCATAGTATGCAACACGATAATGCCAATTAATCTGAAGACGAAGATCTATTCATCAGTGCTACAAACAGTATTTCTTTATGGTCTAGATGTTGTACCTTTAAAAGGACAGAGGAGAGAATGTTAGGAGCGACGGAGATGATAATGCTTGGGTGGCTATTTGGAATATTCTTGCACGAACACAGGATGAATGATGAAGTTTTTTAAGGTAAAGAAAATAATAGAATAATAGCAAGAGAAGCAAGGTTAAGATGGTATGGACATATAATGAGGAGAGAAAATGACAACATTCTGAAGGCAGTATAGCAGGCACCAGTGACAGAAAGGAGCAGAGGACGACAAAAGCTTAGACTGAGGGACGTCATAGAACGAGACATAAAAGAAGTGGGAGCGAGAGAAGGACTTTAGGAAGACCGAGTCAAGTAGAGAAAAAGGTGTCGAGCAGCCGACCTGACAAACGTAGGATGAAGGCCTAAGAAGAAGAAGAAGAAAGAGAAACGAGTGATTATGAAATATTACCAACTGTGGTTCGAACTACGGGGGAGCAGGCTAGGGTTTAAGGTGAAAGTTATACCCTTAGTGATTGGATGTTTGGGCGGTGGAATGAAGGAGTTGAAAAATGCGATAAAAGAACTATTTGATGAAAAGGTTATCGTTAAACTTGCGAACGAAATGCAAAAGATGATGTTATGGGAAAGCGAAACAATTATTAGAAAGGTATTGACTGGATTAATTGGAACAATATTTAAATTAGCTACCAAAACATGTTAGCTAAAGAATTTGGCAATGGATATTTATGCATTATTTATTGTAAAATGTGTGTGTTATGTATCTGTGGCTACAGTTACATCATCATCATCATGAATATCATTATCATCATCATCAAGATCATCATCATCATCATCATCAACATAATAATAATAATAATAATAATAATAATTGGGTACACAGAAAGTGCCCTGGACAGTAAGGTGGCCTGGATACCCTTCAGGGAGCAGCGCCCCTGCTCTGGCCGAGCTGGGTAAACCTGGCGGGAACAGTAGGAAAATTTAAGCTTGCCTTAATTGGCCGGGTTAACCTAGTACTGCCCAGTACCGCTGGAAAGGGACATTGACTCCCCTGCCCTATGTAGTCAAATTACCCTGATAATTACACCAGGCACTGACTATTATTGTCAGCCCGTGACATAGCGTCGTAAGACGTATAAACTCTGATCTTAATTGATTGGTGGGGTACACGAACTGGTTTTGGCCTGGTAATCTGGATCAAACATTCCTGCTCAAACTGCAGACTTGCCAGTCAGTTGCATTAACCTTAACCAGTTGTGCATGTCCCGAAAGGACTGACATATCATGCATTTCTCTTTAACGGGCGGGAGTAGTGGAGGAGCATCATATCTAGGTATCGTGAGCGTGGATCTCAAGTTCTGAAGGGCTGAGTACCGAGTTCACACTTGTTACTTAGTCCTGAGATTTTGGGTGAAACCTTGCTACTGAGACCGTTTTAAGCAGAATAGGTCACCTAAACTGTGAAGCCTAAACAGGCTCCACCTGCAAGGTCATGTGCTGTTTTAATTTACATCAATATCGCACACACTTGGGTGTGAGGCATGCAGCCAGCTTACCCTTATCGGGCTGGCGGTCGGATGGATTTGTTGGGGTTTCTACCCCTGAGTCCTATGTGGGCTTGTATTCTTCCCCCACTCAATAATAGTAATAAATTGCAAGGAAATACTAGAGAAGGGTCATGTTGATTCGTAAATCAAAGTTGAATGGCAGAAGCAGAATTACAGTAATAAGCAGATGGGCAGTAGATGTCTACAGCTATGGGGCAGGAATCCTGCAATGGAAAGAATATGAACTGAAAAGCTTAGACAGAGCAAAAAGAAAGACTATGGCAATGAATGGCGTTTCTTTCTAAGAGTGATGTGGATAGAATATAGTTAAAGGGGCCTGAAAGAGGCAGAGGTGTGATAAGCATAGAACACTGCGTTAGGGAAGAGGAAAATGGCCTGAGCTTGTACATAATGAATTCTGCGGAAAAATCAGGCAACTCGTACACCGGGAACAATTGGGACAGAAAGTACCATTAATAAGAGTGAATTCAAACGAGAATGCACAGGAGAAAAAGGATGTATATGGAAAAATGGATACTTATCGGGACTAGAATTTTAATCAATAATACGAAAAATTGAATTAGACTCATTGATTGAATTGAAGATTCTGAACCAGATTTTGGAGATATAAAAAACAATTTAGAAAGAGAAAATGATAGAAGGATTAGATACCAGGTAAAACAACTTCATGCTGAAGTTGTTTTTGAAAGGGTGGACCAAATGGAGATAATTGAAGATTGTCACCAAACCTTAAATATTTAATGAAAGATCAAAATAATTTGGGATAGTGGATTAAATCTTTTTGGAGCAGAAGGCCAGAAAAGTTAATAAAGCATTGAAATTAATGAAAATCTGATAATACCCCACAAACAAATAACCTCTTAAAGGCAGCCAGTGTGTATCTAGCTGATGAATTGAAGGCGAGGAAGAAAGTAGCTGATAAAAGTAAAGACCAAAAACAGAAAAGAAGAAGTGAAATTAATTTTAATAGGCTGAGAAGCGGAAGTAATACATTGGAAAGAAAAAAGAAAGGAGTGGCAAAAGGAAAGAGAACATTTAAAGAACTTTATGCTAAATATCAAATTAAAAGGAAATGTTAAAGTACCGTATTAGGAGAACTAAAGCAACCCCTAACCGCGAAAAATGCAAAACTCAGACGTTACCAAGAATTGATTAGTTCAGACAAAACCAAATGTACCATGTTGACCAAAAAATTCTATAGTGAACTGAATGGTAGAAAGAGAAGTAACGAGGTGAAGAGGATAAACGATTCTGGAGTGATCTATGGTCTGTGAAGAAAGAACACAACAAAGAATGCTTATGGCTTAATAAACAGAAAAAGGAAGTGATCGAAACCAAAATGGAAGCACTAGTCATCAGTTAAAAAATGCAATAAAAAAGGTTAGAGATTGTTTAATTGAAAAGCACCTGGTGTTGATTTGGTACAGGGATTTTAGAATAAGAAATCTAGTAAATTACATGAAACGATAGTAACTCAACTGAATGATATACCATCAAGGTTAAGTGAAATACTCGAGTGACGTACAATTGGATGAACATTCCTTTGTCGAAAAGACCTATCAAAAGGCAATGCTGTCAATAATAATCGACCTATAACCTGCCTGTCAACGATTGGGAAATTAATGACAGGTATTATGGCAGATAGCATCTGTTCATATTTGAAATAAAGAAATTTCTTCCAGAGGAACAAAAAGGTTGTAGAAGAGAAAAAGAGGGACGAAAAGCTAGCTTTTAATTGATAAGGCGATACTAAATGACTATAAAAAGAGACATAACAGCGTTGCTATAGCATGGATCGATTATGAAAAGGCTTATGATTTTGTGTCACATAGCTGGATTATTGAATGTCTTGAAATGTTCGGTATTGCAAAAAACGTAAAGAAATTACTACAGAATATTACGAGACAATGGAAACTATTGTTAAGCTCAAGCGGGAAATTTTAAAGGATGTTTACGTATATAGGGAAATATTCTAAGGTGATAGTTTATCACCATTACTTTTTGTAATGAATAGGATACCCTCGTCATTTTTACTGGGCAAAGTAACGCTTATTATGAATGGGGTCAGAAACAATTTTATACTTATTTTATAACCTACTTTTTATGGATGATCTTACACTTTTCAGCAGGAATAAAGAAGAGCTAGGCTTGTTGATCGATATTGTCTATCTGTTTAGTCTTCTTCTTCTTCTTCTTGTCCTACTAGATTCTTGTAGAAACGTGCACAATCCAAACTTCCTCTGATTAGAACGCCAGATCAACTGGTTGGTAGCCTGGTGCAACGGGGCAGTTAAGAAGGTGAGGCATTGTTTACACCGATCGATCCAAAGCTGCAGATGTCTGTTGTAGTGAAGCCCCACTTCATGCTGGATGCCATGCATCTTCCATTTTTGGTTCGGAGGCGATTCAGGGTCTTCCATACAATCCAATTCTCTCCACTTTCACTGACAAGTTCTTCATTAGGAAAAATGCCCCTCTCAATGCATTGCTGTCCAGCCTCTCCATGCTTTTTCTATTGTTTCAGACATTCCTGCCTCTTTTCCTCTTTTGGCTTGTGGCTTGGAGGTTGAGTGGCGTTCAGGAAGCTTGTCCTAGATCGCAAGCGCTATCAAGCAGGTTGTTGCTAGTGAAGAGGGTGCCCCTCGTCTCCATCGACTTTGCCTCTTTCAGCCTTGCTGATCGTTTCCCTCCGAATGTCGGGTGGAGCAATGCTAGCAATGGTGTAGAGACATGGCACGGGGGCTGATTCAATGCAGCCCGTAATAATACAATAAGAGCCATTGAGAGCGGCCTCCAGTTTCTTGCTGTGGGTAGATCTTGCTCAAGTAGAGCATGCATACTCCGCGGTGGAAAAACGTAGTGATAGTACTGTGGTGCGAATGGTGTTCATTTCAGCACCCAACCAGCTGTTGGTCAACTTCAGCAGAAGATTATGTCGGGTGTTCACTTTGCCATGACGTTGGAGATTCGCTTCTTGAAGGGCAGAGTTCGATCGAGGGCAACACCAAGATAGACTGGATTTGGCTGGAACCCCAGAGGTTCTCCATTTCAGTGTACCTGGAGTTGATGTTTGGCAGCCTTGTTGTTGAGATGGAAGCCAACACCAGAAACAAGCAGAAACATTTCTCTGTGGGAACCCATTCTTTTGACTGAACCACCGACATTTGTTGTCATTCATGATTACATAGAACCTTCTACTTATTAGCGGAGTCTGTATGACCCTGCAAAGTTTCAGGTCTTGCGTCCTGTCATACATTTTCTTGATCATCAATCGATGTTAGATTGTATCGTATGCCGCTGTCAGATCAACAAAAGCAGCACCAGAATTGAGTTTGAGTTTGAACCCATCCTCAATATACTGAGTGAGCTTGAGAAGTTGTCCAGAGCAGGATCGGCCCTGACGAAAACCAGCGTGTTCATCAGTGACATTTTCTTCTATCAGTGGGTTTATTCGTTTGAGAATTAGTCACTCAAACAGCTTATATGTTATGCATAACAGTGATATTGTTCTGTAGCTTTTTGGAGGGATTGGATCTTTCCCTGGCTTTAGAATGGCTACTATCGTGGCTTTCCTCTATACTGTTGGGATCTGCAATGTGGAGANTCGTATGCCGCTGTCAGATCAACAAAAGCAGCACCAGAATTGAGTTTGAGTTTGAACCCATCCTCAATATACTGAGTGAGCTTGAGAAGTTGTCCAGAGCAGGATCGGCCCTGACGAAAACCAGCGTGTTCATCAGTGACATTTTCTTCTATCAGTGGGTTTATTCGTTTGAGAATTAGTCACTCAAACAGCTTATATGTTATGCATAACAGTGATATTGTTCTGTAGCTTTTTGGAGGGATTGGATCTTTCCCTGGCTTTAGAATGGCTACTATCGTGGCTTTCCTCTATACTGTTGGGATCTGCAATGTGGAGAGACATTGTTTTAGCATTTCCAAAAGTCATTTTAATGTTCTTTTACAGAGATGGGCGAGGAGTTTCGTAAGAATGTCATCTGGGCCCCGGGTTTTACCTTTCTTCAGGTCTTTTAGTCCAGATAGAAGCTCCTCCATTATGAGAGATCTTCTTGTGAACGAGATATTCTGGTCCGTTTTCGGTAGCAAAGTGGAGTGGTGCAGATCTGATGGTTTACGACGTTCCCCTGATTTGCCATTGGTAACAAGTTGTTTCCATAGATCGTTCGGAGTGACAATTGCAACTGCAGGAGGCGTAATATTGTCCCCGTTGAAGCGCTATATGGTGGCCCATGCCTTTTTGCTGTTCGTCGTCATATTTGTTTTTGCAATTAGATCTTGCCACCCTTTCCTTTTTGCTTCAGCAACCTATGAGTGTTTTGACCAATTCCAGTGTGTTTTCGGAAGAGTGTGTGTTGTACAGCCTCGCATACTGCTCCAGCAATTTAGACGACTCTTTGCTGATGCCCCCTATGTATCTATCTCTGCATCTCCTAGGGATGTGGCCTCTTGGTGCCTACTTAATGGCTTTGACTAATTTAGCATAGTTTTTTGGTGTTGTTTTAGTATCGTTCAATAGCTCGTCGAAGGTCTTTGAGTACTGGTCCCATTAGGCTTTTGTCAGATTGAAGCGCCTCTTAGATGACTTACTTGCTGGTTGAACAGCAGCATTTATAGTGATCGCGATTGGGTGATGTTGGGATCGTGTATTGGAGTTAAGGACTTGTTTCGCACATAGATTAGCTATTCCTGCACTTGTGAAAGAGAGGCCAGGGTTTTATCCTCTTTTTCAGCGTCCACTATTAAATGATTTCGGTAGTTTTTCATCATGAATCAGACAGAGTTTGAAGGCAGTCATCCAGCCTTCAACTAGCACCCCATTGGAGTCGGTGTCTTGGTAACCCCAGAGTGTATTATGGGAGTTAAAATCTCCAACAACAAGGTGATGATTCCTCTTGCATTTCGCGGAGATTCTAGATGCATGGAATGTTTCATTGAGTGATTTATAAATGGATGTAATTAGGATATCTTTGAGGCAGACAGAAATGCATTCTCTATTGCCACGGACTGTTTCAGTATGAAGCCTTCCGATACACAACGTTGGTTTGCAGAAATTGGTAAACCCATATTTCTTATGTCTTTTCTTAGCCAGACGTTTCTTGTAAGCATATGATGCCATAGTCACAGGCAGCCTGTGAGATAAGTTTTGCCTTCCCGTCGGGTTATCCTCCATGTTGAAGGACATTACTGCCAAAGCCAGTCCTGATAAGGATGCCTCCAACTTTGGTGGTTAGGCATTGGTGGATGTATCAGATCCGTCAGTAGAGTGAAGGAGTGTCGCAGGTGATTACAGAGTTTGGCCTGCTGATGTTGTGGAATGAACAGCGACGATCAGCGTTTCCCAGGATTTGTCAACGTGGAGACTCTCTGTATGCAGCCCATCGGTTTACTGAAGATACAGGAAGGGAATTTGGTTTTAAGAAATGTGTTGTCATATTGAAAAGGGGGAAAATCAGTCATAGTGATGGAATTGGAACTCCCTTCTGGAGAAATGATTAAAGAAGTTGATGAAAACGGTTACACCTATCTAGGTACAATTGAGTGGATAAAGTTAAACAGAATGAGATGATAGACAAGGTGTAAAGGAATATGAAAGGAGACTGGGTCTAATTTTTAAATCTAAATTAAACGGGAGAAATAAGATAACCGCAATTAATGCTTAGGGAGTAGCAGTCCTGAGATATGGAGCCGGTATTAATGGGTAAAGAGAAAATGAACTTAAGACTATGGATATAGAAACAAGTAAAACGTTTTCAGTATAAGGCGAACTGCATCCAACGAGTAGTCTGGGCAGATTGTATTTGAGTAGAGGAGAGGGTGACAGGGGGCTGATAAGTGTAGAGGTTTGTATTAGATCAGAAGAAAACAATCTGAGAACGTATGTCAAAGAATCTACTGAAAAGTTGATAGAAGGTGTGATGGTAGCTGGTCAATTGAGATAGGAGCTGTACCAAAATGAGGAGCTTATGAAGAAAGAAATGTTGAAAATAAAAGGAAGTTGAGGAATAAAAGAGTGCATGGGCAGACTGGGAGACATACCTGATGAATTAAACAAGAAAAAAGGCTGGAACTGACTAATTTGAAACCATTTGAAAATAGAAACTGAAGCATTAGTGTCTGCTGCACAAGAACAACCATTAAGAACAAATTACATAAAACATACAATTGACAGGAATTCAGACAACCCATTGTCTAGAATGTGTGAAGAAAGTAATGCCATCTATCACATTGTTTGTGAGTGTAAAAATCTTGCCTAATGCAATAAAAGAAGAGACATGATAATGTTTCAGAGACAGTGCAATGGAAAAACTATGGGAAAAATATACCCTTGAAAAAGCGGAAAAATTGTACTAGCATAATTCAGAAGGAAAAATTGAAAACGAATCTGTTAAAATTCTATGGGACTTCAATATAGATACAG
Source organism: Morbakka virulenta (assembly GCA_003991215.1). NCBI lineage: Eukaryota > Metazoa > Cnidaria > Cubozoa > Carybdeida > Carukiidae > Morbakka > Morbakka virulenta. The sequence goes on along the minus strand of RDPX01000002.1, from coordinate 592,533 downwards.
TGTGATAATGCCATTGATGCCTGTAGACCAGACGTTGTAAATAAAACAGATAAAATGTGTAATTGTTGATGTTGCGGTCTGGACTGACTGCAAAGTGTATGATAAAGAATAGGAAAAATTTGAAAATACCAAAACGTGAAAAAGGACATTAAGAGAATGTGGAAAGTGGAAAAGGTTTAAGTTTTTCCAATAATTGTTTGGGCCTTTACGCAGTGTATCGAAAGGTTTTAAGTCTTATGTGGAAAATTTGAAAATAGATGTGAAGGTTAGCTTTATAAAAAAGATACTATTTCTTGGGTATTCTAGGGTGTTAAGGAAAATGTTAGAAACGTAAGGAGAGTAAACACTGGTTGCCTTGGGTCATTTGCTGCGGCACTCCAATTAGTTTTATTGATGATGGTAATTCTACCAGACAGCGCCTAATGGCATGTAAGATAATAATAAAAATGCTACTACTACTAATAATAAACGTACTGGATAGTGACAAAAAACTACATCGTGTTGTGGAGTTTCGACGTGGACGAATGAGGTTACTCTTTGCCACAACTACCTCCAGGTCACCCTCGGGCAAGGTGTAGCACTGTTAGCCTACCCCTGGACCTTAAAATAACAATATGGTATCCGATGGGGTCAAGTCTGTCTCATGGAGAGGAAACCCCCAGGCTTGAAATTTCAGCTTGGTGACTAGGATGGTATAACTGACCAGGGGAGTTTAGTCTCTTTAGTTTTGGTTTTTAGAACACACTAGTCTATGATGTGAAGAATGTCAGATATAAAAGTCTCTTTGAATGTAGATAGATCCTTTTAAGCTTTTTAAAGCAAATCTACCCAGCTTGGTAGGCAAGTAGATACGCCTTATCGGTAAGGATAAAAAGAATTTAACTAATATGATAAATACTAGGAAGAATGGACGCGACCTTCAGGGAATCAGAATCAGTCTTAAGTCGAAAAATCTGCTACTGGTCCTGGCTCGCATATTTTGAAATGTGACTGGAAATTCTAACCTGAATGCTCCCAACCAGAACCCGACAGGTACCATCTACTGTCAGAAAACCAAATGAAAAAAGACGAGTGGACAAGGGATGAATATAAAGATGTTCTGTATGCATTTTATATGACTCTTGAAAAACATCAGAAACTAATGGGACAAAACATATGTTTAACGTCTGGAAGGTTCATAATCCTGATGCGCTGATTACATCTTGATGCTAACAAAGTTGCAAATATGAGGAGAGATATCTTCAAAAATAAAAGTTTAACTGAAGCTGATGTTGTTGAATGCATTAAAAGAAAATTCAATAAAATAACTGCGGTGACCTCCAACCTCCCTTTGTCACCACCAACGCCACCTACGAACTGTATCAGACAGTCCCGTAGCGGTAGTAATAACAGATTAATACTACTAACTACTGGTACATCGGTAATGTACAATAAACCAACTGAACGAACCCTGTTCGTTCACAGTAANTGGAAGGTTCATAATCCTGATGCGCTGATTACATCTTGATGCTAACAAAGTTGCAAATATGAGGAGAGATATCTTCAAAAATAAAAGTTTAACTGAAGCTGATGTTGTTGAATGCATTAAAAGAAAATTCAATAAAATAACTGCGGTGACCTCCAACCTCCCTTTGTCACCACCAACGCCACCTACGAACTGTATCAGACAGTCCCGTAGCGGTAGTAATAACAGATTAATACTACTAACTACTGGTACATCGGTAATGTACAATAAACCAACTGAACGAACCCTGTTCGTTCACAGTAAAACAACTAGTCAACGTACGCAGTAGTACACTACTGTAGTTAAACGCACACAGAAGTACTAATAAACTAGTTACATCATACACAGTTGTACAAATAATCAAGTAGAACAAAATACTTCCCTTAACTCCACTGGAAAGCACGTCTTCCCAACACCAGGGCGTGTAGACGTCTGTTTGATTCCCGCCACAACGATACACGCCTGCGCATATACCATCAAGATGGCGGCAATGCCACATCAAGATGGCAGCTCACGGAGAATCTCACAACAGCTGAAATTATGATTATTAGGAACAAGGTAGCTTCTAATGTCAATGTGGAAGGAAAGAAACCAGAAACTAAGAAGGGTGAGGATGTATCTGTTGTAAGTGTGGTTAATATTATTTAATCAACTCAAGAAAATTTAGTACAAGGTGTTGAATCAAAAAATGAAAGTGATCTATTTCCAAAAGCAGTAGATCAGTACAGAATGCAAACCTTCGAGGAGTCTGAGTTAATTGAGATTTAAAAAAATCAAAACTGAAATTTTGAATGAAATTGGGAAAGTTAAATATCATGAAATCAAAGAAAGATAACAACTACAGAAGGTCAATGTAAACAACAAAACTAAAAAAGTAATAGTATATGGAATGAGATTACGAGACAAATACTTGATTTGAAAAAATGTAAGCTTTTTGAGTTGAGAGAAGTGAGTTATGCTACTGCAAAACTTTAACTTTCATGTTAAACAAAACAATATTTAAGAAAAACAACTTGAACAGAAAAAATTAACCTGCATGGCAAGAAAAGCTTGATAAGGAAATAGAAGCCCTTAGAGGTGAATTGTCTGTTATTGTTGAAAGTGAAAGGGGTAAGGCTGTAAAATCTGGAAGTTACCGTAAATTAAAAGGAAGTATCAACTATCACCTAAAAACATCCCCTTCTATTAAGGAGCGCATCAAACAGATGATCCAAATGTAAGCTCAAAGAAAACATTGATTCGTAAAGAGATCCACGTTTTTCAGACAAAACCAAATCTCTAATTCTGACAGTAAAACTTTCTTACACAGAAGCAGGCAAAGAAACTATTGAGATAAAAGACAAGCCATCTGGAGGAGGTTGAAAGGTTTTGAAAAAACATTTGGAGCGAAAGCAAAAAACTACAAAAGTAAGGCAGAACGGATAAAAGAAACAGAAAAAAAATGAACAGTAGCCACTTAAGATTATATTGATATTACTCTTGAAGAAATTAAGTTGGCACTTTGAAAATCACAAACCGAAATCCCCAGTGATTGATAAACGTGATAGCTTTTGGCGTAATACCCTCGACTGTGCCCATTTTTTGAACTATTTTATAAAATGCGTAGAACGCCAAATGGTATCCTAGGTGGGTTTTGTAAACTAACTACATGCCTTCTAACAAAAACGTCAGACACTTTGAATCCAAAAAACCTATAGGCCAATAACGTGCCTCAGCACAACCTAAAAGTTGTTGACATCTATTCTTACAGAGCGTACATACACCTTTCTGGAATTTAAAAGGTTTTTCCCCATCGAACAAAAAGGGTGTACGAGAGATTCATGGCTGCAAAGATTAGCTTCTGATAGTAAGATGGTCATGGAGATTTGTAAGTTTAAAAATTGTAACCTAAGTCTGGCCTGGATAGACTATAAGAAGGATTTTGACTGCGTACCACATAACTGGATCCTCAAATTACTTGAACTCTTTAAAGTCTCCCCTGTACTCATCAAATTTCTTCAATCAATCATGACACAACGGAAGGCAATCATGTTTTTAAACCATATAGATAGATCACTGAAATCTTACGCATTTGATATCAATTGCGTAATCTTTCAAGACGACTCTCTTTCGCCCCTCTTTTTCTGTTTGGCTTTGATACCTCTATCTCTTGTACTTAACCAAACAGGATTATGGGTACAAAATTGCAAGCAAAATGAGAGAACATCTTGTCTTTATGAATGACCTGAAGTTGTTTGCCAAGAATAATGCAGACCTTAGGGTTCAGCTCCAAACTCTTAGTGCTAACAAAGAGTCCTATCTTCGTGTAACAGCTATTCTTAAAACTGAATTGAACTAAGCAAGCAATATTGACGATATCAATACGCTAACGGTACCCATCCTAACCTATAGCTTCAATAATGTAATTAATTGGTCTGTTACCGACATTCAGGCACTTGATCGCAAACTTCGGCAACTGCTTGAAATGCATCGTATGTATTACCCAAAAGCATATGCAGAAAGATTGTATCTGCCAAGAAAGGAAGGAAGAAGAGGGATAATGCAGTTGGAGGTTAATTTGAAAATGGTTTAATGGTTTCAACCAGTATCTAGTGCCAACAAATTACGGGATGCTTCAATTAGGTAGACAGAATTTTCCCATTAATGTTTGTGTCATGTCTTATAGGACCTTTATCTGCCCCAGGTCACAGGGTTGACCTGGTAGGTAATTGTACTTAAACGCATACGTCAAGAAAAATCTTGGTCTGGCGCTCTTTTGTTTTCTGTTTTTGTTTTGAATTTCACGATGAAAATGAATGAACATATGATCACATGATCAATGTGTGTGCAAAACAACTTTAAAAAATGGCGACAGGTCAGGCGGTGGATAGTGAAGGGCGAACGATTATGGATATTCTTTTTTTACAAGTTTTGAATGAAGACGTATTAGATGAGGAATTTGAAAGAGAAAACATTGATGATATTGCTGAGGTAATAGAAATATGTATTTCCTCTGTATCATAAAATACGACAGCACATGAACAACAATCTTAACGTGCATAAACAACAAAACTCCATACCTACTCAAATCATACACGAAAACAATTTTCCATACAGAATGATTATTCGAGCGTAACATTATTCATCAAAATAGTCTTATTTCTGCACACTAAATGTTTTTTAAAATCTGATTAAAAGAAATGTTTTCACAGGTGTTTGATAACCCATTTACATCTGTTTTCCTTCAGATTTCCACTCCTGGAAACTTCAAGTGTGATGAATGTGATACGATATGCAAGACAATGGGTGGTCTCACACGACATAAAACTTGCAAGCATAACAAAGTTTTATCACAATACCCTAACGTTAAACCCCAAAATGATCTGGACATGTCAACCTTAAATAAGTTGATACATCAAGCTCAATGTTCGTTATATGAAGAACATTGTTACAATGAAAACCGACGAAAACATATTAAAGATCATAAATGTGTTGTGTCTGAACTATTGTACAATGATATTAATAAGTTATATCAAGAGTTACATGAGACTAATAGCGTTGAACAATTTTACGCTTGTTATAATTGTAAAATAGCTGCAAATGCAAAAGGTTACTTTCCACAACTTAGTGATTCAAATGGCACTCTCTTAGCTGCAACATTGGCTGACAAGATTTTATCACATTTCAAGACACCACGAGATACTGTAATAAAACAACCAAAACCTATCACACAAGATGAGCAAGGAGCTATCCAGTACCTGGCTGGTTATGTTGTCAGAAAATTAAAAAAAAGCTAAAAATAACAAAAAATTTCAAAGTGACGAAAACCAATTAATAATTAAGATCTTAACAAACAGCATTGCAGAGGATTATACAAACCAAGAACTTATAAGTGCTCAAAACAGGGGTGGGCTTACAGCGGTCTTCTGGCTTAAAGTGTCTTTCACAGATGTATACTTTGCCAGAGGTAATTCTTTTGTTTAGTTCTTGATCCACCTGACGATATTTTTTAAGAACGTTAACTATACTATTCTTCCACTCCAAATCACACTTCCTACCCGGTAATTTAAATAAACTAATATAGTTATGCTTTTCCGTAAATGAAACAGTACAAAGTGGAAGTGCACAGTTTCTACCAGGCATATTATTGTATAACAAAAAGAAGTTCTCTTTCACTTCGCCCTTCACTCTGCAACAACGACGCTATTTTGAATTTTTGTTTTGAAGACACATTGGTCACGTGATCGAAATAACGGTGAACAAAAACATAAAACAAAAGAGCGCCAGACCAGGGGTTTTTTTTCTATAGACTATGTCGGCACCTATCCTATGAGAAGGAAAACTCAGAACAATAAACCGAAAAATCCGCGTGAACTTGAAATACCAAGTGGCATCTGGCACGGAATATTCACCTCCTTGACAGCAAGGCTAAAATGCACCCTATGACAATTATGAAAACCAGAAGTAAAATATAATACCACATCATCATCGCGTGGGTAAACAAGGAGCGCGTCCTCCAAGGGAACTGAACCAGCTTGGGGTCGAAAAATGTACTACTGAATCAGCAACCTCTTTCAATGAAAACTCTGTTGGTCACCATGCACAGGGAAACCTATCAGATAGCACAACTAGAGATACACCATCGAAGAAAAAAGCTAAGGAAAAACGCCAGAAAGGTAGATCAGAGAGGATTATAAAAAAGTAATGTATGGTTTCCACATGTCTCTAGAAAAACCAGAAGGGAGTCACAATGAAAACACTTAGGATTTGGAGAAACAGTAACCCAGGAATGAACTTTGATGTTAATAGATTAACAAATGTTAGGCGTGACATCTTAAATAAAAAGAGATTGAGTGATTTTGAACTTCATGAAATTAAAGATATAGTAAGAGTTGATGTTGCGGAGATAAATGCTAGAAATATTGGTGTTAGTGTAGGTGATGACTTAAGAGCTGGTCTAGAAGAAGATAATTTAAGAGTGCTGGATGACATTCTAATTGATCAAAGTTCTGAGGAAGAATTTGAAGTAGATAAGAGTAACCAAAATGTAAGATATGACACGATTGATAATAATGCTAGGATGCCCCTTCCGAGAATTAACACCAAAGCTAGTTGCAACGAAGGATCAGGAAAGAATCGCGACACTAAGGAAAAAATTGATGAAGATGAGTTGAGTGGTTTTAAAAATGAGTTCCTTGAAAATATAGCAAAGGTTAAGGCTATAAGTATGGATGAGCGTGAATGCCTAACGAAGATAAAAGTGAAAATTCACAGGAAAAATTTTTAACCATGGCAAACTTGATTTTACAGGAACTCTGTGATGACATTGACCTAGATATGGACGATCTCAACACCATTTTGTATGCAAGTGTAAAACCTATCGAAGTTAAGCCTGGAGTTAAGACCATGAGACCAAGAAGACAAAACCAATGTAAAAAACCAAAATGGAAAGCTGGCATTGAAAGTGAAATCGAAACGTTAAGAGGGGAGATGTCAATACTAACTGGATTTGAAAGAAACAGCAAACCAAAAACAAGAAAAGCTAGAGAGGTTGTAAGGAAGTATAAGATCGCAAATTCCAGAAACATTTCTAGTGTAAAAGAAGAGTTAAAACAAATTATGCAAGTAAAGGCACAGCGACTAATGAGGTTTGATAAGCGACACAATTTCTACAGGCAAAATAAGATTTTTCAAACGGATGCCAAGTAGTTTTATAGGGAGACAGGGAAGAGTAATATTACAATTAAGGAAGCACCACACAAAGATAACGTGGAGGAGTTTTGAAAACGTATATGGGAGGAAGAGAAAAACTTTAATGAAAAAGCGAACTGAATAGGGAATACTGAGAAAGAGAATGAGAACATCAACAAACAGGAGTGGAAAAATTTTATTGTAACGGAATTGAGAGCAACATGAGCCAAGTCCGCAAAATGGAAGTCACCTGAAATTGATAAAGTTCCGAACTTTTGTTTAAATGTTTTATCTTCGTCCCTTACAAAAAAACTCGCAGTCCTACTAAATGAATTTATGCGTAAACCTGAAAAAATCCAGAGTGGCTGTGCGAAGGAACAACATATTTACTGGCCAAGAATAATGAAACGAGCTATGCCTAAAATTACTGGCCAGTTACATGTCTGTCCACAACATAGAAACACCACTCATAACAGACAGAACGTATATATACCTGGAGCGAAACAGCCTTTTTCCTCTTGAACAGAAAGGGTGCAAATGCGGATCGTACGGGTGCAAGGATCAATTGCTAATAAACAAAATGCTTCTTGAAAATTGGAAAAAAGAAAAAAGGAATATGAGTTGTGGATGGATTGATTACAAAAAAGCATTTGATAGCATTCTAAACGACTGGATCCTTAAGTCTTTAGAATTGTTTAAGGTATCACCCAAAGTTATTGGTTTTCTGAAATACAATATAAAACATTGGAAGACACGTTTAATTCTTACGCATGAGAATGGTACATTGACTAATGATAGCATCAATATTAATAGAGGAATCTTCCAGAGAGACTTGCTATCTCCACTACTCTTCTGAATCTCGCTAATACCTTATCTGTCCGGGATAGTGGAGAGGAGCTTCAGTTTTAGGCCGGGGTGCCAAACGGTGTCATACGCCGCAGAGAGATCGACGAGAAATAGGCCCATTCGTTCCTTCTTGTCGAATGCATGTTCTATATCCGTGACCAAGGAGGCCACACGGTTAAGGGTCGAGCGGTTTGCTCGAAACCTCGCCTGCTCTTAAGTGAGCTGGCTATCTACGATAGGGGCAATTCGGTTTAGAATTAGTCGTTCAAGAAGTTTATAGACCACTGATAATAGTGATATGGGAGGGTATGCTTTAGGATCACTCAGTTCTTTTCTAGGTTTGGGGATTGCGATAACGTTAGCTCTTCTCCAAATTGTTGGGAGTTTGCAGGAAGAAACGCAGTGGAGCAGAAATTCTATCACCCATCTTAAGGCATCTGGGTCCAGCATGAGAAGGTGTTCTGGGTACATTTTATCTGGACCGGCAGCTTTGTTAGGCTTCATCTTCTTGAAGGCTAGTTCGAGTTCGTCATCAGTGAGATCAGCGGATAGGTTCATGTTAGCTGTTGGTGAGTTTATCAATTTTGAGGTTGTGGCTTTAGCCGTCTTTTCAAGCTCTTTACCAGCACCAGGGAAATTCCCATTAGCTACGAGGACACTTGCGATGGCGTTGGCCCTCACAGGGCACTGTCGAGGTGGTTTCCCTTCCCCAGTAAGGCGCTTTCCCATGCCTTTCGGCTGGAGTGAGTCATATCTATCTGTACCACGGTTTCAAGTCAACGTTCACGCTTCAAATTATTCAGGTGTTCTTTAAGTTCATTTGTGTGTGCAGTTCTAGCTGAGTCACCAGTAGAAGAGCTGATTGACCGTAGAAGATCTTCACGGCATGTAACACATTAGCTGCCCATGTCATCACATACAGCTTCAATATCATTGATCGGAACCACACTGAAATAAGAAGATTGGATACTAAGATTAGGAAATTACTGACAATTTATAACATGCACCACCCAAAAGTCTATGTTGAACGTCTTTATCTCGCCAGAAAATCTGGTAGAAGAGGGTTGACACAACTCAAACTTTCTTACAAGAGGTGCACAATTGGCCTTTTTCAATATTTAGATCTATCGGAAGATTGGGTGTTGCAGTTTGTGTTTAGCCATGAGAATAAAAAAGGTTCGCATTCTGTTGTTAGGAAGAGAAACAGTTTGCGCGAGAGCTAGACCTTGATTTGAAAATTGAGTTGGAAAGGGAATTGAAGAATACTGAGAATGCCCGCAAATTGAAAAGCTTATCGAAAGGAGGTTATCGACAATGCCTGGAAGTCAAAGCCATTGCATGGCCAATACGCACTTCGAAGCCAGAAAGCTGATGTTGATTTAGAAGACACCCATCAGTGGCTGAGAAGTGCTGATCTGAAGGCAGGGACGGAAGGGTTTATTGACGCTGCTCAGTATCAAGCACTCTTTGCGAGGAATTATTAGGCGAAATGTGATTCATAACGGTGCAGGTGAGTAGTGTAGGTTCTGTAACAAAAGTACTGAAACCATTGACCATTTCAGGCTGTTCCATCCTTGCGCCAAATGAGTATACCAACAGACACAATCGTGTCGGTCAATATATACACTGGAAAAGCTGTAACCACTATAACATTGAAACAACGGGCCAGTGGTATGAACATAAACCTTTACCTGTTCTTGATAAGCCAAGCATGATTATTCTATGGGACTTCCCGATAAGAACTGACAGGCCGGACATTGTTATCAAGGACAAGCTGAGTAAGACGTGTAAAATGATTGATATGAGTATAACATCTGACAACAACGTATCGGCAAAAGAATTTGAAAAGCTCAGCAAATATAAAGACCTTGAAATTGAAGTGTCGAGGATGTGGAAAATGAAAATAAAAACAATTCCGGTCATAGTTAGGACACTCGGCAAGGTTAAAAAGGGAACCCAAAAATATGTAACCGATATCCCAGGAAATCACTCACTGAAATACAAAAAATAGTATTAAATCGTATTGCCCAATTCCTTAGAAGAACTCTTTCAATCTGATAGAAGACCAATGACTCCTATAAATCATATACTGTACAATGAATTTTTTCACCTTAATTTTTATTCCAAATTCAAATATATTTACCTGATAATGTTGTACCAATTTTTGTTATATTTTTATATTATTTTGTATTTTTACCTTTTTTACAATTTCTTATACACATCTTAATACCTTCAAACATAAAGAAGGAGAAACGTCAAGGAAGCATTCATGCACAAACAGCTTGGTAGCCTAGGTTATAGGTAATAACCCGGTACTATGAAGTTCTCAAACAAAAGTACTTATTTAAGAAAAATAGCTAAAATAATAATAGTAACAACAACAATAATAATAATAATAAAAATAATAATAATAATCCGCGTGACTTCGAAATTCCAGGTGGCATGGAATAGTCAGCCACCTTGGCAGTAAGGCTAAATATAACTCCCTTTTTATGGAAACCAGAAGAAACAAATCATGCCGCATCGGCCGTCGCGCGGATAACTAAGGCTCGTGTCCCTCAATAGGAAACCAGGCTTGGGGTGTTCGAAAAATCTGCTACTGGAATAAATCCCTCTGAAAATGAACTACAAGGTAATCAGAAGCAGGATCCTTTTAACCCTGAACCTGTAGTGATTCCAACACCATCATTCAAAGGCAAAAATACATAAATGGTCTGTAGAGGATTATAAAAACATTTTGCGAACATTTAATGGATGAATTTCTGTGCGACGTCACACAAATTTGTAAACAACATGCGCGCGCATAATGGTTGGCAAAAGAAATAAAAACGCATGAACGACTCAATGAAAAAACCACAGCAGAATAAAAATCAACTCTTTGTTTTTGAAATATTCTTTAATAATGGCTACAAACAACGTTAGTGAGTATTTTTTCTAAGTTAAATGAAGAAGATAAAAGACATTACTTGCAAAAACTCACTTTACAGTCAGGAGAAAAACTTCCTGATCCCTTTGTCATTGCAAAGAACGAGTAGGTAAATGCGTGGAGAAGAATTTCCAACATTTCAACTAGAGATGTAACTGAATATCTACTTGATACCCCCAGTGTTTTTACCAAACAATCTAT
>RDPX01000002.1:551398-567071 GCA_003991215.1 Morbakka virulenta | reverse complement strand
TGGTCCATGGTTTATTTCTACGACAGAATATGTAGTATGTGGTGCGAATGATTATGTTGGAAAGTTTGGTTGAAAGAAAGCGCTCGTGTTTGTTGTCGATGTTCAAAGCGTTGCACATTTTACTGAAAGTAATACAAGATTTACCGAATATACCTAAAGAGCTCATGGAGAGATTTACGAAACTAACTTTCGAAAAGCTGGATTGTAAATCACGAATTAAAGAACGATATTTTTCGTATTTGCGAGAAGAATTTTTATCCAGGTTTGTTTCATAGCCCACCGTCAACTCAAGAATGTATAGCTGTTGTTGTGGAGTAACTAAGAGCAAATCAGGCCTCAAGGCATCTCCAGTTATAATACATGGCGATAAGAATCCAAAGATATCAGCATATATTGTACAGCCTTCAAGAGATTTGAGAGAATCTGCTAAAAACTGTAATGCTGAGTTGTGTCTCCAAGTATATCGACCTTCCCGAAGGTACTTTTTGCAGCCGGCGACAACATGAAGAAGGGTTTCTGTTTCTATTTCTGTTTCAAATTAAGAATGCCATCAAAAAGATGAAAAATAACAAGGCTCCAGGAGTGCATGGCATCAATAGTGAATTCCTGAAAGTCGGAGGAGCTACAGTCGAAGACCAGCTTGTTGAATTGTTTAATAAGATATGGGAAGAAAATTTGGGGTGATAGTGAAGTTACCCAAGAAAGGAGATCTCTCGGATTGTAAAAACTGGAGAGGAATAACACTACTTTGCACCACTGGTAAAATCTTCAGCAGAGTAATAAGGAAGCGTATACTCAGAGCAGCAGACAGTAGACTACGTAAAGAGCAGACAGGCTTTCGGGAAGGGAAATCGCGCAGTGAGCAACTTTTCACCCTGAGAAACATGGTTGAACAAAGTTTGGAATTCCCGTCAGAGTTAGTAATTAACTTCATTGATTTTCGTAAAGCTTTTGATAGTATTCATGGAGAATCATTCTGGAAGATCTTGAATATATACGGAGTTCCAGATAAGACAGTCACAATAGTAAAATCAATGTATGATCACCCTACTTGCGGTGTCAGGACGAGTTCAGGAATGACAGAAGAATTCGAATTGATCTCCGGAGTGAGACAGGGCTGTACACTGTCCCCTTTCCTGTTCATCGTATGTTAAGATTTCGTCATGAAGAAAGCAATGGTAGGAGAGGATTTTGGCATCCCCTGGGAAAATGACACAAATCTCACGGGTCTCGACTTTGCTGATGACATAGCATTAGTGGCTCGTGATATTAGGACGTGTCAAGTAATGACAAATAGACTACAAACCGAAAGTACAAAGGTTGGCCCTAGGATAAACGAAGCTAAGAGTAAAGAAATATTAGCAAACACCAAGCAAGACAAGTGACAGTCAAAAGGAGAACCATTAGAAACAGTCAGAAAGTTCCAATACCTGGGAAGTTACATTAAGGACACCGGTGAAGTAGAAACAGACATAAGCAGTAGATTAAGCAGAGTTGGGGCAACATTTAGATCTATGGCAAATGTATGGAAATCACGGCAGGTGAACACCAAAACCAAGATAAAGCTATACAGTCAATGGAAGATAACAAAAAAATTGGAGCGGAAGCTAAACTTCTTTCACCTGCGAAATCTCAGAAGAATTTTGGGAACTACATGGAGAGACAGGATAACAAATGAAGAAATTCACAGAAGAACAGGGCAAACACAGCTACACAGAATGGTAGAAGAAGGGAGGTGGCGGTTAGCAGGACATATCCTAAGGTTACCGCCTGGAAGACATGCCAGACAAGCAACAACATGGAAGCCTGTGGAAGGAAGAAGGAAGCATAGCAGACCTACGAGAACATGGCGGTCAACCTTAAAAGACGATTTACATATTCGAGGACTGTCTGTCAGAGCTGCTTAACCCGTAGCTTAGGATCGAGTCCGATGGAGACATCTTGCTGCCCTATGTCCTGTGTAGGACAAAAGGAACCGAGGTCTGAGGTTTGTCAATGATGACACAAAGTGGTGTCCAATACATGACATTTATCCTGGTGTATTGGCCCATGAAATATTGAATTTAATGAGCCCACATGAAAGTGAGTTTTTTTAATGAGAGGTCGGACTTGGTAAAGAGAAGCAGTAACCCAAATTTTACTTCGGGTTAATCTTGCTGATCCTGTCCTCAAAGCTTTGCAAGAAGGACATAGCACCAAGTGGTATAGTGAATGGTCATGCTTCTCGAGCTGCAGCCTGAGTGTTGGCAAGAAATATCCCTCGTGTGACAGGAGAAACCAGCATCCAGACCATTGGTCGACAATGGCTATCAATCTTGATTGTTAACACAGTGGCAAGTGGAGGCTGGGAAAAAAGAGATTACAGAGTTTCGGAAGTCAATGTCCACCACCACAGAAAACGAAGAGCTGGCAGAAGATTATGCTGGAGATAATGACACTTTCTCAAAGTTCTGCTGAAGTGGAGAGGACATTCTGTAAAGTAAATAACAATACAACACGACTTCGAAACAGCCTCTCTGTTAAAACCGTTAAATCGATTGTGAAGGTGAGTGAACATTTTAAGAAAAACTTTGAAGTAAATGAAAGACTTGTTCACCTTCATGCAAACGCCAGACATGTCCACATGAAAAAATACAAGAAAACAGAACATGATATTGTTGAAACAGCAGAAATCGAAGCTTTCCTTTAAAACTCATACATTTTATCTTTACAATATTAAACAAATTTCTTTGTTCTTTAGTTTTATTTTTATAGGTCTAATAGCTTCTCATAATTCTTTATAGTTTTTTAACATAAAAAATATCGTAATTTTTTAAAATATTAAGTAGGGGGTTGTGGGGGATTTTACTCAAATGTAGGGATATGTAGGGGAAATTTGAGAAAATTGGCGTAGGGAAAGGTAGGGGGAAAAAACATGCGCAATAGGTGAAAATTACCATTTGTAAGCGGCAGCACTGGCTTTTCCACTTATAACCCTGTCTTATATCTGTATCAGGGGCGTAGCGTGGCATTTTGCCAGGGCATTATTACCCTCCTTTAATGAGGGATGTAGCTCATTTTGAATATAACAGGTATGCCCTGTAGGGATACTCATATTATTTCCCTTTGCAACAGTCTAAAGCTCTTGTGATCAAACATTTGTTGTTATCCAAGCCAGATGTATTGCCACATTAATGACTTCTTGGCAAAACTGTCCTCAGAAAAATAAGTCGCAGAAAATTTAGACTTTCCTTTTTCTTGTGTGGAGTATATAAATCCATTAAATCAGTTCAAAATAATAATACATATTCAAAGCTAAATTTAAAAGCCATTTGTAAACCAAATCTATTTGTCGTTATTGCTGCGAATACGTCTATTACCTTGTCATGAAAAGAACTTTGAACATACAAGCTCGGGAGACCATTTTCAATGGAAAAGGTGACAAAGATGACTGATTTGCCCCATGCAGTTTTGGTGTGCACTTTTCATTTGCTTTCGATAAAAATACCTGATTTTTTGTGCAAATATAAATCATTATATCATTTATGTTCTGGAATATGTTTCCTTTTGTTTCCTGTTTTTAGACTCGTAACGAGAATTCAAAATAGCTGCCCCCTTGCAGTTACGTCAGAAACAAAGAGCAGTGATTGAATTTCTTGTTGCTGAGGGAGAAACCTCTGTGAACATTCGTAGACGATTACAAGATGTGTATAAGAGCAACACTTTAGTTTATAGCAATGCATGGAGGTGGCTCCGTCGCCTGAATGATGAAAAAAAGGTGGGGACTGTGAGTGTAGCTGACAGACCACGTGCTGGCCGGCCATCCTCCTCTGTGAATCCTGTCAATACAGAAGAAAGACTGACAGGGAAATGCCTGCACTTAGCTTCTCGGACAAAGTGAAAAGGACAAAACCTTCTTTCAAAGGCTCGTAACAGGTGATGAAACATGGGTTTATCATTATGACCCGGAATCAAAGAAGCAGTCAATGGAATGGCGCCACTGTACATCACTACAACCGAAAAAGTTCAAAGCGCATAAGTCAGTTGGAAAAATCATGGCAACTCTCTTTTGGGATGCTCAGGGTGTCATTCTGGTTGATGTCTTGCCAAGAGGACAAACAATGAACTCTTCATCTCTGCATGACGATCGTTAGGAAGTAAATTTACCATTTAAGGAGAACCATCCTATAATTCACGATAATTACGAAATGAGTAAAAACCGACTTTTGAAGCTACACAAGAAGTTGAAATGAGATCCGGAATTAATGAAAAAATACAATGACATTTTTGAGGATCAAAAACGCCAAGGGATAATTGAAACCGATTTAGGCGGAGGAAGGGTAGGCGAGGCACACTATTTGCCACACCACCCAGTTTTACGAGAGGATAAAAGTACTAAAATACGTATAGTATTCGATGCATCTGCAAAATCGTTAGGCTCTAGTTTGAACGATTGCCTATACAAAGGGTCCCAGCTTACACCTTTACTGTATATATTGTTGAGATTTCGTTGTCACGCAGATGCATTGACAGCTGACATAGAAAAGGCCTTCCATTAAATAAGTGTTGCACAGAACGAACGCGATTATACTCGATTCCTGTAGTTCGATAACGTTTTTTCCGACCAACCTACAATAGCACGTAAGCGTTTCGCAAGAACAATGTTTGGTGTAACGAGTTCGCCATTTAATTTAAACGGAACTATTAGAGAGCACGTAAAACAGTACAGCCACGACAGCGAATTGTATGACAAGGTGTTAAGATTATTTTTCGTCGACGATTTTGTTGGCGGAACTCACAGCATAGAAAAGGCATTTGAATTATTTACGAAATTACGGACGAGGTTTTCGGAAGCAAATTTTTTTCTACGTAAATGGAAGACGAACAGCAAAGAGCTGCGCAAGTTAATTGAAACTATGACAAATAAAACACATTGAGTCGCCTGAAATAGCATATAAAACCTTGGGTATTATTTGGGACGATAAGAGAGATTTAATTATTTACGATTTTACCGAGGTGATAAAAAACGCCAGGAGTTTAACCGCAACAAAAAGAAATGAACTAAAAATTATTGCATCGTTTTACGATCCACTCGGACTTGTACAGCCAATAATAGGACTGAAAAAATTAATGCAGAACATTTGTAGAAAGAAGTTAGGATGGGATGAGGTTTTAAATGGAGAGTTGTTAGGGGATTGGGTACGATGTTTGGATGAGCTAAAACAAATTAGTCGCATTGAGATTGATCGACGAGCGGAGGTTGAGATTTGGAATGAACGTGTTGAGGGCCGAGAACTGCATGGGTTTTGTGACGCTAGCCCGGAGGCTTATGGAGCATGTGATTACGTCAGAGTCCCGTGTTGCGCCTTTGAAGGTTGTAAGTTTGCCGAGGCTAGAGTTGCTGGGAGCATTACTGTTGTCTCGATTAATGAATTCTGTGAAACAGCCTTTAACCGAGGAAATGCATTTCGATGTCACTACTGGACCGACTCGACGATAGCTCTAGCCTGGATACAGTCGTACAAAAAGGAGTTTAAAACATTCGTCGAAAATCGAGCTAACAAAATAAGAAAGACTACTGAAATAGAACAATGGAATTATGTCAATACCGCAGATAATTTGATAACGAGAAAAAATTCTAAAGGAGTAAGCAAGGGAATCTCTAGTGTGAAGGTTAGGAATCGTCACCGAGTTACTGGAAGGAAAGGATAAGAACAATAGAGGAGCGATAGTCAGGACCCCAAATAAGACATTCCTGCAAAGACTTTTAAATAGACTAGTTCCTATCGAATACTTTGATAAGAAAGAGATCGAAGAAGAGCAGAACGAAACTGACGATAAACAAATTCGACCACTACGAAATGCTGCCATAATTGGACAACTTCGTTGGAGATAAGAACGATGATAAAAAATTGACAAAAATTTTTTTGGGGGGCGAGGGGATATAAAATGGCGATCATGTAGGATTATTAAATTTGATTTTTATTTAGTTTGCTTTGTTCTGTATTTTACCCCCACACACTTGTATTGTGTTTGTTTTTAAATTTTGTTCAGTTGGCCGAGATTATTGATGTGAGTGCACGAAAAATACTGATTTACTCTATTTCTTATACTACTATAAATTTGAGTTACTCTGCGTATAAGAATTTNCATTCGTCGAAAATCGAGCTAACAAAATAAGAAAGACTACTGAAATAGAACAATGGAATTATGTCAATACCGCAGATAATTTGATAACGAGAAAAAATTCTAAAGGAGTAAGCAAGGGAATCTCTAGTGTGAAGGTTAGGAATCGTCACCGAGTTACTGGAAGGAAAGGATAAGAACATTAGAGGAGCGATAGTCAGGACCCCAAAGAAGACATTCCTGCAAAGACTTTTAAATAGACTAGTTCCTATCGAATACTTTGATAAGAAAGAGATCGAAGAAGAGCAGAACGAAACTGACGATAAACAAATTCGACCACTACGAATGGCGATTATGTTGAAAAGTAGTATTGTAATGCACAGACCTCCAGCTTCATTTTCCTATTTGATTCATGTTCGTGGGTTGGTAAATAAACATCGGAAAAAGAAAATTGCATTACGTTTTGACTCCACCTCATAATTCACAAGCGATTTGAGGCATGGTTTTGAGCAACTTAGCAGTGAAAAGTATTTCTAGCACTTCTTGAAGAAAGAGATTGGCAAAGTCCACAATTTCTAAGAATGTTGTTAACACGAGCTGAAACCGACCACTTAGAAAATTAAAGGTTATTGACAGTCTGATTTTCTTAAGAGGTTTTGTTTCCTCTTTGATTTCTTGCAAACTAACATTCTTCGACCAGTTTCTTTTTACCTCTTTTTGCTTTTAACTCGTTTCTACAGTTCCATATCAAAAATTGAGCAAATGACCCACCATATATAAATACTAAATAAATATAATAAATACTACTTTCCAATATAATAAAAGCGTATGTACTCTTTCCTGTATCGAGTGACATTAAAATTCAAAACAGTGTGGGCAAAATTTTTGGTACTGTTTGACATTCAACGGTGGATACATGAAGTGCACAAATTTCTCGTCAAAAGCCGAGTATTATTTTTATGGTTGTATGTTTCAAGCTAAGCTTCAATATTAGATTAACAGCCAAAAAAACAAGTAACTTGTAACTGATAACTGTCAAGAAAATAGCAGCAGCCAAGAGTGCCAAGGTCAAGGCGAAGCAATACGCTGACACGGCCTCCCTAGTGCACAAACCAAAAAAACCCCACGAACTATAAGTTGTCTTAAACTTATCTGCAATGTCCTTACTCTATACCAAAAATTCTGTTTTTCTTCCTTACAAATATGAAAATTGAGGAGCTGGCTACTGTAGGGCTTGATTTTTCGCGTTTGTTTTGAAATGAAAAACGAAGATCAACACAGACAGAAAAAGGCTGGATGCGAGGCTACAACCAAAAATCTTTATGCGTATTTTAACATCGTCATTTGTGGATTCATAAAACTTATTAATGACATTCTCATCTCCAACTGCCTAAAATAAACCTCAAGGTAACAGTGCGTACTATAGTCATGGTGATATCATCCAAAGAAAGTATTTTTGTTATCTTTTAGAATGCCATAAATCTTTTTGCGTCTCGTGGTTGCAAAGGAGTTCAAAAAATATGTCGATAGAACTCACTTCGTTGGTGACTTCCTTGATGATTTCAAAATTAATGCAGCTGCTCAATAAGTACGATGAGACACCCCGGCAAATTTAATTCATCTGTCTATTATAATAGACAGATGAATTAAATTCGTGTCATTGTGCCTAACCTTTAATAGTTATGAATGGTTAGACACGATGATTACAGAGGGCAAAAGCATGCAACTATTTCATTTGACATTCCTTCTTGTGATCGTCCAAAAATTCACCTGGTAGGCGTTCACCACATTGTGAACATTCTTTAAGATCATCGAGATGTGGTGGCTGGTAGATGGGTTGCCTTGAGGGCATCTGTTGTTTCTCTGTGCTTGAGGATTCGTTTTTAAATGTTGAAGTGTTATCTGCTACCATTACATCAACTCTATATTGTGGCAACTTTGTCATCCAGGGCTCAGGTGGCTGAGGAAAAAAAATGCAATTACGAATACTTACATGCAAGAATACGGTAACATATTAAGACAGGCATATTTCTATGAATTGTTACAGAATTTCTAGTTTATAAATGTTGCCTGCACATACAGGTTTAGTTATATTTAACAACACATTTTCCATAGTTGGTAATAGTAGCCGTCATAATAATTTTAACGATGGTAATAATTTCAAACTCTTCAACAACCTTTCAGAAAAACTGATAGACCACAAATCGAAAGAGCCAGCACAAACAGTTCATTTAAGCTTTATCAGATTTGTTGACAAACGTAAACAAAGTCCATTATAACGAAGTCGTTTTCTACGTTGTTACTACATTTCACTGAAATATTCAGCTTTTGCGAGGGAAACACACGCACACACACACAGCCACACACACGCACACACACACAGCCACACACACGCACATACATACACAGCCACACACACGCACATACACACAGCCACACACACGTACACAGACACACACACCGCGACAGACAAGTGTCCACTGACATAAAAACCATTACCACTATGCTTCACTGTCCAGTCTAGAAAGGAAGTCAAAGTGATCAAACAGTCACAGAATATTGAATTCAAGCTGTGGATATATATCCACATGGTCTGAAACTCTTATTTGTGTATAAATAAGTAAATAAATAAATAATAAAAAATAAATACAATAAATAAAAATTGCATAAGGAATTACATAATACTACGAAATACAAAGATTAAACGTCCATATCTTTCCACCAGCAGAGTAACCAAAGAATGCTGGCAAGCTACCGTCAGTTATTTTCAACCAGGACGACTTCCTTGTAAAAATTCTGAAGGTAATTTGCTGTTATCGTTCGAAAGATACAAAAATATACCAAAAAGCTACACATAAAGATAGATATAAAGACGTACAAAAAACCCCTACAAACAAAGTTATCTCTTAGAAATATATTAAAGACGTTTACTATATATTTAAACCTAGAGAGCTAAAAATATCTGATGTCTGGTGGGGTTGTCTATGTCATGGTGAGGAGTGCCATTTTTGCCTTGGTCGGCAACCCTTTTCTGGGTAAGAACAATGTGGTAGTGTCACCTCATCACCACCCCTCTTTTATGAGTGCAATGTGCAATGTGGCTTCATTCAAGACCACCTCCATCACTATTGGGGTCAGTCAGTTGCATACCGATGGTCTGCGGCCAGGTGATGGTTTCGCATATGTTTCTTTATTTTCATTTTCTTTATTACATTTCTAATAAAATGAATGGCCTCAAGGTCCCGTCAGGCGTCTAATGATTAGTGGTTGCGAAGGATTCCCGTAAGTATGGCTGAGTCATCATCCTGACGTGTAGGCTCGAGATGTTACCGTGCTGGCTCTGCATTTACCCAGAAAAACCTGTTATCTAAAAAAAACATTACCCTGCTATCAGATTTGTCTTTGGTGACTTCAGTGTTTATCATATGACCTGGCTGACTCGTTCTAATAACACTGACTGTGCTGGTAAAGTTACCACTTTGCTTTTGCACATGATCTTACATAGGTTGTTGATTTTCTCACAAGATTTCCTGATTCAGGCAAAAAAGAGCCCTCCTTTTTAGATCTATTTTTGTCTTCTGTTCCTGAGCATTGAAAAGTTCCATCTTAGCCTCCTTTTGGATATTCTGACTATGTCGTTGTCACTGTAGAGATTGAGACAATTGTTTTAAATCTTGTTGTCAAGTAACATTTTACGAATTTCAATTTGTTCAGGCTGTCTGGGGTGGGTTTCGTCAATTTCTTAGTAATATTCCTTGAGATTCAGTCTTGAGCATATCAGCTTTTGATACTACAACTGAACTGAAAAAATGGGTTAAGGTTGTTACTTGAAAATATGTGCCTTGCCTTATTTACAATGTCAAACCTCATTCTACCCTTAGGCTCAATGCTCATCGTAATAAATTCTTTGATCAGTTTCAACGTAATGGGACTGGTATTTACATCTTGACTTTCTTTAGACGGGCTAGTAATCCTTGTAAAAGGGTGATATGTTAACTTTAATCTCGCTACCCTGCGAGAATTAGTGTCTTTTTCTTTCCTAAAATTTAAAAGTTGAGATTTCTGGAAGATTTACAATAGTGTTTTTCATTCTGGCAAATAGATTATTCCACCACTTTTCGACGGTATTCGGTGTTCAATGTCCACTTTTTACTTTGATCACAAAACATCATCAAGTATTTCTAAGATCCAAAAGTCACGTTTACAAGATCTTACATTCACAGTTAGTAGCCTGAAACACTTCACTTAAGTGTCAGATTTTTAAATTCCAGTCTCTTGAGGTCTATAGGATCTACGTTTACATCAACTGGGATTACGGGGGCCTCCACGCTTTGGTAGCGTAAGGCTTTCTGTGCCCTCTACGGAAAAGGCTGACGTCTTTGGTAGATTATTTTCTACTAATTCTTCTTTAAATAACACTGTTGCTTTTTAACTAAAGTTGCCTTTGCAAACTAATTAGATTATGGGCTCTGTTATCATAAATCGAAGGTTGCTTGTATAGGTCAGTTATGAGCAAGATCACCCTAAAGCTTCTGCTCTAGATTCTATTCGTCTAGTTGTCTTCACGGTTTCTGTGCTATGTTCCTTTCTGTCATCATTTTTTTAATCACTAACTATCACAGTCCTGTTATCCCCCTACGTGGCAGCTTCCTAATGTGTTTCCTGTCTTTTAGAATTCAGGTTCTATTCTTGATCCAACTCTCTTCCTCCTTTACATCAATGGTCGTTCTGTTAGCTTACTCCAGTTCATTAACATTTATGCTGATGACAGTATCTCGTACTCTAGCATTGGAGACAAGGCAACTCAGCAGAAACAAGTCAAACGTGGGGAAAATTCGGGGTCTGCTCTGCAGGTCGTTAGTGAATGGGGCAGAAAGTGGTTGGATTCTTTCAATGTCGCGAAAACATAACATATGTTGAATAAAAAGACGAGTCCTTATCTGCCTCCAATTAGCATGGAAAATCATTCTGATACAAAACCTATGGCTTCCACTGACTCCATAATGTCAAGAGTAATCAAGTCTCAAAAATGTCTACGGTAGGTAAGTCTTGAAATTAAAAAGAAAATTAGATGGAAGCTATATCTTGTGAATTTTTAATCATACAATGTTGTATCTACTCTGCATTGGTAAAAATTGGACTGACAAAAACTCTATATTTTCACAGGGCAGCTACTCTTCCAGACCAGGTGACAAAAATAGAATCCTTCAGTTAAATAAATAACAAGCATAAATGTAACAAACAAAAAAATTTGCACTCAGTAGTAACACCAGAGCTCCCGACCAGCAGAACTTTACAATAATGCTCTACCTAATGAATTATCCTTGCAAACAGAAAGTTATCAGCTCTGCTTTACAAGCAAAAAGAAACACAATGTGATGAAATACCTTTGAAATCACATCGATGTTTTAGTTTTAACTTAAATACCAGCTCAACGTCTATTAAGGTATCACTTTCCTCTAATAAATGAGTGAAGACCTCTTTTAACTTTAAACTGTATTGGATGTGTTCCAATAATGCTTAATAAAGATGCTTACCTGTTGATATAGTTTAATCAAGTTTTAAGTCGTAGGCTTTTTCTAACCAGAAAAAGCTTATCACTCATGCCATGATAAAGCTAATGGGGATGGGAACCACCGAGTCCATACAGTCAGGAATTTGTAGTGTTTATCTGGTGCCCTATTCCTGGTTTGGATTCAGCTCTTAATACATAGATTTAGGTATGGGCTCCAAGGGTAAGAATCTTGAACCAGAGTGGCTCAATCAAGTGAATAACTGGGCTGCAAATAAGTTGAAGTAAACATGTTCTTCTAGTGACTCAACCGACAGAGCTGATGGTAATGAGTGCAAAAAGTAATGCTTGAAACCACATTTGAAGTCCCTAACTTTAAATGTGGTTCCTTTGACCTATATTTCTCATACCCTCACCTTCATTTCAGTGATTACAAAAAATGATATGAAATAAAAACAATGTTACCTGATTTTGCCTCTGCAACCTTTTTTTCAGCATTTCACTTTCTTGATTTACTTTAAAATTCTGTCAGTCAAAAAGAATTATGAAATATTGTGAAAAATCCACGAATCTTTACATTTCCTTTTACTTCTAGCTACACAAGAAACTTGGGTATGGATATATTAGATCTGGACAGGATTTAGAAGCATCCATTCTTTTATGCAAGTTCAGTAAAAACTCTATGCAATCATACTTCATAGTATACCACAAAACCAGTGAAAGTTTGACAAAAAACAACAAGCAAGTAAAATCCTTATTTCTGGGTTTCAGCCTTAGAAAGACGATCAAATCAAAAACATGTCTGCTGAATTACTTTAACTAAAAAATAAGATCTTTTTTCAGTTCATTTTTGGAGAAATATTTGTATTTCCCCTTCAATGCTATCTCCTCCTCGGTGATGTCTTTTTGATAACCATAGTTGTCGCGGAAATAATCATATACAATGGAATTCATTAATCTCATTGCTTCATTCAAATTACCTTTTATATCGACTTTGGACAATTCTTCTTCTTCACCGCACTTGTCGTATCCAAGCCAAATTAGTTATTTAACTTTTCTCCTTGTGCAGCTACAAACACTTCATCAACAATCCTTTTCCATTTTCTTCTATCCTGAGCCAGATTGGTCAGAACATGCAAATCATTCAGTGAATTAAATTTGGTTACACCGTGTGAGTTGGATAGGGTATTCAAAGTGGATGCCTTAGATATGTCATTATGTATCATCAAAGGAACTGTTATTCTTTGTCGACCTGGAAATTTTGACTTGGAAGATTCAGAGAAATATGTCATAGATTTTCTTGCTGGGGTTTCGCTGCTGAGTCTCAAGATATGTCCGAACAGTTTCCATCTGTTTTTGAGAATCCNTTTGTATTTCCCCTTCAATGCTATCTCCTCCTCGGTGATGTCTTTTTGATAACCATAGTTGTCGCGGAAATAATCATATACAATGGAATTCATTAATCTCATTGCTTCATTCAAATTACCTTTTATATCGACTTTGGACAATTCTTCTTCTTCACCGCACTTGTCGTATCCAAGCCAAATTAGTTATTTAACTTTTCTCCTTGTACAGCTACAAACACTTCATCAACAATCCTTTTCCATTTTCTTCTATCCTGAGTCAGATTGGTCAGAACATGCAAATCATTCAGTGAATTAAATTTGGTTACACCGTGTGAGTTGGGTAGGGTATTCAAAGTGGATGCCTTAGATATGTCATTATGTATCATCAAAGGAACTGTTATTCTTTGTCGACCTGGAAATTTTGACTTGGAAGATTCAGAGAAATATGTCATAGATTTTCTTGCTGGGGTTTCGCTGCTGAGTCTCAAGATATGTCCGAACAGTTTCCATCTGTTTTTGAGAATCACTAATGAGATTGGTTATTCATTCGTTTGTCGATATAAATCTTCATTCCTGAGAATATTTGGGTATTTCACATTTAGTACTTGTCTCAGCTGTTTTCTATGAAAGTTATCTAGTCCTTCGACATCTCTTTTTGTTAAACCCAGGTCCCTGAATTATAGAGTAATACTGGTTTAACATAACAGTTGTATAGCTTAAGTCTAACTGACGTTGAAATTTTGTGATGTCTTATCCACACTTTGTCAAGCTTTCGCATGGCGACGATCGCTTGTTGTTTTCTGTATATCACATCTTCAGTGTCTCCAAGTAATGAACCAAGCTTTTTGACTTGTTTTCAGGTTTCCTCTTCTTTGTTGCTTCTTTTCAGTGTTGTGTGTTCGGTTTTGGTGTCATTTACTGTTAAATTGTCTTCTGCAAGAGATTCTTTAGCCTTTGTTGTTATTTTCAAGCGTCGACTATTGCTAATGGAAATAAAATCTGCATCGTCGGCATAAATACATTCTTCTGGAATTTGTGGTTGATAGCTTGTTGCATATGCGTGTTCAGCTTTTTTAGAATCGTCATCAATTGTGTCTAAATTTTCTTAAAGATGCCTCAAAGTATATGGTAAACAAACAACCGCTCAAAGCATCTCCCTGGGGTGAACCAATGTTTGTATGAAAAGGATCTGTTTTTATGCCTGAGTTACTTTTAATTTCTATGGTGGTATTACTCAGCAGCTATCTGATCATTTGCACTTCATCTTTATCTAAGAATGTTTTCAAAATTTTCATTAGTTCACTACCTTTTGTAGTGTCAAAGGCACTACTCATATCGATGCCTGTGATAAATATTTCCTCTATATTTCTGAACTCTGGCAGTTAGAAACCGGTATGCCCAAACAATGTCAGATGTGCATCTGTTTCGTCTATATGCAGTTTGTGATTGTGATAGGTATTTTTCAATTTTTGGTTGGATTCTTTTGAGAACTATATTTGACATAACTTATCGTATCATAGGGAGTAAAATAACACCTCTGAGGTTTTTAATAGAGCCTTTCTCTTTCCCTGGTTTCTGTAATGCAGCTAACATTCCTTTGTTGGTTATAACTAGTTCACGTTTCTCAAATATGTTATTTATCATCGACGTTATCAGTTTTATTAGTTCGAATGGGCCATACTTAAGCAGTTCTGGGGAAATATTATCGTGACCTGATGCCCTGTTATTATTGAGTTTATTGATTGCTTTCTGTGTCTCTTCTAATGTCACAGGATGACTAAGGCTTTTAGGTATTTCCTCTTCAAACATGGACAGTTCTTCTATTTCTGGCTTGTAGAAATGGGTTTTGAAATGGGTTCTAATTGCATTATATACCTCTTGTGGGTTTCAGATTGTTTTGCTACCAGAGTCATGTACAGTTGGAGTTTCGTAGGGCTTCCTATTCATCTGTCCAAGGGCCTTGAACATTTTAATATTATCTTTGAATTCTTCAATAGTGTCTGCCATTTTGTCTAGTTCTTCTGGGTTTAAGCTCATTTAGTCTATTTCCTATTTGGTGTAGAATTTGGTTTCTCCTTGTTTTTAGGATTTGTAATTTGGAAATATCATTTGTACTTGATATTTGTAATCTAATTTGTTTTTGTTCGTTAGAGAGTTCTTCAATCTCTGAATTAAACGTTTTCCGTTGCTTGTGTGATTTTTTAAAGTCCAAGGTTTCTTCAGCCACGCTTTTGACTTTCTCAGCAATCTTATACCAGGTAGGCGACTCGATTTCTTTTAGTTGTTGGGATAGCTTTGTGCGATATTCTTCTTGTGTCTCTGTTGATGTAGCTAAGTCTGTTGTGTTATATGGCTTGCTGCATGTTTTTGTCCTTGGTTTGTGCATTTTATAAGGTTCTATCTTCATCTTGCATACTACAAGTCTATGGTCACTGTGTGTAAGTGTCCCTGCATACCTTCTAGAATCAACAAGTATGTTTTTGAATGAAGGTTTACATAAAATATAGTCAATCTGATTATAAATATTGATGATTTTATTATTTCTTGGATTTGTTCTTTTGCATTCCCAGGTTGTAATATGACTAGCTTTATGTTTGAAAGCTGAGTTAGTGATAAATAAGTCGTTCGCCAAGCAGAAATTTACGAGACTTTGACCACTATTATTTCTTGTTCCACGTGAATAACGTCCCATACAAATATCATCTTCATT
>RDPX01000002.1:529290-541312 GCA_003991215.1 Morbakka virulenta | reverse complement strand
TCATTTTCACCATCTGATCTTTTAAATGTTTTTCATTCCATTGAATATTCCAAGAACTTTTGATGTGCACAGGTGATTGTAGCTTTCAATGACGTTATTGCGTAACACTTTCTCTCTGTACGTAACCCCGGCTCCCCCCTAGCTTCAGTAATGCTGTCACCAATTGGGAACAAGGGTGTAATTTATGTTGGTTAAGTGTGGTTTAAGAAATTGAGTCATAGCCTTTGAAAAAGATATTGTTGATCCAAATTTTGTACATGTATCATTCAGGATATTTTTAATAATTTCAGCTTCAGTGGTTCTTGTACGGAATAATACAGTATCTTTGGCTGATAATAAGCATCTACGTCTTTCGACACATTTCATTTTCCCAATTTTTTTGTTGCCTGTTTAAAAAGAAGTCATGTTTTTATGGAGAAATTCAATTCCCTACCCGCGGAAAAATATATAATAATAGCAAATTATTATATATCTTTTATATTATATTTATTAAATTAATAGCAAATTTCGTGATATTTAATATGGAGACATCGTTTGTCATATCGCATCGCCTCAGTTGAAGTGGTTCATTGGTCATCATGTGCGGTGTTATATCAGAGTATCTACCGAAGTAAATTACCATACCCACAGCATAGGAAGAAATCATGAGTGTTAAATCACCGAATGACATTGATGGCAGGAAAAGGAGGTGTGTGGGGGGTGGGGGTGTTTAGTGGTGGGAGGCAAAGGGGGAAAATATCTAGCAGCATACGCATGATCTACGTCGACAGTTTTAATCTTATCAAAGGTAACAAAGACACTTCTGATGAATAACAGCGAAATATTTGCTCACAAGAGACATCAGAGAAATAATTATTTTATACAATTACTTGGTTACTTTTTTCATATTCACCTTATTGCATACTTTATATACCCCGGTTCGCTGTAAATTGTTTTAATTATTTTGACACCAAAAAGCCACTTGAAAATTCTTTACACGAAGGGTACAACTTTCAGCCAGAATTTCATTTTCAACAAAATTAACTTTTTTTGCTTGATATCCAATGTAATCGAGTTTAATTCGATAGAATGTGAATTGTAATGACCTCTATTCATTTTGCTGCAGCTGAAAGACACTTGTGACTGACTTGAACAATGAATTTCAATTCGGGACTTAAAAGTCATAGCACAATTGTAAAAATGATTTCGAAACCATTCATCTGATAATGGAGATATCAGAACCTATATCAGATTCAAACAGGCAGTTGCGTGATTCAGTTGTTTTAAAACTGGTACTTTACTATTGCAGCTTGTACGTATACTTATTTTTATGCCGCTTTTTTACCGCATAATTATTTATTCATTGTAGGAAGCTGTTATCTTTTTTATATCCTGGGCCGATATGTAATAAACACTATAATTGCAAAAGCCAGGGTGTATTTTGGCTATTATTTCCATCACCCTACCACAATTGCATTGATTGTCACATCATCACGTCACTTTTAATCTTTTGCATTTTATCTATAGTTTCAAGTGACAAGCCAGCTGCTACGCCTTAAGCGCTATGCCCACGGATGTTTGTCACTAATTTTCTTCACTGCACTCTCAGGTATGTGGCTTGTATAAGTTTTTAAATTGATTGGCTACACAAGTAAATATGTATTGTAAGCGCATATCGTAAGTAGCTGTGGATATTGTGTTTGTTACATCGTGTATGCTATTAAGCACACCTCATTAAGACCAGGAAGTACAGTTTCCTCATGTTTTTTGGTACCATTACTAAGCTGAATTTAAAATACCGTAGCTACAGATGCCCTTTTATTGTACTTAAAAGCTATTTAGCAGATATCTTTGGACCCATACTTCAGAACAAGCAGATACAATTTGAGAGCTATCACTAACTAAAATTAGAGAATTTTGAAAACACAGGTTTTGTTTTGTCTTCCTTTTGAAATTGGATGCCTGAAATAGAGAAGTTTGTTCCTTTTTACTACAAACCGGATGGGAGTAGTTAAGTATTATTAGATAGAAATACTTCATCACCACTTTTATCATCGAAGGAAGATCGTATGACCAGAGGTAGCTGAGTTAAAAACGTATATCTTGTGTTTTCATATAATACCTAATATACGTTTCCCGCCGTTTCTTATCTGTGGCATTTCTTACATTCTCATCATCACCTTTGGTATCATATTCTAAAGCACTATTTCTCATATATGTAAAGTCTTTGTTTTTATCATCCGTTTTTAAGGTAGCCAATTTCAGCATCATTTCCTCTTTGTGTTTCTCCTAGCCAGTTGTCATAAACCTTGTTTCAATGACATCCTACAAACTAATTTTTTTTGACTGCTTATTTATATATTTTTTCTTAATGCCGTGTCTCGGACATTAATATCAAAAGGTGTTTTTGCTTCGTTCATCTGCATAATTCTTGTCAATTTTTGCCCAAGATAGTTTATGTACTCACTACCCTTGTGGCAGTACAACTTCTGCTCTGCTCCTACTTCTTTTCAATGCGTCATTCCTTCGATTTCCTGTTTCGCTGTATTTTAGGGGTCATCATCACACAGGGCAAGATCAAGAGGAGTAGATTCAAGGGTGTTTTCACACTCCTTCTTTAAGTAACCGCATCCAAAGTTAAGGAAACCATTAATGTTCACAAAGTTGATAGCGCACAATAAATAATCATTGTGCGCTATCGATAATTGCAAATAACATAGCAATAGTTGACGTTCACTGGATGGTCATACCTCAAAATACCAGCAATTCAGTATCAATAATCCTTTTAAAGCTATTGTGAGAAATTGTTGGTTTACAATGGATCACAAGTCTTGCTTAAAAAGAAGAGGCCTGCGTAGATAATACTGTACTCATTGCACTTGTTAGATATTGAACAAGATCATAACATATCCCGGATTTCAGAGTGCAGTCAACCTGCAACAAATACTGGTACAACTTGAATGTACAGTTTCATAACTACATCCATTTCCTACACCAGAACCTAACGGCTACAGCCGTAAACAAAACCAGTGGGTTATGCTGGTTCTTATTTGCTATGGTTATGATCGGTATACTAGGATCGTGCATAGAAGTGGCTTACCTCAAAAGGTGCACTCTATATGGTAATATTCAGACTTCTCAACAAGTACTGAATTGTGACATAATAATGGTCAATGATGACATCAGAACTATTAACGATGACTCGCCTGACTGGCTTGATAAAAAAAATTTACTTGATTTGAAGTTTGTACGTTCATATGAATTATTTTTCGCAGTTGACTTGCGGTAACGTGAATACCGGAAAACTCGAACTTTTATTACCTGCACCTAATTGTTTAGTCTCTTAAACCTTTAGTTAAACAAAAAATATTGACATATTTTGTGTTAATTCTCCGCCCTCCCCCCATTTTTATTTAGTTTTTTCCGTACGAAAACTTTATTTTGCATTTGAAACCCGTATCTTCAGGTCGTATTCACTTTTCCTATGTCGATGCAAAAGAAGAAATTGAATCGCTGTTGAAAATTTGCACTCCTCTGATTATTGTTATTCATGTATCTGTAAGAATTTTTTGATATTGTTGACATAAACGACATGTAACCATTGCAGAAAAGGTTAAAGGAAAAAGTGTTTTTAGAAAATCACACTGTTTTTGACCAGTCTGTAGAGGTGCCGATTATTGTGGTCAATGAAGTTTAGAAAGAAAAGGACAGTAAAATTTTCAGTTTTAGTACTTTGACAAAACTTGCCGTAAGCGCAACTTGTTGATTGTCATTACATTGATATTCATACTCTTGGTGATGTTGTTGGTAATTATAGCTGTGATAATAATTATAATTAATGTACTTATGTTCCCCTTCGCTTTTGGTTGTGGCGCTGTGACAATATTTCCTGCTAATTTCTTAGACCCTCCAAAATAATATTTATTTTGAAGATTAGGATATTGGAAGGTAAATAATTTTTTAACGAACACTTAATACTAATTTTAGGTGCTGACTGTAAGTATTTTCATTTAATTTTGAATTTGGTTCTTGAACATTTTTGTGTCTGAATATATATTAAGGAAGAATAAAATATGTCGTTTTTTCTTTTGTTTACCAAGGTGCGTTTGTAGCTGGACTAGATGCTGGCTTAGTATACAATTCTTACCCCAAGTTTGCAGATCGATGGATCCCAAGTGATCTTTTTGCTTACAGCCCTAAAATAGTAAATATTACCGAGAATCCTACAACAGTACAATTCAACCACCGTATTTTAGTAAGTTATTTGACTATACTATGGTTTATAGATTTTCCTTTCAAGTCATAAGGTTACCAGTTTTATGAAGAACCAAAGTTGTGTGGTTTTCCTCCTTTTTTAAAGAATACGCAGCCACGTAGCAGTATCTGCCTTAAAGATTCATTGCACCCGATACTGTCTCTTGTGGTTATTGACAAAAGCTTTCATTTTATATTAATGCATACGGGAGCTACACGAGTTTCCGGTGCCAGTGGAGTTATAACATCTGTTGTGATCCTTAAGTGAAAGTAGAATTTCGACACGTCATTAAAGCGGCCTTTTGACTATAATCGTACCTTTATGTGGTATAGGCTCGCATAAGTTTTTGAAATAGATCTTGTAATTTTGTAGTCTTGTGAAACAACACGTTGGTTCCCTGCATATCTACATATCTGCTTGAGATTACCCCGTTTTATATTGCCTAAACAATGGCTACTCAGGGCACCAATTCGTTAATACAGAAAGAGAAATGTATACAAAGAAACTTTTTAAGAAGTCTTAGGAATTAAGAGAAAGGTTGACTGGTTTGGTTATACACTGTAATGCAAGAAAAACACCACTGGTGTCAAAAAAACATAATCCTTGAAGTTATTTATACACAACTTATGAAAAAAGAAATTGATTTTGACTGACCAAGATGTCATAGTCGACTCTATAGTTGTCTTTGGTCAGAAACTGTTTAAGGCAGAAGATCTTTGCCCTTCAGTTGGTTTCTTTGCTGGTCTATAGAGACTTACCTTTGCTGAACATATTCCGTCCTGCGCTCAACATGTTATTGCCGTTTAAATTAAAGGCCAACAAGATGTTCAGATATATGCCATCAGTCAGTTAGCAGGACAGAGCCTCCAATGAAGAAGTGGCGAAAAGTGAGTTTTGGAAATGACAGTCAAGAAAGTTAAAAGGAGACGGCTATTGTGGTTTGGGCATGTCAACAGAGCAAAAGAGGATGGCCTCCTTGGGGTGGTGGGTGGAGTGCAGGCGCCCGGTAGAAGACCACCAGGCAGACCTAGAAGAGGACGGAGACAAATGGTTCCGATAGATTAGAGTGTCTTGGACTAAATGTGGAGATGAGGGCAGAGAGGAAGCAATGGAGAAGAGCTATCGGACGTCCAACCTCACCAATTGGAACAGGAGGACGATAAACTAAGATGACGATAAGTCGGATTTTAACCATCATTCTCTGTTTTTCTTCAGACAAATGTTTCATTGATGACCAGAAAGTGCCCCTGCAAGAAGTCATATTATTTTTAGACATTTGCCTACCAGCTATAATTCGACATCTATTCGTTAATGCAACACTAAGTACTAATAACCTTTACGTGGATGGCCTGACAGGTATTAGCAGATTTGCACCATGGGCCTAAAAATCAACTGAAAGTCAATTATCAAAACCTCTATCTTTCTTTTGATGTGACAGTTGAACAGCTATGATTAAGCAGTTGTTTTTTTAACTTTAACTTCCAGCATGGTTCTCATTTTGAAAGTTAGTGAAAAAAATTCTTGGGTTTAGACAAACTATTAGGATATTATCAAACGAATTCTGTTGAATTCATTACTTTGTAATCAAAAAATGTTTTTCTGTGTGGTAAATTAAATGGGTTTTTTATCCCAGTACGTACCGTATATTGCCGAAATACTGGATTTTTTTTCCGCGTGAAGGTGTAGTGCATTTGCAAGAATGCAGTTTGAGCAATATTAGAATAAGTCTTTAGGACACTAAATTTTTAAAGTCATTTCCCAAGGAGAAGCGACTGTACTCATCAACTTGATGAAACAGAAGTGTTATAACCTTGTATGTGATATATAGAACAACAGTGGCAAGGAGAATGAAAGCTAAGAACTCTTTTACCGGATATATTTTCATTTTTGCAGGTCTATGGATGTGGATACATGTATGCATCTTTGCGTGTTTGTTTCATATTTGTATTGTTTTAGAGTAGTTTTTCGAGGGCAGTCTTATTTTTAATACTAGTAGAGGTATCTCAGGGCAACCAATTAATTGATCAAAGTATTGAGCCATTGCTCCACAATTAATACCTAAATCGAAATCTGACTGGATCTATCCCTTAACTTTGGGAATTGACGATTAACTTTTATTAAATTTGTATTTGGATTGTAGGTCTCTACCTTTGGTAAATCGCCAGATTACCCTCCGCTTTGACAAGATTGCTAAGTACCTTGACCAGTTAAATTTATTTTTGAATTGCAGGTCTTTGTCTATGGTAACATGCCCAAATGATTTTCCTTTTTCATATGTAAAGCTGGATATGGTCATATGTAAAGTTGTATAGACAAAAGAGGATGTACGCAATACGAAATTAAAGTGAAAGAAAGAGCAATTTTTGGCGAGAAATATCGAAGCCCTTAAAGTCCCTGAAATCTAAGACAAGACAAGATAAAAAAACCCCACAAAAACTGGTAAAATGTTGGTTTTATTTCATTCCTACATTGATATCTTTTTTTTAACAACCTAGGGCTCAACAACGGTGGCAAGCATTATTGCACTTTGGTGTCTTGCAAGACCAGTTGCCTTACCATATCGATCGAGATTAGCAATTAATTGTCTATTAGGAATGTCCTTTACTCAGGTATGTATATGTTCTATTTTATTTTTCATTTTTGTAGTTTTAACGGAGAGGCTGGTGCAGGATGATGACAAAATAGGGTGAAACTCCCTTTAACCCCAAATGGATATAGGCCATTCTTGACGTCGTGACAACTTATTTCTTGCCACTGACAACCTGTTTCTCAAAAAATATATTAAAAGCTTTGCGACAGTATTGGAAATACTGGGGTTTTTTTGCTTGATGTACTGTACCTCATTGTGGAAACTTTGTATTACAAGTAACCCTCTGCAACAATCGGAAGTCTTCCCTTTTGATTTGAAGCTAGCAGTGCTGTATTTGTAGGAGACGTTTTGTATTGTCTGGCTCAAGATTACTGGTTGTTTTGTCCAGAAACGTAAGACCATGAAATGCATGAAGAGAGTATACCCCAAAGCTCGTTGTGAGGATTCCATGTTGTGTCTTGGAAAGAGGTTTATTACATATGATGAAATGAAATTGAAATTAGGCTTGCATTCCTGAGATTTGTGCTTATTTATTAACTCCATATTGCATAGTCTGTATGTATATACCCATTTTAAGATGGGATAAAAGAGAAAATTGTATCTAGAATAGAATGATTTGGTTTTTGTATATTTTTTTATACTTCAAAATGGTCAACATTTGTTCTGCAATATTGTAATTTTATTCTTAGTATTTTCAAAGTTTATTCTTTCCAGAAATATGTCTGTTACCTGTTATCTACCTGATTCAGCCTAATTTGGAACCACTTTTAATACTTCTTCGTCACATAAGTGATAGTCGTCTTTCAGTTAAAAATCTTTATTTTTTTAAATTTTTTTTAAATGATTTATAATGACCCTTTAAGCTATTTAACATGAAGACATATAACCGCGCTGTGTTCTCTGTGGGGGTATCTTTGAGGGTACATTTGGCGTTGTATGGATAACAGTAGCAGACGTTGCTTCTTTTTGCTAAAAATAAATATTTAATTCTTGATGTTTACCTTGTCTTGCCATCAGCCGATGCGCGACAAATTAACGCATAACATTTAAATCGGTTTGCTGCAACAGTTTAGGGTCATGAAAATCCATTGTTTATTTATTTCTCTTGAATTCTTAAAGTTAGAGCTAGCAAAGGTTTTATCTAATGAAAACAATAAGTTTTCATATTATTAAAAATGATAATATGAATCATTATCGACCAACATGGTCGATAATGACCATTGACCAACAGTACTCACTGTTTTGAGCCTGAAGAATCTGACCAATGAACGCCCTTTTGCCATTTTGTTATTTGCTTTGGGCAGCGAAGTCTTGAAATATTCCGATGGGAAGAAAATTGAGGAAAGCCCAGTCACTATGCTCAAAAATCCAACTCTTTCAGTTTATTTTTTAACTCTTTTTCAATTAATTTGTAGAAAAATATCTTAGAGCCTCTTTTATCCAGGCCCCTCTTCATGCATATTAGACACAAAACAGAAAATTCATAGGTTCTTCATTTTAAAAAGAAAGGGGAAAATGTGAACCTGTATTAAAGAGTTTTAAGTATTCAGTTATTGTAATACCTGAACTCCTCTGCTGACCGTGGATCATTATAGCTGTCATATGACTACAGAGAAAATTTCCCTTGCAGCATTCAGTGGTTGATACTAATTTTATATTATAATGTAAAATCAAAGTAATATTTTAGTGTTTGACTTTCATTGTCAGCAGCAGCAGTGAATAGCTTTTTCAAGGATTTGTCCCTTTTTCAAGGATTTGTCCCTTTTTCAAGGATTTGTCCCTTTTTCAAAGATTCGTCCCACAAAAGATGTTTTAGGAAATTATCCCATTCGTAAGCCAATACTCTAAAAACGTACTACATCACACTTACCTTCGCTTTATGAATGAGCAGCGGTGGCGTAACCCCCAATTTGAAATCCAGACAAAACTTGTAAAAATGCCACAGTGTACCAGTCAGTAAACGACAAAACAGCTGCTTCCTATAAAGAGGGAAAAGCTACTTTACGTAGATCAGACTGAATTAACTTCAGCTATTCAATATTTAAACGTATTAAATTAATTAACTTTTTGTTTACTACTCTCAGTGGTCAATGAGCCTTATTTAATCTTTATGATTTTTGCTTAATATGGTAACATTGTGGAAACAGGGGACCTACACCTATATAATTTGTATTTACGGCCTAAATATTTAAATCTTTGTTGGAAGTTTGGTGTTATCAACGTGTAATTACTTTGTAAATGTAATGTAGGGAGTAGTCAACCATTTTTTGACGCATAAGTCAGACGTTGTTCGCCGGAGTCGAACCAGGCACATCAAACTTAATTAATAGTCATAAAAAAAATCGTAATTTCTAATCTTTAATTAAATGCCGATTTATCGTTTTATTCTCCGTAAAGTACTTGTAAGAGGGCCTTGTTCATTACTAGATACACCTTTCTAGCTCATGGCCAAGAAGAGAGAAAAATACTACAACACAGTGAGTTTTTGAAATGTTTTGCCACACTAAAAGAACCCAGGATCGCGGTTTGGCATAATGCATAACGTCAAAATTCTGATTATATCAGTACTACAACCCAGCCAAAACATATAACCAAAGCTCCACGTTTTTCAGTTGGTCTCAGAATCATGAAATATGGCTCTCTGGTAGGGTGTGCTTTTAATAGCTTCTGGGGTGGACGTGCTATTTTCTTTGAAGGGTATTACATGTGTGTATCCAGCTGTGACATCGTGCAATTTAACACCCATACCCCATTTGGATAAGCGTCGAACAAGTCAAACTGAAATGAAGAATATTTGTTCACATAAAATCTAGTGATGATTTTGATTACAATTACTCCCTATCAGCTTTGCCTGCCTGGCCTTACCATTAATTTTATGTTATTAGTGCACTTCCTTTGGCGAAAAGAATTTGTCTATGCACACAGCTTGAGGGATAAAAACTAGCCCGTAACAATCAGGGTGTTAACATGGATCAAAATGGCACAACACTCCAAGACAGAAATGAACATGTTAAGCACGTGAAAGTCTCAAACAGTGACAGCTGATTTTAAGGTGGCAAAAAGGGCGTCAAAATCACTTTTCCACCAAGACCCGTCTTTTATCCTGCAAGGAATGTGATAACACTCTTCAGGTGGGAATTTACTTGCACCAAAAAAGCTATTGTGTCAAGAAACACCCAAAATAAACCAGCAAAAGATAAATTTTGGAGAGAAAAGCAGGAAGGACAAGGAAATGTCTGGTCACACACCCACCCAAAACCCTCATTGGACATCAGCATGCTTGTCAGTGACAGTGACAGCTTTTATTTAGTTGCCTTTCATTGAAAGTTGTGAAGTGAAAGGCATGCTTGGAGTCACGGGGGAGGTGGAACGGATATCAAAGGTATTTAGATAACATATGCATTTACGAGTTTTTATCAACACAGAATGGATTTCTCCTGTCATCAAGAGACGATAAGTACACTGTGCTGCTCAGCATTAACCATTACAATCGGGCACCAAGATTTACGTTAATGATCATCGACATCGACTCAAGAAATATTTTGAAGCTTTTTTGCCGTAGCATAAATCTTATCATTTGTCGGTTGTTTACACTGAGTTAGTAACACAGACAAGTTTGATTTATACGAGAACCACGCTTCGCAAGTTAGTTGTGTGGCCCCCAAGGCCTCGAGTTTTTTCCCTCTTATCAGTAAAGTGGAGTTAATTCCAGTTTAACATATTGAATGCATTTTTTTTAAGAACTCCCCACCAAAGTACCTGACACATTATTTTCCTTTTGCATATTGGGAAGTGGGACTCTGGA
This sequence comes from Morbakka virulenta, assembly GCA_003991215.1. NCBI lineage: Eukaryota > Metazoa > Cnidaria > Cubozoa > Carybdeida > Carukiidae > Morbakka > Morbakka virulenta. The sequence continues at coordinate 530,683 of RDPX01000002.1, read as the reverse complement.
CGCTGGGCAAGTTAAACCGTAACAAGGACTCAAAACAGAAACAGAATATTAATTGGTGTGTAGCCTATACGAGGACCAACTGTCTGCCCCAAAAGGCTCTCGTCATAACCTTTTCAGAGCTGTGAATGGGAGGGAATGTTATTGTGGGGTAGAATGATGAAATTTCAAAAGCTATCGTCATACAGCCATACACAGGAAAATTTCCATCAGAAGGTCGAGGAGAACATTTTGTCGAGTCTTGAGCTCAGTGAATTACAAGTAGTGATTGCTTCTTTCACCGCTTGACTACTTGGTGATGAAGATCTTATGTGATTTTGTATGTAGCAAGCGGAATTTGACCAAGTGTTCGTTATTATACTCCACTTGAGAAGAGAAATCAAATAATCCAGTATGTGTATATATATATATATACATATGTGTGTATTAAAAGAGTTTTTTTCGCATTAAAGTTTTTGTAACTACCCTGAGCAACAAATCTTGCAAACCAACACAGTTATTAAAATCTTCCTGTTTGAATGCAGCTTCAATACTTGCGATGCCTGCACCTGTATAGCTAGGAATCGTTGTAAAATACAGTTGAACATCATACGGTGCCTGGCATATTGTGTACACGTGCATTTAGCAAGCAGATGAAAAAGGATGGACCCTTCTACCTAATTAACACTTTTTCAGTCCTTGTTGTTAATTCACAATAGTTTTTCAATCACTTATTCCATACCTCATTCCGATGTCTGAGCTTACATACAATTCATAATCGGCTCCACTTTTCAACTGCTTTTGTTATATTTTTTTTTTACATTTTGCATATTTTGTGTTTACCAAGTGGTGACGCAATTAAAAGACCATAAAACTGGTAAGAAGCAGGCTACAGAATCCAATGGAAAAATCTGACAAAAACCACAGTATTGCGTATCATCAACAGGGGCAAGCAAATATACTCGAGGCGTACGAAGCCGCGCTAAAGATCAGTGACCGAAAAAGGCAGAAGTTTTCGATGTAAGTGGCCAGATTTCGCTAGAGAAGATGAACAAGTTTCGAAGTACATCGAGACAAGAGAAACAAACAAGAATATGCTACTACTTCTGATTGTGTGACCATGGAATACATCAATCGTTGGAAAAGTCGTCATGGTATCTGCGAAAAAGAAGTTAGCAGAAGAAAAGGTTAGGGTTGACAATTACCAGTTCTTTCCCATGTAGCAGGTCTTGAGAGCATCAAATTAATAAAAAATGAAAACGCAGCCATGTGATGCGTACATTATCAAGAGGGTAAAGCACTTCTATAGGTAAGAGCTAATCAGCAAAGTCATTTGTGCCCATGACAGCCAGAAAAGGTTTAAATTTGATATGCTGAATTGCATGTTGACTCTGGGCAGTTCGTGGGAAATTGTTAC
>RDPX01000002.1:467432-496645 GCA_003991215.1 Morbakka virulenta | reverse complement strand
TTATTTATTTATTTATTTACTAATATTTATACAGGATAAAACATATCAACAATATAAAATGCTGTTTTCCATATGTGTCCTGTGTAAATAAAGGGGTAAAAGTCCAAAACGACAAAGATAAAACCGGTAAAAGATAAAATGTATAGGAATAAAATCTATAAGCAAAGTCAGTCACAAAAAAAGATAGGTCAAACGAAAAAGGTAAAAACAGGTAAAAGGGTAAAAGTATAAACTAAATAGAACGGAAAGGGTGAAAAAATTAAAATTAAATTCCTTAGGAAAAGCAAATATAAAAAATTGCAAGATTCTGAAAAACTAAATATGAAACTGTTTATTGCTTGCTAAAAATTCCTTATAAGGTAGTTCACGAATACTCAATGGCAGTTCGTTATAAATCTTAGCTGCCATAAACTTAGATGATCGTTTTCCATATTCTGTTCTAAAAGATGGTAGCCTGATCATGTTGTTTTTATTCCGTGCGTTGATGTTGTGATTAATTTTTGTAAAGTGGCAAGATATGACAAAACATACATAGATTCTCAAAGTCTGTTTGGATTTTGGTTTCTCTCGGAACAAAAAAGAGCTTAAAAATGTCTTTTTTAACTTCTCAGTTGCCATCACTGGTTGTTTTGTTTTAATGTAATGCAGAATAATTATTTATGAAGATTTTTTTCCCCATGACACCCATTTCTTAACTTATCTTGATAATTCTTTAATTCCTTATTTAGTTATAATCTTTCATTTACATTTTTTCGTTTATTACCAGAAATAATAAGCTTGAGGAAGATATTATCAGCCTAGCCTTTATTTGTTGTCTTTGACGTTTCTTTGGGTTGGAATTTTAGCTTCTGTTGATGATAGTACCTTAACATTTTGATGAACTGTACGGTTGTTGCAGATTCATATTGTAAATGATTCATATCTTATAAAGTACAGCCGTCTCTTGCGTCTCTGATTTGGACAGTCTAAAACACTGAAAAAATAGAATGTACTTCATTACTACTTACATCCATAAATTGGGAGGCATGGAGAGGTCATATAGGTAGGAGATAGCTCCACATGCCCCTCTGACCCGAGACTCGGTTTAAGACATTACCATTGTTTAAAATCAAAGACCGTGCAAACACCAATAGCTAATTCATACGTTATTTGATGCAATTCCTCGGGCACATTATGAGACATCCTAATCTGGAACGCCTTGCTTTGTGAGGAAAGATCAAGGGCAGGCGAGCCAGAGGAAAACAAAGAAATACATGTTTGCAGTCTCTGAACAATTGGGCTTCCAACAAGAGTCTGAGCTGTGATGAACTGAGCCATGCCTGCAGTGATCGACCACACACTGAACGTGAATTCGCATTTTGACAAAATGTTCAAGAAAATGCCGACACAACTACGTTTACTATACAAAATGAGGACCTTTCTTACGATGAGTGCTGCGCTCTCGGTCTTCAACGCCGTCATCTTACCGTTGTTTACATATTGTTGTATACTGAAACCTATTCTCAATCAATGTCAGGCTCAACGAATCGCGTCCTTCGAAAGACGTGCTCGAGGAATTGTGGCAGATGATCAACATCCTAACATCAACATCATGGATTGTGGAAAACAAAGAGTTTGCTTGTTTGTCTGGAACGTTCTACTTGGAAAAGTGAAACCACCATTCGAAAACTATTTTGGATTATCAAACACGAAAGTGAACACGAGAAACAAAGATCTATTTGTCTACGTCTCAAGAGTCAAATTGGAATATGGAAGACAGTCGATTCGTTACATGGGAGCTAAAGTTTTTAATGATCTCCCACTTGAACTCAGAAGCAAATATATAGAAATGAATTTTAAAGATATTTTAAAAGATCATAGGTTCTAGTTTTTATCAGGTTCTTATTGTTTTACAGATTTTTTTGATTTTATTAAAACAGGACACGTGTTGATAACAGCATTTGTATACATTACTTTTTAATTATACATTTATTGAAATGTTTTTATCCTGTATTCGTAAATAAATAAATAATAAATAAATAGGATGGTCTGGTGTCGCATGAGCGCTGATGCCTGTATCAGGTTTAGCACCTGATCAACCAACCTTATTTGATTAAAAGGAGCGCAGGGTCTGTATTCCAGGAGTCTAGAGTTGTCGTGAAATGGTTGCTCCAGAACAGTTATTCCCAGGATTTGCCACCTCTTATAATAAAAAAAGCAGTATTCTGTGCCTATTGCTCAATTAGGTTACAACATTCAAATATGCTCAACGTTTCTTTTTCCACAGCTGCTCATCACAAGCTCATAAGGTTATTTAAAGGTAATAACCTGAGTTATCAAATAAGTACCAACTGTGAAAAGCACAGGCATATTTTTGATTCATCATGAGACTTATTGCCATGTATTTTCCGTTTCAACTGTGAAAGGAGGCTATTTAGCACTTGAGCACAGACACAGACAATTACAGATACACAAGTACACACACTCACTCACGAACACACACATATGCACACACATTTTGCGCCTATCAATCTGCTGTCACAACTTCCAAATTTTGTTTAATTTACTAACATTTCTTTGTTAAAAAATTTACTCTAGAAGTTCAGTTAAATATTTAACAATGAATTGATTTAGGGTTTTTGAATTTTCATTTGTCTGGTTATGCATCTTCAGCTTTTTTGAGCAACTATATGAATCACTTTGTTACCTGGAAAAACTGTTGATCCATTTATTTTTCTTTATCTCCCTTTTGTTCCACGACTGAATAGACAACTATCTCCTTTCTCTGGTCTATCCAAACCTTGAATCCACCAGTAATGGTAGGAAAAAAAATATTGACAGTTGACTATAGAAGAACAACATTGATCAACAGCCCAAAATGTTGCTTTCAAAAAGTGAAGGGGCAAATTAAGGGGCAAATTTTGAACCGGGACGTACCCTTCAGTATTCCCCAAGAAACGTCACTTACAACACAGGCTGGCTACACCCAATAATATGACTCACTTAAACGGATTATACTGCGAAAGGATACTATGCTAGTTCTAAAAATTCGTTCCGAAATAATAAATATTTGCAACAGAGTTATTTCAATTATTTCGTTCTTTTTTTAAAACCCAAGTTTCAGGTGCATTTGCAGATAAGAATATGGTTATGACAGACATCATTTTTCATCTCAGAATAAAAACCTAACTTACCATTCAACAAGACTAGTGTTCTTTCAAATTGAAGAACATTAATTAACCACACTCGATTGAGAGGATTTAGCTGTAGGGCATTTTCAGACATAATATGGTCGCTGCTCATATGGTGCAGTAGAACGAGGGTGCCAATGAAGAATATACAAAATATCAATTTATCGTAGAATCTGCTGTCTTCGATGGAATGCGTGATATCTTTTGTCTTGCAATTCAGTGTCATCATCACGGAAACATTTCTGTTCTGGAATTGTCAAGTTGGTCAATCATACTTGAAACTGGTTGGGCATTATTTTGAAACACCAAACATGTCGAGCAGAAAGCGATTTAATTCTTTAAAAATACCAATTAGCTGAAAAGACAGCAGATAAATGCTCTTCTTTTTCACGTCTTGTTAATCCGAGTAATGAGCGGAACAAATTGAACAAAGTATTGTTATTGAGGCAGACAAAGGCGGGCCTTCAACATCACTGTTGACTTTTAGTTGACAGCATTCGAAGGCTTCCGATTGGTTAGGTATATTTTGCACTTGAAATAATTGTTGATATTCGCCTGTGCATTTGCTCAGAGCAAGCGTGAAATTGCTGTGAAGCTGAAAAGTATGGTAAGTTGTACAAATATCTTTTTCATTGTAATTTTTTTTTAATGTTAACCTATTTAACTCAAATGAGGTTGACTAATTTAGCATGACGATCCATGTATCAGTCACAGTGGTAATAAATGTAGTGTGCATTCTTTTATTACTCCCGGTAATTAGTCGCAATATCCACAGTCCATAGTTAAAGAGGTTCTGAGATACTAAATTAACTTGCCTCTACCCTATCTCTCAAATAGGAAACCACCTGCAAGATTGCAGCCTTCGCTGGGAATCCTCAAGTGAGAAAAGGCCTCGACTGGGTACAATTTTCTAAAAAAGTACCACTTATCAAATGAACTTTATCACCTGAGTCTTTAGTTGAAAAATCATTTGTTTTAATTTAGCCTTGCAATGGACAATTGTTTTCAAGTTATTGCTAGCCAGAGGTTTGTTTTCAACAAAGTTTTAAAGAAGCGCACGTGGGATCTGACCACGTGGTAATTTGTTGTGAAGACCACCTCCTAAATTAAGTTTTCTCGTATTGTGCAAATCAGCTTTTTTTAAGAAAATGGTGTTTTGGAGTTCTGGTACTTGAAGAACGACAAAGAAGTTGTTTGCTTGCTGTTCAAGAAGTTTATGGCAGGTTGACACAGTGCGAAATCGAATAAACGACTCAAGCCTGGCACTTCACATAGTTCAAGGTAAACCAAAAATTGAGCTATTTTATTCACCTTCATCATATTCAGCAACGCCCCAATTATTTGAAAATGTAATTACATGACGTACATATTTAACACAACCCGATCGCTCTTACTGACCTGAAAAATCAGCTTTAATTCCGTTTTGTTTGAAGTGCTCCTTTGATTGCATCCACCAACTGATGAGAATTAATTAATTTTGTATCGAATTATTTTCGGGAGGAAAAACGTCAAGGTTTGGCAAAGCTGAAGGAATTTTGTAAATAGTTTAAGCTTGCACGCGATTATCTTTCAGCAAATTGAAACCGTGATTTTTTGGGAGATTTTGAAAATTGCCAGTTGACCAAGTAGACTTGTATCACAGGTGAAGCCATATCCAAATCTGTCTTTTACGGAAGTAAGAGCATCATGTGATAACACATTTTATCTTCCGTCTTTACAAACAAATAAGAAAGGAATGCATGTAAAGATAATATCCGATCGATAAGTATCTCACTACTTATCGAGCAGATTGTTAATAAATTTATTCGTTCTTACCTGAACGTAATTATGTTATTTCCAGCCACAAAGTTAAAGCTTTTTTGATTCAATAACAAGACAAAAATCATTTCACAAAATTCTCACGCAAACAGAGAGTATGAATTTTAAGTTACCTACAGTAACCTTCACATTACCATATTTTCTTCATGTTGGGCATTAAGTGAGGAAAAATACATCAGTTCCAGTTAATGGAAATTGCTGCGATAAAGAAATTCTAAACAATAGGCAATTTTGTGCACTGTAAGCTATTTTTAATCCCCGATCTTTTGTGTTGCTCATCACAGAAGACCAAAACCCAAACCACACAACACTGGTCGCATGCAAATATTGTTTATGGACCGAAAGACTCAAGGTATTTTTTGTTTCACCACTCGAAATGGAATTATTGTGCTGTATACAGATGAATGCCTTTGGTTTGATTAAGGGTTGAAAACTCCAAATTTGTACTCTTTCTCTTAAACGGGGTCCCGTACAGGGGGATGCGGCTCTTTGGGCACTTTCAGGGTTTTTCTCAAAAAGATCTTTACAACATTAGTTATAATACCACTGATATTCTTTTTGCTAATTTGCAGATGTTATGTCTTGAGCCTATTTTACTTGCTTTGCAATATCCTTTGGTCATTCCACCCCATGTAAGGGATAGGGGTGAGGTCACCTGTCGAATTGTTCACTTGTTTCTCAAATCACTCGCCTGTGAATGTAAGTTTGCATTAAACCGTATGTCACATTATTTGCAATCGCAAGGCTAATGGGTAAGAAACTCCGTTTCATTTCTTAAAGGATAAAATAGTGTGGTCTGCGGAGTACAATCAACAGGATGATGCGAGGGCTTATTTGAAAATTAAGGAAATTCGAGTACCTGTACAAAAGTTTTTAATTAACAGGACCTAACCTCTTTTTTTGCCCTCCCAACCACACTTTAAACCATTTTTATTTTCAGGNGGGATGCAGCTCTTTGGGCACTTTCAGGGTTTTTCTCCAAAAGATCTTTACAACATTAGTTATAATACCACTGATATTCTTTTTGCTAATATGCAGATGTTGATGAATGCCTTTGGTTTGATTAAGGGTTGAAAACTCCAAATTTGTACTCTTTCTCTTAAACGGGGTCCCGTACAGGGGGATGCGGCTCTTTGGGCACTTTCAGGGTTTTTCTCAAAAAGATCTTTACAACATTAGTTATAATACCACTGATATTCTTTTTGCTAATTTGCAGATGTTATGTCTTGAGCCTATTTTACTTGCTTTGCAATATCCTTTGGTCATTCCACCCCATGTAAGGGATAGGGGTGAGGTCACCTGTCGAATTGTTCACTTGTTTCTCAAATCACTCGCCTGTGAATGTAAGTTTGCATTAAACCGTATGTCACATTATTTGCAATCGCAAGGCTAATGGGTAAGAAACTCCGTTTCATTTCTTAAAGGATAAAATAGTGTGGTCTGCGGAGTACAATCAACAGGATGATGCGAGGGCTTATTTGAAAATTAAGGAAATTCGAGTACCTGTACAAAAGTTTTTAATTAACAGGACCTAACCTCTTTTTTTGCCCTCCCAACCACACTTTAAACCATTTTTATTTTCAGGAATGAAACCTTTAAAAAAGTGTATATGATTGTAAAAGTTTATTACACTGATCAGGTGTATCCAGCATTTTTGGCCACTGGACCCTCTAAGGAAATGCAGGCAACAAGATGGAACACAAATTCCGTAAATTTACTTATGCACACCTTATTACCTCCACCATGTAGGTTATGTTATCTTCTGTGTTTGTCTGTTTGTCTGCCTGACTGTCTATTTGTGTGTATGTTTTGTCAGTTTGTGTGCTTATTTGTGTGCTAAATAAATCCAAAAATTACGAACGGATTTAAATGCAATTTTTAGGAAATATTGATAGTACCACAAGAAAGAACTGAATAAATTTTTATTTGATTAGGGAAAATTTCGATGGTCTGAGTGCTTTTTTATGGGTCCAACAAGGCTACAAACCAACAGACCTTTGTTTGTGGACTTAAAGGAAAAACACAATGTTTGGCAACCAAGGATACTGTGGCTTAGTTGCGTAAAGTGCTATTCTCGTAATCAAGGTCAGATCGAGGGAGTGCCTTGCTTTTTTACCATAACATGTTCAGTGTTTTCAGAAATACTGTCAAAAGAATCACAAATGTTTCAATAATTTAAAGTCCTTTTTACCATTTGACTGGGAAAAAAAGTAAAAGAATCGGTAGCAATTTGGGTCTAGAAAGGAATATTAAATATGTATATAAATAACAAGAGACCATGACGATGGAAGCATTATGGTTATTGTACAAAGCCTGTGATTTTATTTAAATGAATACAGGACTACTATATTTACCAAATGTTGTAGGGGGTTGCACTCTGAATACTTTTTTTTACTTCATTCAATGAATTAAAAAAGAAGGTACTAGTACACATAACAATAGTTGATATCAGTAACCTACTGATTAAAGTACTGCTCAGTATATATTTCTTAAAATGTACCAACATTGCAGCCACATGCAAATATGAATGACTGGTTTACATTATTTCATCATATCAAATGGATATATTTAGTCTCATCATTATCACTGTCTTCAGCGTTCCCAGCATCTGGAAAAGAGTGCAGTCAACTTCGTCCTTCTCCTCGTCTCTAAGCACTTTTGCCCAAAGGATTGATATTGTGTGACACTTGGGGCATCTGCTTTCCTTGCCTAACTTCTCAGTAAAAGGTTTGTCACATGGTAACCACCCTTGGTGTCTCATCAAATGTTCATCAGTCAGCTGACTTCGATATCTGGTTTTGCTGGGCTTTTTTTGAGAATTATGGGGGTTTTTTAGCACCTTTTGCTGTCAGCTGTAAAAACATTTATTGCTGACAGCAACAGGTGCTCCAAAAAATATCATTTTCTGGCATGATGTAACAAATTTTGGATACTTGCAACATACATATTTTCTGTAAAAATCTACCAAATTGTATTTGGAGTAGCCCCTTTAAATGCTCATGTCAGACTGCAGCTTAACGACTACCATTTGGCAACAGGCATGACTGACCTCCACTGCAAAGTCAAAGGGTTTGGGAAACAATTTCAGTTACATTTCATTCTTTTGGAAATCTCTAGACCGGTTTGCAAACCCATAAAGGAGCTTTTCAATGTTTTCTGAAGGTTTACCAGAATCAAGGTCAAGAAATCTGGGCTCCCTGGTTATAAAACAGGTGGAATAGGTAAAGGTGTTACCCAACTGAGCTTGCAAAGATGAAAATATCTTGCAAATGGAGAGATTTGCTGATATATCATGTTCAGCAGCTGCTTTTTTCTTGCAGTTTCATTTTCAATTCTGGGCAAGTTTTGTATCACTTGTGAGGAATGTTAAGTTGATCAATCAGTTGTAGATTCTTGAACGTTTTAAATGTGGCAGCTCTACTGAGCTTGTGATTAGCAGAGGAATACAGAACAAAGGGTAATCAGAATGCAGTTCTTCCGTAAAACCCAGAAATAGCCTATGATTAATTAAAAACGCACAAGTTCTCTTGGTAAGTAATGTAATAACGTAGCACGACATCTTCTCTACCTGCATCTAATTGTTTATGTTTGAATTCATTGCCTCTGCTTGTCACAGAGAGAGCTTTATATCTTTGTTGTCAAACCACATAATTTGGCATGTTCCGATTTAAAATTTCCACTACCTTAATCACTACTTCTCTCCCCTGTTGTTGTTGGGATTATGCTTGCCATATCTAAAAATTTTTTAACAATGAAAAATTTTAAGTGGCTTAAATGACGAATAGGATCAGGTTAGCTATCTCACTTGTGTCTTTGCTTTCATCTCAAGCAAACATTAAAGATGCACTTGATTTAATTTGCCTTTGAAAGTTCGTTGAATATATTGTGAACGATCGTTTCTTCACCAACATAGTAAAACTGGTAAAACTTTCTCATCTGAGCAACCTTGCTCAGTAATATCATCAAACAACTTTGATTTGTTCTCAATCACTGCTTGAGTTCCCTTCTCCTGCCATAGATCCACATAGTTTAAAGCACAGCTAAGTAACCAGTTAAGAATCTTTCTTGTAAGGCAGCTTCTATACTGCCGGTAACCGGTGCAATAAAAAAATCCAATTTTGCCTTGTCAGGTGTAACTAACATTTCATTGGTCGGATCTGGTAAAGTCACGTGACGTGCAACGTTTCAGGGGGTTTTTTTGTTTTGTTTTTGAAATAGCCAACATGTTTCACCGTGAACTGGAATCAGAAAATGGCGCTTGTTTGACATTAAAATTGGCGGTAAGGCAGATAAACCAATGAAATTTAGTCACGTGACTCAAAGAGATCAACCAATCAAATGTAGTCACGTGACCCTAACATTGACCAATAAAAATTAAAAGCCGGCAAAATAGGGTTTTTTCATTTCACCGGCAACATAGACACTTCGTTCTTGTAACTAGTAAGCACACCTTGTTGCTTTTTTTATAGATTCTTCCAAGTGGTTTTTTTTGTCTCCTCTTGCTTATCCAACAACTCCATTAAACTTGATAGAGTTTCTTGGTGCAGTGCTGTGTAATGTATTCTTTCATGGTCACAATTGTTTTTCGACACACGAATTAAACAGCTCCTTGTTGATGCATAATGCCAATATATTTTATGCAACAACCATTGTTCAAGACTCTTCCTTCACCACTTTGTTGCTGCTTAGGTGTTTACTTTTTATTTTTCTTGAATGAAAAAACAAAGAAATTGGAATTAAGTTCAAAAGAGTGGCACAGTAAAATGGGATGAAAATCACTTTTGTTCTTTGGCCGCAAATATTAAACTGGGCTAGTTTGTTTTCAAGTGGTACATTGTCGCCAGTGCCAGATTACAAGGTTGTGTCATCAGCATAGATGATGATGAGTTGATGAGTTGCCTGGAAGTTGAACCATGAATAACATTTTCTAACAGCGTAACAAGCATTTTACGTTATCATTTTACCAATGCCTGAACATCGTAAGTGGAGTCGCGTTTATTTCAAAAGCTCTTTGGTGGCATTCAACTGGGCCAAGACGTCAGTAAACGAAAACACAAGTCAAATGAAATATCAAAACGGAAAGTCGGGAAGGCACGCCATTTCATGCGATTATTGCCAAAAAACCCCAAAAGGGGTTGATAAAGCCCGGCACTTTTTGTGACTGGCTCCTCAAAACAAAAAAACAAACTCGGTTTCTTTTTATCTGCAAAACTGTTGATTAAATTTAAATATGAATTGCCGCAAAAATGGAAGGCAGACCTGGCTCTGCCAGTTAGTTTGAACAGATTTACCACGGCATTTTTATTGCATTCGCAGTTCACCAGTAGTAGCAGTAGTTTGTGTACACTCATGCACTGTCATTGGCCGAAGTCGATTTACATAGTTTTTCTGTTTAATCACGAGGCACTTGTTTTATTTTATCTATCAATCATAAGGTCGTAGTGCCTACGCACCTGGTATCACACTGAGACATAACCTTGTAAACAACCATATGTAAACTTGTGGCAGGCAAGATATCCTCTGAAGATGAAGGAGGAATTTTCCATGAAGTGAAAAATTCTTTTGAGGGCAGTAGCACAATGGCAGTCGGAAAGTGCCCTGGTAATATGATTTTCAAATCAAGTGCAAATTAGACCTCTTCAAGATAGTTTAATGTATGAGACATTTTTAAAGCAAGCTTAGTTTTGATAGAGAACCAACTTGTCATTCTCTTTGATAAGCGAACAGCAAAGAGCAGATCTTCAACAAGTAGTTTAACAATTGGCAGGTCTTTTTCGTCAAACTGCATGTTTGCAAACGTCTTCAAAAATTCAAATTCAATTGCCATCAGCCTTGTGGTGGTTAATTAAGACGAGTTGGCTCGTTTTTGCAGTATTCTTCTCATTGCGGAAGTCATAAACATTATGTGATTTTTTATAAATCCAAATTGAGACTGTGTAATTTTAAACCCACAGTTGTCATCTGATTCTTTAAAGGAAGGTGAGGTTGGTGAGAGAATTTTGAAATTGTTTGTCTTTAGCCTTATTGTACGCTTGCTTGAAATTCGAATCATTCATTAAAAACTGTTTCATTGTCTTTAATTTTTTCGTGATTGACATCAGAACTGCTCCTTGAATCTTCTCCTGAAATGACGTCATTAAAACTTTGAAATGTGGCTCCATTGGGTTCTGCAAAGAAGGGAAATGATAAACTTACGAGTCTATAGTTGTGATAGAGCATAATTGGTGCCTAATACGAGCATCTGAAATGTATGGTTTTTTAGACGTCATTCGATGTTAAAGACGTTGTTTACTTGGTAATATGAAAATTCTGCTTGGATTTGCACTATGGCATTGCTTATATAATCTTCGTGACCTAGCCTACATCATTAACCTCTAACTCCTTTTTTATTTTGATGCGACGCATTTTTTCTGACATGGAGATTAAGACAATCAAGTAAGTGTCCTATAAACTTTATGTTCGGCGACAAAGATAAGTACCTTATTACGATCTTATGTTAAAGGGGGTTGGGGATTGGTTTACACCGTTTTGTTTTATTGGTCACTGTAACGATCTTCCTAACAATGATTGTTTTTCTCGTCCAAGACTTTACGATGTTTCAAGTTCTGTTGTTCGCCGCTCCCATACCATTACCATGTTCCACACCATGGTGGAACATCGTAATGGTGATTGCTACAATCAATAGGTGATTATCCTAGACACTCCAGTAGCGCCATGGAAGTATTCCCGAAGGTAGCGTTTACAAAGTGTGACATCATTTTCAGATGCCTCGCGAACCTTCTTGTTCTCCAGCATTCATAGTTGTCTGTATCATACTAGCTGGGTCAAGTACCAAATCTGGGGACCAATTTCATTCCTCAGGGAAGACCTGTAGCTAGTGTTTGTGGTTAATGAATTCCAATTTTAAACCATAGTATGTCGTATCACTTGCTTAGCATGTTCCCTAGAAAGAAAAATAAAGAAGATTATGTTAAAAACTAGGCAGAGAGGATGACGCAAAAACAGTTTTTGCCTTGGGCTATCTTCACAGGCTCAGTGATTGATCATCAGTCTTGTTCTTCCGTCATTTTGTTTGGCTTCCTCACTCAAGCGCAATATGACTCAAAACCATCTAAAGCTACCTATGTTGCCTGCCAGCTCAGCTACTTGTGTAACTTTGAATTTTGAAAAGGTAACTGAGAAATTTGCAATTTCGTGGGTTTGCAAATGTTGGCAATTTAAAGAATAGCTGTATTACTAACATATCGCCACACACAAATCAAATTAGATTTACTTAACATGGCAGGCGAAGATGGTCAATTAATTGCCAAAGTCCTCACGAAACGCTAAGAATAAAAGCAAATAAATCAGTAAGAGGTGGAATGTCCTTTCAAAGGTAGGTCCTGCGTCATACAGAGAACCCTAGGACCATGGCTAATCTCACTGCATTTTAGCAAATGACTTTTTTTCAAATTCATCAAGTTTCTGCAGCAAAAACCTTTGTTTCTCCATTTTTTATTTTACAAGGAGATACCTTATTATTGTCATTAATTTACGCGATGAAGAAAGGTGATAACAACCCCGAGGAAAAAAGCATGATCAGTACACCTGGTTTGTGAGATAGTATAGAAATTTTTTCATTTTTTTTGTTTAGCTGACGATTGTAAAAACATAAAACTGACAGCGCGAAACTACGTTTTGTTGATTTTTTTTTGTCGTCCACCATATATAAATACATACATACATACATATCATCATCACATTGCTGCATGCTCTTTATGTCGGCTGAAATAGGATATTGGGTGTGGTAGGTAATGTGCTCCGACACCAGGTTAAAGCCAGATATGCGAGTTAAACGCCTGCAAATTTGTTTTTTCTTTCATGTACTGCAAGCTTAAACCTCAAACTTGATGCTCGTGGTTTGTTTTTACAGTATATACAGTGATCTTTAGCATCATGTTTTTCAGAAAAGAAGCCCTTAAAATAGGATTTTCTTTTTCGATAAATTTGTCGGGGAAAAATTAGAAGATCAAGTGAATGATGATCAAGTAATTTATTATTAATATCCCCAAATGAGTTATCTTCGGGTTTTTTTTAATAACAATTTCGAGCAATTAGCTTAAAAACTGAACCGCAAAAATAAAAGCCTCTTTTTCCTGTTAAGGAGTCTTGTTTTTGTTACTTCCATCTTAGGAATTCATTTGAAATGCAGGAACTGATTTACATCTTCGGGTTTGCCTGTTAATGAAGTAGTTATTAATTTTAATATTCGACACATAAACGGACATATCAAGAGGAGACCCCCAGACCACCACTTGTCTCTAGCCTTCAATTACGCAGTTGAAGGCACTAGACCAAGTGGCCGGCCACGAAAACGCTGGCACCAGTACCTGTCTGAATGCCTTGCAGAGAAGGGCACCACCTGGCAAGAGGTCAACGCGACTGAGCTCTATCTCGACCGTGGCAGATGGTCATCCCTGACGCTTCCTCGCTGACAGGCACCCGCCTACTCTGGAGTCCGGTGAGAAGAAGTGTGGTGAGAATATTCGACAATGCTCACTTGGTTTTATTACAGATGTCAATTACCACCCATAGTACGATTAATGCCGTCAGGATTTTATGGTTTTCTACTAGTGTAAGCTTAAATAATAAAGGGGCATAAAATTCTAATCAGTCAAAGAGGCTGAATCTTCTCTATGGAAGAAACCATGTCTCATTAATAAGAAGGTCGCTCTTGAAAAGTCATTGGTAAGTTTTGAAAGGCCAATATCCAATAACGCACAACGTTTTATCGAAAATTTCAGTAACAAAAATTTATTTATATCTATGCTTTGCAGTTTCTAATGGGGTTTATTTGTCCTTCTTTCTTGCAGGATCCATCAGTGTATATATATGGAATTAGGTATCCAAATCGAATTTTTGTTGGGGGTCTACCTCGCGAGGTACTGTAATAGTTATTAATTTTTTATTTAATTTTGTTCTACTTTATTTAACGTAAAAGGTTGGAGGAAAAAAGGTATTAAATTGCCTTTTGTTCTGAAACCAAGTATTGAAATGAAAAAGAGAAAAATGAACAATAAAATTAAGGCCACTAAGAAATCAGCTACGGTTAAGGTCAAGTACATGCTCAGAAACCATAAATTTGGGAGCTGGAGTGTAATATTTTGTATTTGGACCCTATTTTCCATTTCTAGTCTCACGTTACTTAAGGCCCATACATTTGCATTCTCTTTTAATGTGCATGCCCCTGGATGGATCTGAAAAATCAACATATAAGTTAAACAATTCTTAATGTAATTTTTGTCATCAGTTTGGAATGTACCCCAGCCGTTTTCATCTCATTAATAGGCACATCAAAGGCTGCCTAATTAAGTAGAAGTATAACTTTTTTTCTCTGTCAGTCCAGCGTTGTTTCAGGAAACGGGTAACTAAATTATTAGATTAAGGCGATACCTTTTGCCCAGTCATATACCCCTTTGCCCATGATACGTCTGTGTTGATCCGCCGAAATGATGTTTGGATATGATTTCAGCGGAAATCATGTATTGAAACCAAAGAGAATACAGCAAACGTACTTTAAAGTGCAATGTCATGGCTATTTCTTTGTTTTTATTGGGGAACTAACATATGCGGCTTTCCTAATATTAAATGGGAAAATTGTGGCTTCTACACATAGATTAGAACAGAAACAGACAGAAAACTGGTTGAGTTTTAAGAAACACTAAACTTTGAGAACATTCCATCCAAACTCAAACTTCGCAAAACTATCAACAGTCCCTTAAATTCCTTGAGGGAAACCACATCAGACAAAATAGCTTCACGCAAACAACAAACTAACAACCCAATAGACTACTACTTAAAAATCAGTCACTTCCCCAAACACAAAGGGGACAGATTTACCTCCAGACATAATCAACAATTCCCACTAGATCTCAAAGTAATATTCGTCACAACAGAAGACACTGTTCAAGTCCTCAAACTTCTCAAAAGCTCCTCACCAATGGGCATCGATAACATCTCAAATATTCACTAAAAACTTTTTGGGCCCCATGGCATATAAACACTCACTAGCATAGCCAACAATTCATACGCGCACATCGTAATACCACACCTAATGCCGCACACTTGGAAAAGAGGTAAAATCATAATTCCTTTGAAACAAAACAAAACCCCAACAGAAGCTGCCTACTACAGGTCTATAATACTACTCTCTACATCATCAAAAGTAACAAAATGCCTTATCTTACTTAAACTACACTGCACATACCACTGTCATCCATACAACATAGCTACAGACGACGCCTCTCTACCACAACAGTACTAAAATGGGATCAATTCAGATTTCCTCCCCACCCACCCACGACATAGACTGCTAATCACGATAGACAAAATAAATGCTTTCGATGCCATCTACAGACCACGTCTCATTAAATCTATAACACCACACTACAAAACAAAACCAAACGTTGACTCGTCCACTACTTAACAGACAGGCAAGAATTAGTACACTACAACGGCAAGCGATCCAAAATGAGAAGCTTCCCCAGCGAAGTCCCCAAGGCTTTGTTCTAAGCCCAAGTTTTAATTTATACAACATACACGACATACCACCACCACCAAACGTATATATCTTCTCACACGCAGACGACATAATCATATCAATACACGTAGACAGAAATGCATGATCGAGACAAGTACAAGCTTATATCACACAATTAATTTGAAAACTGGCTCAAACAAAATAGACATAATGTAGCACCTTCGAAATCCACAAGCACTTTACTCACAAGCTACAACAAAGAACGTCAGTACAGACCCACAACAACACTGAACGACACCACAATTCATCACACACATGAATAAAAATTCCTTGGAGTTACAACACGTCAATGTCATTCGCCGTACATGTCAGGAACATAATCACAAAATGCAGCCCGAGGCTAAGTGCCCTAAAGTGACTAACAAGTACAACATTTGAACAATACAGGTAAAGACTCGCAATTGTATACAAACAGTATATCCATAATGGACTATGTCAGCCCAACTTGGCACACCCTGTCATAAATATCACAGATCTAAACATACTGCAAACCATCCAAAACACAGCACTCAGATTTGTCCTTGGTAGTACACAATACACACCCATAGAACTTACACACCGAAACCAAGTTTCTTACAGTAAGACAACACTTGGATGTGAGAGGCACGCATTTCTTGGTACCGGCCACTAAACGGAAACAGACCATGCTACTTAATTAAGGGTTACGCCCGAGTCCCAATTTTCTGCTACCAGAGGCAGAATCGGTTAGACGTAGAACGCATTTCAGATTCCGACGAAGGGTCACCCGATTAAAAGAATTTTACTACTGTAAACTGTGTTCACATGTTTATGTAAGCAAGTAGCAAGAACTGTAAACAGTATTGTGTTGGTTCGAGTTTGGGAAAGTGAGAGATTTGATACACTATTAATAAATATAACTTGATAAATGATTAGTATAAATTGATATAGCATTAGTAAAAAAGTATAATCCTTAAGGAATTGGAAGTAGTAGTAACAAAAGGATCAGTAAAGTAATAACAGTAATGTTCTTTAGACTCGCAAACAATGCGAATATAATCCAAATGTAAATTGCTTTTTCTAATTCCTGTTGGGCCTAGAATGGTATTCATGCATTCGAAAACAATTCGAGTGAAAAACGGCCTCATTCTAGAATTTAACTTGCTGATATAAGGCCTAAATCGAGTCACCCTAATTTTAGCTATAAAATAATATGGTACTTGAAAAATAAATTACGTGTTATTATAGACATTTATTCAAAGCTTTGTGTAGATTCCAGCAAATAAAGAAATAATGATGCTGCCGTAATAAGCTTCCAGATATGCATTTTCAGGTCATTTCATAGTCAAGAGCTTATAACTAGGTTTGTAAAAAATTGAGGCGTAATTTTAGTATCTTAGACAGGAAATGGATGGTTAAGCGAAGCCACCTAGGTTTTTATTATGCAAAATAATGGACGGGTTGACATATTAATAAGAGCAAGAAACCAAATATAATCAAATGGACAAACGATTTAATTACGGAATTAACAAGCGCTAAATGCAATCTAATAATGTTCCGTTGGCGGTAAGATAAGATTTTGTTTTGTGGGTTAACTTTTATGTACTTCAGCCCATATTACCAGTGATATACATATACATATATATATATATGTGTGTGTGTGTGTGTGTGTGTGTGATATACATTCTACTTGCCTATTCCAAAAGACAAACTACCAAGACAGCTGAGAAAGAAAGAGATTCAGTCGTGTAGGACAGCAAATAGCAAGACAGTTTTGTTATATAACCTAAAGTAATAAGCCTCAAACGCATTTCAAGCGAAATAGATTTTGTTGCAGAAAAATACTACGACATAAAGTAAGTGCTTTAAACGATGGGATTAAATACTTACGTTTTATGGTTTTTTTCGCAGCATTAAAGTAAGGAATTTAAGAAATATGAAAAGTGTACTAACTGGTCTAAAATGACTGGTGGTCAATTTTGTTAAAGCCTGAGAGCCGCTTTGGTTTGTACTTAATAGCAAGTATTAGCAATTATGTTCGTGAACAGAAGAGATTTTAAAATATGTTTTCTTACTGTTAACCACAATCGATTAAAAGTGATGATAGGATAGCCAGAGCATGCTAGACTTAATCCTACAACTGTAATACCTTCCCACTTGGTGCCAATAATAGGTTTTGTGATTAATATATATAATAGCTGTTCCTATAACAGAAAGCTTTAGTTTTCTTTAGCTAGCAGTTTTGTTTTGATCCACCGATGAAACTCACTGGAAGCAACTGATTGTATTTTTAACAGTCACAGACACTATCCATGACTGTATTAAACAGGGCTGACCTTCTTAACTATATTTTCAGCTGATCATAACCAAAAAAAGTGCAAGGGACTGAGGATCAGGTCTGTTGTGAAGTCATGTCAACCTTAAATGAGTCTCTTGAACGTTGCAAAATTGAGCCCCTTTAACCCAGACGCATTTTGTAACAATGCTTATTACAACGCTCTCCCTGGTTTGTACTTAATAGCAAGTATTAGCAATTATGTTCGTGAAAAGAAGAGATTTTAAAATATGTTTTCTTACTGTTAACCACAATCGATTAAAAGTGATGATAGGATAGCCAGAGCATGCTAGACTTAATCCTACAATACCTTCCCACTTGGTGCCAATAATAGGTTATGTGATTAATATATATAATAGCTCCTTATAATTCCTCACTGCCAAATCAAAGTCCCTGTGAAGGGCACCGTCTGAGCCCCAATTGCTGGGGAAAAATGACGTTAAAACTAAAAAAAAATAGCTGTTCCTATAACAGAAAGCTTTAGTTTTCTTTAGCTAGCAGTTTTGTTTTGATCCACCGATGAAACTCACTGGAAGCAACTGATTGTATTTTTAACAGTCACAGACACTATCCATGACTGTATTAAACAGGGCTGACCTTCTTAACTATATTTTCAGCTGATCATAACCAAAAAAAGTGCAAGGGACTGAGGATCAGGTCTGTTGTGAAGTCATGTCAACCTTAAATGAGTCTCTTGAACGTTGCAAAATTGAGCCCCTTTAACCCAGACGCATTTTGTAACAATGCTTATTACAACGCTCTCCCGGTGTACACATGTTGACTGTCCAATCTTGCATACTTATCTTAACACTCCATTCTAGTACAAAGTAGTATCATAGTCCACCTTTTAATGCTAAACATAAAAACACTACCATTTTTGTTCTTTGACCATGCAGTGGCCATTATGGCCGTTACTTTAAACATCAATTGAAAGTTGGGTTATTGGCCAAGTCTGCCATTGCACGCACCCAAAGAGAATTTTTACGATTTGCGCAACCCAGTGACCACCAACGCCAAAGTCTGCAACACGTACATGACACCACTAATCTTGTACATGCTAGAATGTACAAATAGGACAGGACTACCAATTACTTAAGTTGAAACTTTCCAAAACCACATCATGAGATTGATGATTGGTTGCAAGCTGCAAGCTCCTGTTACGATAGAAATTCTGCGGTCCCAAACGGAATTGAAGGCAATATTAGCTGTTATCAAAGAGAGCAAGTACAAATATTTTGATCATGGAAAATAATCTTCAATGAGACCATCTAAATTGATCCTGGGAAGCCACGCCAATGGTACAAGTAACAGAGAAAGACCGAAACGTCGCTGGATATATGGCATCAAGATTTGGATTGGGTTATTATCTTAGGACTTAATGAACGCTATTGTAATGGACATGAAACGATAGCAAAGTTTGTGTTATAATGTATTTTATTCTTTACAAAGCAGGAAAAAGGAAGTATAATATAATACCCTCACTGTTGTTTTTCCATAGCACATTCAAAATAAAATATTTGTGCTGAGACCTTCAGTTCTGGGCATGGGCAAATTTTCATGTGTCATTTTTATTTAACGGTGACCATTTGTTTTCCTCGTTAGCAGTGGTTGTTGTCAAATACATCAGGACATGTATGAAAGAAGTCTAAACAATTTCACAAAGTGATTTTTTGGTTGTAGCTGAGACATTGTCATTATCATTATACCTTTGTGCCAAAAGAAATTAGTTTAACATAAAATAAGTTTAACAGCACATCATTTGTTCAGCGTTCATTATATGAATTAATATAATTTTGTTTTAAAGTAAAAGCAATTTCGTTATTGTAATGCTGTTTTTTAATTACAGACGACAGCTACAGAAATGGCAGAGTTCTTCGGAACATTTGGGAAAGTTGTAGAAAGCAAGATTATTCTCAATGAAAATGGTGTATCTAAAGGGTATGTCTCGGCAATATTCTGTGTTTTTCTTCCCTGTACTTTTAAAGCAAGACTTAATTTTGCAACAAATTGGGGGTTTTGACTCGCTCAGTGAATTTTGCAGTTCCTGGAGTTCCATGTATAGTAAACTCTATAACTCGACTTTTTATTACTCGAACCTCCATAACTCGAACAAATCTTCTTGCACGATGAAAATTTCCCAAAAAGTTCTCGTAGGTAACTATATTACTCCAACCTCCGTAACTGGAATGCCTTTTTAATTCGAACAATTTTTTCTGTCCCGTGAATTATTTTCTCTCTATTACTCGAACATTATGACATATGTCGGGAACCTTACACAATTCGAATGGCAATCGAAAAACACACTCGTCAGATTTCGTATACTTTCTTTGTTTTCGATATGACACACTACATTTGCTAAAAATTAACATTAAGCGATCATGGCGTATGTTTTTGCTTCCAAACGTAGAGCAGAAAATAATTCGTACAAAATTAAAACAAACGGCTTTTAAAGAATTGGAGGAAGGGTTTCCCCACAAGGGTGTCGCTTCCCTTTTTGGAGTATCAAAGAATACTCTGTCGACATAAAAAAGAACAAAAAAGTTATTTAAATGTACAAAAATGGCCTTGCTTTCACAGGGGTCAAGCCAGAGAGGTACAGGTGACTGAAAAACGCTGTTCGAAAATGGTTACTCATTTTACGTAGTGAAAATGTGCCAATCAGTTGTCCATTCGCTGAGAAAAGGCTCTTGAATTTGCCAAAGAATTGAATATTAAAGGATTTCAAGCATCTGAAGGATGAATAGATAAATGAAAAAAGAGGTATAGCCTGCATGTTTTTCTCGTTATATTTCTAAGTATTGACATTAGGAGCCATCCATTTATTACGTTCGCATGAAATTGGCCATTGGTATTTGCCATGTCGATAAGTAACTTTAAAATTGTGTCATTGATTCTTCTATTGTAGAAGCTCACGTGATTGAATTCGANTAATTCCATATAAACAAACAATAAGTGTGTGAAGACAGAATAATTACACCTGCACACCTGCCGTTCGCTGTCACCACTTTGTGAAAACTGTAAGCAAAAATTGTTTTTAATGTTAACGTTCGCACCTTGTGAACCCCACTCCCCCTGTTCACCTTTGTTCGCTTTTTAGGATACCCCCTCCCCCCTCAGTGCCAACGTAATAAATGGATGGCTCCTTAAAAAGCTTTACTAAAGTTTGCCCTAGTTTTTCATGAAAAATTTTTAAAAACTTTTTTTCATCCAAAATCCGTTACCACCATTTGTGGGCGTTCAGGTCACACTTTTTGTCAGCCTTCGAAAAATAGAATAATGTGCTATCTTTGCACATTTCCCAGACTTTCCTAGTGGGAGATGGCCGATTATATTCCCATCTTTTCGTTTAACCACCACTGCATATTTGTCCTATTTAGTTGTTGATTCCATGACACCCTGTAGCTCATCTTCGACAGAAGGGATCCAGTTTTCTTGTTAACATAACTAACTGAGTAGTATTTTGGTTTGGTAATCGGAATTCCATCGTTCGATTGCTTCGATTGCTGCCATTTTTTGTTTTGAACAGATTTTTCTTTGCCCAGAGAACTTTACAAGCTCAGAATAAGAAATCACAATGGAACGTCTTCGCAATTCGAATCATCAGAAATACCAGTTTTAAACCAAGCCCAGATTACACTAGTGGAGAAATTGAAAAAGTGTAAAATATTTTTTATCTATCTTAGGTATGGTGTATCCTTAAAAAATAGTTTGGGAACCAAAATCTCACCGAAGAAATGATAGCACCATAAACAGAGACAACATGACCAAAACTTCTCTCGATATCCACTGGAAATCAAGATCATTACAGATGAATTTAGATTATTCTACCAATGTTTACCTCGAAAAAACCTTGCCCTTAAATGGAGAAAAATGCTCTCCTGGGAAGCATAGCCAAGTTCGCCTGGCTGGTTTGGCTGCTGGAAATGCCTATGGAGAGAGACTTAAAATGTTTGTGATTGGAAAGTCTCTTAAAACCAAGATGTTTTAAAGGTATGAAGACTCGCGTTTATACTGTGCTCACCGCAAAAGCTGGATGTCTGGAGAACTCCCTGAAGATTTGGTACATGAGCTTTATCGGAAATTTGCTGCATCTAAGAGAAAGGTAGTCCTAATCATCGATAGCTCCACATCCACATGTGGAAAATTTTAAGTGGATTAAATTGATTTTCCTACCTCCAAACACAACTCCACACACAAACAATGGACCAAGTATTATTCGAGCTTAAAAAGCTAAATACCACTCACTATTTGTTCGCAAACGTATCCTAGCTTTTGAAAAGAAAGAGGCAGTATCAAAGACTTCCATTCTTTCAACAATTTACATGATGAAAAGAGCATGGGATGCTGTCTCCAACCCGACATTCACTTACTGCTTCAGAAAATCAGGCATCTCGAAGGATGCTGAAAAGGCTATCAATTATGGAAACAATCCTTTTAAAGGATTAGAAGGCAGCGATGTAGAAGAAAATGCAGTCCAGACTCTGGGTGCAGATCTCTCAGTTTTAAAAGACAGATTTGCTGATTTAATTGACACTGACATCACACTTGACGAATACAATAATTACCATGGCGACGTCTCAATTCTTGTTCAAAACCACATTTAGCGGAAGACATGCTTGCCCCTTTCGCTTAAAAGAGGTTTCTGAGCAAATGTAGATCTATGTACCCTGTACGGCCCTTCCTGTTTCTATCACGGACTATGATCGAGGGCACCGTAACGTGTAAGGAAGATACCTTTCAATAACGTAATAGCAGCCTGGAGTGACTAAAGGTTTCCAATGCCCGTCTGCCAGAAAAACCATGGAATTAAATATTAAACATACCTGCAAGTTCATCTATCTTGGAAATACTCCGCTGCATAAACATGGAGCTATAGCACGTCAGAAGAAGTGAAAGGACAAGCCCATTGGTTTCTCTGTTGTGCAAATATATGCGCCAACACATGGCTGTTAAAATACGGTACTGGAGCGATTTTATAAACAACTGAACAAACCAAAATGCCATTGCAAATTTTATTGTCGAAAATCCCAATATATGTGTTGCAAAAGACCTGGACGCTAAGGTCAGAAAGATATAAAAAAGATAAAATGTTGGATGGCACAGACCGTCTGGTATAAATGAAAGAGGAAATATATGGATCAAAAAGTGCATTGAAAACCACCAAATCAATTGCAAACCATCACAGACGTTAATGGTCAATCATAAGTCCAGGAGATACTACCAGAACTCAGCTCGACGTAAAAGGGTGTCCATAGGCCTGTCTTCTTTAAGTCTGGAGTGAAATTTAAAAAGATTAACATCTATCAGTGGAAACAAAACTGGGCTGGAATCTTAAGTGAAGACGCAGTACCAGGATGATAAAAAGTCCCAAGAGTACTAGAAAATAAAGAAGGAAGCGACTACCACTTCCTCAAAAAAACCACCAGTTAAGACTGTGATGTAGTAGTACCGAAAACAGAAAAACACAGAAAATAGAAGCGTATAAAAGGAAATTTCGGTAAACAGAGGAAAGCTTCTGGGCAAAACATTGGAAATCGCAGGAGAATCCCCAATTTCGGATTAAATAAACCCTTGGTGTCTGAAGGGTTTAAGAGACAACAAATCTGTGTTGGTCGATGACGATTTTCAGAATAAAATTTTTGAATTCCTTATACGCCAAACATTCTGCAAAACATGGCAACCAACAATTAAACGCCCGTAGGCACGACACGCGAAAAAGTTTAACTGTCCTATTTTGTCGTACTTATTAATTCCAACTCAAATGAGCTCAGACGTTCTTACTTATATTTGTGCCTGGCTTAAGGTTGCCATTTAACCTAGCTAAAATTATTCATGATAATTTAGGAAAACCGACTGTGCATAGATAGATATATGCGTAAACCCATAAAATGTACAAAGTATTTCCTTCAAATGTTATTTTTTTTATCTTCATTGGAGACACTTGGTTTTGTTCTTGCTTATAGTAATTGTCGAGGTCAATCTAAACAACTCCTATGCCTTTATAGATCGTACGTCTCTTTTTTGGTCCCTTTTAGATACGGCTTCGTTACATTCTCAACACCCGAGGGTCCCTCGTCAGTTTTTTATCAGGTGTGTGTTAGTTAAATTTGTTTTTCTTACTACTAGTAAACTAAGGCCAAAGGTAGTTACTGCTCTTTCTTCATAATTATTCCGCTTTGCCTTGACGTACGGAATTGTGGTTTCCAATTAAGACAATGGTCTACAAATAAAGTTAAGAATCAAGACGAAACTTTTTTTCAGTCACGACCATTGTTATGGAGGTCTCCGATCTGGAGAAAGAACTCTACAGAGGTTATCCCAAACTTTGAGATAACTGCTGTGTTCCCGAAATAGCAACTGACACCTGCGTGAAGGTTTGATAGATACCCCGACACATAGGGCATTTCAGTTGTCTTACATCTGCATCATAAGGTTTTCTAGTTATGTGTTGCCCGTGATGACCATACCAACTTTGTCACCGTAGCTGTGTATTGCAAAAGTAAATTGTGCACAAATCAGGCATTTAAATCATTGCAGAAAAAGTGCGGTGTTACATTTCTCTGACTTCTTAAGCTAGTGCTCATTTATCCTCATTCATCGTTGGTATGGATCAAAGCACTGCTATGGCAGAGAAATACATCTACAAATAAAATACTGCAGTTTCATTTTAACGTTCATATCCTGTTAGCATATAAAGATATGTTGTGGCAAAGTTTTCTGGTTGAAAATGAAAATCCTTGTTATGATACAAGAGAAGAAAACCCTGTAAATATATACAGCTCATTTCCAATCTTCTAGTTTTACTTCCACATTTACTTAATAAGCCTTACTTACATGTCTTTTGCTTACGATCGTATCACGAGACACCTGTGCGGTCGTTAAAAACTATTAAATGATTTTGAATGTCATTCTTTTCTAGGGCGAAATTTACTTCAAGAACAAAAAATTAAACCTTGGACCTGCAGTACGAAAACAGGTAAATGGTAAAAGACATCGGTTTTAAATTATAGAAATTGTAGAACTCATAGAAATTTAATACCATGCGAGGGTGGGGTGGAGGGTTCAGAAATTTGAAAAGTTGTTTCCACAACAAAGTGAGATACCGGTGCTACGTAAGGTATACTACTTTTAGGTCCTGACAATTTTACATTATTTACCCCATTCTGTCAATTCTGTTTTCTTTATTCTTGCCGTTATAAGCGTCATTTTTTATCGATTGTCTTTATATGACCCACATTATTACACAACTAATAACAGACTAAAGGCCACAAAGCATTTTCCATGTTTATTTTGGTAAAAACGTGATTGCAACTAAGGTTCTAAACAAATGTTAGTATGAAAAAAGATAAAGTTAAATTCGTTAAATTCGGAATTTGCCAAATAAATTCCGAAATAAATGTTGTGCCGTTATGTTGTAATATGGTATGGATACTGAGTTTATGTGGTTGGTTAACGATGGGCCCATTATACAATTAAGGTTTTGCTCATAAATAGCTCTGTCGACTTTGTTTAAAAATGCCGGGATACGTTAGTTGACACAGGTTATAGGCAATTTAGTTTTGTTTTTTATTCATGACAATACGAATTCGTAAGAAGAACACTGTTTAATAGTTAGCAAGATAAAACGATGGAAGTGCAATATAAATAGTTACACACTTTGGATAGCGCAATGTACAGATGTTTTCGAGTGTACTATTGGGTTGCCAAGACAAGGTGAAGTCGCATTTTCACCTAAGATTGGTTAAGAGTGACCAAGCATTGTTCCTTTTCCAATATAGGAATTGATTGTCAAAAAGAAATTTTGGATAACCAGGTCACCGTGTTTTGTTGTGTCATTTTTATTGCCTTCTAAATTTTGTTTTTGGCTTCTGGAGCCATGTTCAATAAGACCTATTCTGTTACAATAAAATTTCAAAATTAACGAAATTTGCTGAGTTCTTGGTGGATTTTAATATTTTGTAATATTAATATTATACTTAATTAGTTAATGTAATGTATTTCGTCCCTTTGATAGGTAGCCTTATTAA
This sequence comes from Morbakka virulenta, assembly GCA_003991215.1. NCBI lineage: Eukaryota > Metazoa > Cnidaria > Cubozoa > Carybdeida > Carukiidae > Morbakka > Morbakka virulenta. The sequence continues at coordinate 470,758 of RDPX01000002.1, read as the reverse complement.
ACTACCAAAGAATACCATTACAAAAGATTTAGTATACCATACCGTTTGACAGGGATCAGCATTTTGTAATATTAATATTATACTTAATTAGTTAATGTAAGGTATGTACAGCTGGGTAATGTGCCAAACAGTTTAGCAGAACTATAGGCTGAAGAGTTCTTCCTGCCCTTTGGTATCTTGTAGTTTGTAAAATATGCTTCCTGTCTTTATGGTTAATTAAATAGCGTACCAAATAAGTAATATAGGACAGCCACTTCCTTTAAAAAAGACCCCCACCAGTTTGACCCTGACATTTGACCCAGGAAATGTGGTCACTTGCAACATGAAAATTATAACCATTATTAAAACTATCTTCCCAATAAAATAAAATAATTGAAATCAATATGGTTGATAAATGTTCCAGTAGTTATTATTTCGATGATCATTTTGGGTTGATAAGTTTCACTGTCAAAGTTCTTTCTTCACACTTCACTATCTTGCAGCTAGTCTTCAGCATAACCTACCTGGCTTATGTATGTCCTCCTTTCTGTGACAAGCACAAAATGGAAAGAAAAAGATTGCCTTGTTTTTGTAAATCAAGGAATAGATTAGCGAGCTCGGTTTTCACGAATCTTACTTTCATATTTACGCTAATGAAAGGATTTCAGAAAGAGAAGATTGTCATCTTGGATACACTACTCATTCTCCCACCATAACCACAATCTACAATGTAATCCATATTTCTCTGAAAATTATTGTACGCCGTTTTCCTAGATTCATTGGCGTCTGGTTGAATACTAAACCAGCATTTATAGCGTCTTGCATGAACATTTCTCTTCAACTTGAACTTCTTGCACTCAAAGCAAGGTTGAAAGCCACCGCAGTCCAGAGTGTTACTTTTCTTATTTGACTTTTTTCTTTTTACTTTTAAGTTGTTTTAATTGCTTTCTTCCCTTTCCCAACCCTATCTCCGAAAACATAGGTTAATGGTACGTCACTTAAAACAGAGAAAGGAGAGTCGCAGGCTCAGTACGTTCAGGCCAACTTACCTCTTTCAGACCACCATAGAAATAATCAGTTGGTTCCAGAGAAAAATGGACCGAGTTTCTAATATATTATATTTTATACATATATATGCCCTTTATAGACCCTGTAAAAGTGAATTATAGAGTACCTGCCCTGTTTTGCCTATTGCCTTTTAAAGGAACATCAAATTCTTTGTGTTGATTGGTACGTACTCTGTTCGATGCCGTAACAATGCCTTATTTTAATGTTTGCAGGGTCCAGATACACCTGGCGAGCCAGTTGTTTTTCAGATGCCAACTTTCTTGGTAAGACAAAACCTTTTGAAAATAGATGTTTTTTTGAATCTAGTTCTGATACAGAATATACGACCCTCGACTTAAATTTCTGCTGTTTTTTATAACTGATTAACCTAATGTTGGTAGTTGCGTTTGTGTGCTGGAGCTAACTTCACACGTCCGTTTTTTAACAAAACAGAACCAGGAAAAGAAAAGATCGCGTTACCTGGATTTCGATCCCACGATGCTAAGAATGAAGACCAAAACCCAAAGGCGAATACCACATCGCCAGTCGCGTTGGTTAACAAGGGGCGCGTTGTCTAGTGAGCAATCAAGCTGCCAGCGAAAAGTATGCGACTACAATAAATGTTAAATCTCCGTAATTTGTTCAAACTAGGCACATGGAATGTCAGGAAGATGAAAAAACTAGGAAAGCTGAGTACTGTGCGCAAAGATGAGAAGATGCGATCTCAAAATCATAGGTATCAAAGTGACCAACTGGAATGGCCAAGGTAGCTTCCGAACTGCAGAGAAAGAGACCCCTCTTTTCTCCGGTAAGGAAGATGGATACAGTCATGGTGTTGCTGTATTTCTTGGGAAATATGCAGAATAATGTAATGCATCGCGAGTTAACGTTTGCCCTTGCTTTTCAGCATCCACCACGATGCTGACCACATGCTTATTCCTAATACTTTCAAAGGTAACAGCAGCCCAGCTGCTCACATTAACAGCCAGCAGCCAGCCAGCCGAAATATTGCAACCCTACAACGGTACAGTTAGCTTGGCTGAACAAATTGTTCGTTTTAAGAGTAGCCTGCGTTTGAAAAGATCTTGTAAAACCTGTAATACTGATATACCGTTATCATTTTATTAATCAAGGCAAATAATTAAGAAAGAAGCTAAAATGTCTCCTGCTGGTGTTTTGTTGGTTGTCACACCAAGCCAAGTTCTTGTGCATACAGCGACAAGCAGGGCGAGTATTAATTTTTTAGTTCACTTGCCTGCAGCTGGAAATAGTACTTGATTTGCTAGAGTAGTTCGTTTACATGGCAGTGTATTATATCCATGCAATATGCAGAATGAAAACCCCGCCTTATCAAGGACTTTTGGTTGAACGGCATGGCAATTTTATGCCACATGAATTAAAACCTGTTTAATAACTTTGATGGCAAATCACACAGTGCTGTGTGTCAATATTAAAAATTTGATTGGGCTAACTTATTTGTTATTAAACTGTTATATCTATCAGTTGACAAGGCATATCTTCCTGCCTTGTGAAAAGCAATACCAGTTTTATCATACACTGGTTTTATATGCATGGTAATTTTTTCTCTTTTATTTTTAGATACCACAACCTGGGTATATATAAAGTAGTAATGAACAATTTAAAGAAAATTGTAAGTGATTCAAATTTCATTTAGTATTAAAGACCTTATTTCGGGATGATTATGGTATTAAGTTAATTGTTGCGCATGTTTTCTTTGAAAGCCAATAGGCTTTAAATTTTCGGGGAAAACTCGAGTCCCTTTATTCGTAATCATTATTTAATCATTAGTTCATAGAGAAACTAGAAAAAAGCGTACCAAAGTAATCCATCTAAATTCAGCTTTAGGATGCAACTGCGAGTGTATCAGTATCTCGTCACATTTTTATAAAAACTTATGTTTGGAATTTTGCCGTTGAGCGAACGTTTTCATTTGCACCTACTAGTAGCCAATAACAAGTATCTACCAGCATAACTCGTTGCTTATATTCAGGAAACTACTAGTAAAATGGCACGCAACGACTAATCTTTGCAGTTGTTCACTAAAAAGAAAAGAACACCAATTAAAACACGTCGGATTTTTTTTTCATGGCAGACAAAATAATTTAGAGTTTGCAGCTATTTTTACAGAACGGTTAAGCAACTCTCCTTTCAAAACGCCAGTTCTTCAATCATTACACAAACCCGTTTATACATCACATTATGTCTGATCACCAGTGAAAAAACAAATCGAAAAAAGTACTTCCAAAACCCATAAATACAACGTTATGACTCCCCCAAAA
>RDPX01000002.1:417126-442128 GCA_003991215.1 Morbakka virulenta | reverse complement strand
ATCCCGCCAGACGTCAACCTGGTATTTACAACTGCGGTTGGTTTATTGTTCTGAGTTTTCCTTCTCATAGGACGATTGCCAACCAAGGTTTACGACCTCGTCCTGGCCGGAAAAAAGAAATAATTTTTTAATATCAATACCCAGGGCAGGGTTTAATATCAATACCCAGGACAGGGTTTAATATCAATACCCAGGACATATTATTATTATTATTATTATTATTATTATTATTATTATTATTATTATATTATTATTATTATTATGTTCACTACTTTGTTTCTCAAATTCTAGGTTGTTACATTCGGTATTACTCGGAAGCAAGTCACAACAAGTTACTAAAGGATCCAAGTTTATCCTCCTCCTTGTCTTACGCAGACAATATCTTTATTAAGATTCGTGCAGCACCTAATAGAGCCGTCTTTTGTATTACCCCCAAGTTTACATTCTCGTCATATTCTTTAAGGAAAAACTATACATTTCTTACTAACTACGCCCAGAGCCCCTATGACCACAGGTACCACCTTGACTTATTTAAGTTCCCAAAGCCTGGCTATCTCGTCTTTTAGTGGCTGATATTTCTGAATTTTTTCGAGTTCTTTCTTTTGTACCCTCGTGCCTTAAGAGATAGCTGTATCAATTATTATGGCTTCCTTTGCTGCTTTGTTGACTGAGACTATATCTTGTCTTCTAGCTTGTATATGCTGGTCGCATTGTAAAATCATATCCCAAAGTAGTTTGTAGTCCTCGTTTTCTATGCAGCTTTCTGGTTTATGGTTATACCACTGCTTACCTCTTCCTAAACCGACTTTATTGCACAGATACCAATGCACGTATCTCGCAACATTATCATGTCCACGTTTATATTCTCTCTGCGCCAGCTTAGAACATTCACTAGTGATGTGACTTACACGTTCTCCTTTCTGGCCAAAAATCCTACATAATGGTGATTCAACCGTTTTATCAATTTGGAACTTCAGGTAATTTGTTCGGAGTGATTGCTCTTGCGCACTACAAAATAATGCTTCGGTTGTGCCTTATAAATCCCCTTTATCTAACCATGACCAGGTTCTATCCCAATCTGTTGCATCGTTCTCATTTAAAAACTCTCCATCTGGTCGTTTGTCCTTCCACTCTGCAAACAGCCTATCTTCTTGTTCTCTTTTTTGAATTTTTAGAATTTTGGTTCTGGACTGTCGTCTATCTTCAAATGACCATACAATTTTACCTTCTCCACCGTGCTTTTTTGCACATACCAAGCCAGACTATTTTCCTCCGAAATAACGCAACCTTCAACACTGGTCAACCCTCTACAACCTTTTTTCCTTTTAACATACAATCTAGCAACATCACTTTTTGGGTTAAGTGCTTTATTCATGGTTATCAACTTTCTCGCCCTTCTATCAATTTCCTTCAGCTCGTCCTTGCTCCAGTTAATTACTCCAGCCCCGTATCTCATCAATGACACTGCCCATGTGTTAATTGCTTTAATCGTATTCCGTCCATTGAGTTTGGATTGTAGTACTAGTCTAGTTCTACGCAGATATTCCTTTGGAATATTCCCTTCATCTTCCTTTCTTGTACTTTATTCCATTCGACAATCCCAAAATATTTGTATTCTTCCTCCTGTACATCGACTACAGTTTCGTCTCTAACGCGGATTCCTTGAGTCTTACTGGGTTTACCTCTCTTCATAATTAACATGTCACACTTCTGTATCCCAAACGCCATTTTGATATATTTGCTTATTGCATGTACAGTTGAAACCAAACTGTTGAGCTCACTTTCACTCTTACAAAATAGTTTCAGGTCATCCATGAAAAGTAGATGGCTTATTTTCATGGTTCCTTTGGTATATCCAGACGACACCTTTCTCATTACACTGGAAACTGCAATCATGCAGATAACAAATAATAACGATGACAAGCTGTCTCCTTGGAAGATGCCTCTCTTAATATCGACTTCCCCCAAAGTTTCACCGCATGCTGTTAGCTCTGTCTTCCACTTTGTCATTGATCCTTGGACAAAATTAATAGCATTTTCAGAAATCTTGACAAGTTTCATACTTTCGACAATCCAGGAGTGAGGGACCATATCATAGGCCTTTTTGTAATCAACCCATGTCATGGCTAGATTCTTTTGTTTCTTTTTGTATTCATGTAAAATCATTTTATCGATCAGTAACTGGTCTTTTCTCCCACTACTGTTTTTCCTACAGCCCTTTTGTTTATGAGGTAGTTTGTCGTTTTCCTCAAGGTGACTATATATTTTTTCTGATATGATGCTGTCACCAGTTTCCACGTCACAGGTAGGCATGATATTGGACTAAAGTTTCCAACATCATTGCCTTTTGCTGCGTCTTTCTGGCATAAAAGAGTCCTCCCTTTTGTCATCCATTCTGGTACACTAACATTGTTGTTAATCATGCGACTATGTAGTGTAGTTATCTTCTTAAACCAATATCCTTGGACCCCATCAGGTCCAGGAGCCTTCCAGTTGGGGAGTTTCTTACACTGTTGTTTAACTATATTTACAGTTACTTCGACGTTTTTTTGCCGGTAATCTCCTTTCTTCTCTCTCACTTCTTTTAACTATTCGGTATCATTTTTGTGGGTCTCTTGTTTTGAACATATATTGGACTAGAACCTTTTACTTTCATCCGGATCTGGAACAGCAATTTCAGATCTCTCTTTTCTATTCATCTCTTGGTATACCTTTTTCTGATCTAGATGGAAGAGTCTATTCATCCTAAATTGGTCTATTCTTTGTTCGCATATTTTGATCTTGAAGTTTTTCGCTTTCAACCTTTGCTTTAATTCTCCTATAGCACAATTCAAACCTTTTCTCTGCATCTTATAATTCCTTTCAGCTTCGATACGCTTTCTGTTTGATACCTTTTTCCCTCTTTGAATTCTCTCTAATATATTAAGGTGTCTACGGATTTCATCAATCGACGCTCTTTATTTCTTCTATTGTTTGGTTTTTTCAGACCTAATTTTCTTGCATAGTAAATAGATATGGAGCTTAATAGATTATTAGTTTCAGTTATTGACCTAGTTTGGATATCACTTACGACCTCGTTTATCTTGTTACTTGTTGTTGCCAAATTACTTCTCTCCACTTTTCTGAAGCTAGTTATAACCTCCTCTCATCATTTCTCAAAATCTCAATAATCTCTTGGATCATTTTACTTTCCTCGTCAGTTCTTCTGTCATTGTTTGTAACTGTTGCTCTCAAACCATCTACTTCAGGTACTTGATCAACAACTTCCTCAACACTCTCTTTCTCGCCATCATCCACTGACTCTTCCGTATCTTCAGTTGGTGGTTCGAGTACATACCTTTTAATCATCTCAATCTCTACAGCAGATAGCCATTCAATTCTTCTTACCATTCTAGCTTGGTCACACAGATTTTGTTCACTTATCTCAAACATCCCTTCATCTTTCCATGCCCTGTGCATTCTTTGCCCATACCCTCTGATAGATTTTCCACCTTCATCAGTTGGATTGCTTAGAAAATACCACTCCATGACCACTCTATTCAACTCTTTCGTCCACTTTCTGACGAGGGACCTTCACAAAAAGTTCCAGCCCCATTAACGTCGTTATTTATATTACCATTTTGATTCATTGCGCTCATAGGAGGGGTAGTGGTGATAAGGTCTCACAGCCACCGGTATTTTTGAGACACCATCTCTAGGAAAGCTGCTAACCAAAGCTGAAGATCCTAACCTGACCATGAGACACAGCTACAGCCCACAAGACGTCAACCTGGAATTTACAACTACGGTTGGTTTATTCTTCGGAGCTTTCCTTCTCCTAAGACGGCTGCCGACCAAGGCTGATGACTCCGTCCTATCCAGATTTATTATTCTGAGGTTTCCTTCTCATATGAGACAGACCCCCGCCGGATGTCAACTCAGTTCTTCAAAGTCTCGGGGTAGGCTAACAGGTGCTACACCTTGCCCAAGGGTGATCTGGAGGCAAAGGGTAACCTCATTCTCCCACTTCGAAACTCCACAACCGGATGCAGTTTAACGTCGATACCCAGGACTAATTATTATTATTATTATTATTAATTATTATTATTATTATTAATTATTATTATTATTATTATAATTATTGAGTGGTTACACACTATCTAGTGATGGATGGGTGAAAAACCAACATTCAGAGCCCAACAACAAGCCAGGAAAGTTGAATACAGGCACATGTACTGTAGCCACAAGAGTGAGATAAGATAACCAAATAAAAATGGAAACCTCACTTCAACCTTGCAAGTGGTGCCTCACAACCAGTGAGGAAAGGCACATTGCTCAAGCGGTTGTTGTTGTATGACAACAACTCATGACTACAGCACTCCCCACTCCTAGCCTGATAGCTGACAATACATGAAAGGATTTCTTAGTACTGGCACTAAGTCTGGTATTGCAACATTGAATACAGACTGGATATTTGTTATTGCCCAGTTTGGTGACAAAAACAACAATGCACAGGCCAAAGAGCCATGTTGTTATGCATGCCAAAGGGCATATTATTATTATTATTATATTATTATTATTATTATTNCATTGCTCAAGCGGTTGTTGTTGTATGACAACAACTCATGACTACAGCACTCCCCACTCCTAGCCTGATAGCTGACAATACATGAAAGGATTTCTTAGTACTGGCACTAAGTCTGGTATTGCAACATTGAATACAGACTGGATATTTGTTATTGCCCAGTTTGGTGACAAAAACAACAATGCACAGGCCAAAGAGCCATGTTGTTATGCATGCCAAAGGGCATATTATTATTATTATTATATTATTATTATTATTATTATTATTATTTGTTCAAGAAGTAAGAAAAGTAACTCAGTAATATCAGCAATAGTATTTGTGACTGAAAGGTGTTATTCACTACTTCTTTTGGTAATAGTTGCATGCTGTTTAGTAGGAGTTATTGATATCTAATGAAAATGTTGCAAGAAAGATATCATTAGTTTGGGTGGACATATTTGGAGATGCCAGTGTAAGGTCGCAATTAATGACATTCCATACGAGCCAGAGTTGTCCGAAAGATCCAGTACAAATAATGGATGAATTGCCAAACCCACCACTGACACTCCTGATATCAGGGAAGACAAAACGAAAGAATATTCTTGTTATTGAGGCTGGGTGTAATGGGGTTCGGGAATTATAGAAGTAAGTGCAAGATCCTTGATATTCCAGACATCAAAGCTTAATTTGAATGCCCATTCAAGCATGAAGTGGGTGACCATGATCCAAGTGACTGCGTCGACTCCAATGAACTCCGTTACAACTTTATAGCAGTGGAAGGGATACAGTTACCATCAACAATACATGTGTAGAAATTAGCAAATAAACACCTTAAGTTTCTCTTCAATAATGATGCATCCTTAATTTGAATACTTTGTAAAGAATGTTTAGTGTTCTAATTATAGCTACATCCACAAAAATTACTGCAATGTTGGGAAAAATAATTACAATTCTTACAGTCATTTAAAAGAGGTGTTAAACCGTGGATTCAAGGTTTGAATCCATGGTTGAGAAATCTCAATAAATGCCAACAACTTGGAAATCAAACACATTGCTGGACTACTTCGCAGACGAACAAACAAAGACACCATTTCAAAAAAACTACAGTGAGTATGACCATGAAATCTGGTTAAAGCGCAATTATTGGAGGCGGTACATAACAACTTTCGAACGTAAAGAAAGGAATAAAGGGAAAACAACTGAGTGACTGTTTGGATACTTTCTGAGGCAAATTACGTCAAAAAGTAAACGAAAGCAGTTTATAATAGCCAAATGGGTGAAAACTCTGGGCAAAACAAGTGTTTTGTTTTATATTTTCCCCATCTTGCTATCAGAAAATGGCTTCAATAACTCGGGCAATGCGAGCTTCAGCTTTATCTTTCCTCTTCCATCAAACAAGTATGACTGATCTAAAAAGTGCCCAATGCTATCAGCTCTCTTACGAAAAATTACAAAACGGTCTTGGGAAGCAAAACGGATTCCACCTCAATGGATGTCTTGTTTGACAATCCTTGAAGAGAAACTGGCCTGGATAATTTCAGTCCAATTACCCTGGAACATGTTATTTTGAGTTTCGCCACTTGGCAACTGATGTATGGCTTTCTCTGCTTTACACAGGATGGGAGGGTTTCTGATATCAGAAGAAAGTTGCTTTTCACTAAAAAATTGGTCATAAGTTGTCAGATGTCAATAACAAAGCAAGTTTGACCAATATAAAAAAATGGATGGTGTAACATATCCTGGTAAAAGATTATCTGGACTTGGTATTTCTCTTATCATTGTTAATGCTGGATTATCCTTGTTTTCCATTGTTTTATTACATTTCTTTGTACAGTGTGCAATTCTTTCAACAAAGCCATTGGAATGGCAATAAGTTGGGTATGTGAGGTTATGGAAAAAGTCCCACTCTTAACAAATGTAATTGAAGATAAAGTTTGAAAATTGTAAACTACTATCAGAAAATAGCACCGTTGGTATAGCTTCCCTGCTGAAGATTTTAATTCTGCACTCAGTATGCCAGGGTGATTTTGTAGCTCAAAAAAACTTAGAATAGCAGACAGTGGCAATGAGATAATCTTTATTATCTAATGTAAAAAGACTAGTGACAACTTTCGTCCATTTCCTTGAGAGAATTTCATGAAATGTCCGTGATGTTTAAGGCAGGTAAAGCAGTGTTTATCTACTGTTTATCTACTTTATCACTGATATTATTATCTATCCCAGGCCAGAAGAGAGATATTCTAGCATTTTGCTTTATTCAAACTATTCAGGAGTGACTTTTATGAAAGAGATTTAACATTTCTTATCTTAATGGCAAGGGTAGTAAAATGTGTTGATCATTGACAAGAACCCCATCACCCTTGGAAATCTGACCACAAAGGTAATATGGTATGACACTGGAAAGTACAGTAACCTTTGATGACCAACCATGATTGACAAATGACAGGAGTAGTTGTGGTTCTTGGTAATCTAATGTTTTCTTCCTAAATAGCTGTCAACTGTATTCAAAAATTTGTATCCCCATTTGAAATTTCAGATTAAACTTCAGGTTGGTGAGCAGGTGGGTTAATTATGAGTGTCTGCTGTCACAGTGGTTGCATTAGGAACATAATCAAGGGGAAGATCATGCTTCTAAAGTCACAGAATAACATGAAGAATACGAGGTGGTGACTGTATATGTATGCATGGAGGAGTTTGCAGCAATAATTGAGTTTCTTAATTTCACTTTGTGCAATTTCTTTCCTCAAGGTTAAAGGTCATGTAATTTACAGGCTACAAGATACAGTTTTGTCAAGGTAATTATTCAAGAACAGCTCACATTTCATGAAAGAAACAGTCACATGTATGTATAGGGAGAGCTAGGTTAGAATGTTTCAGAACTAGTGCTGCAGTGAGATGAGATAAATTTGCAACTGGATCCTTTTGTGGTTCATCAAGGAACCATTTATTGCCATTTGTTTACATGAAGGTGAAGAGAAGCAGTCACTTCTAAAAGGTTTGTAATCCATAAATAGGTGACCATGCCAAGAAAATATGACTTCCTCTTTGATTGTTGGGCCAAACATTTTGAAAATTGCAGTCACTATTCTCTGCTCTGCTTTTACACTATCTTGAGTAACTAAATGGTCAAGAAATATTACCACTTAACCATAGAGGACACATTTTGACTGATTAAGCTTGGGACCAGATGTATGGATTTATCAAGACCTAAAAGTTGATATTGTGGTCCTCAAGAGTATGTCACCAAACTATAAGGTTGTTTTGCAATCCCATCTAAGCCAGAGATGATGTTGGTACTTTTACACTGAAAATTTTCACCTTCTGGGTGTACACCGTATGGTAATCATGTAAATCTCTAGCTAATTAAAGTAGTTGAGAAGGTAACAAACTTTAAACTTGGGTCATCTATTTTGATGCACCAATATTTGTGTGAGGCATCAAGTTCATCAAGTTCAGATATACTCTGTTCCAATCATCAGAGCTATTACTTCTTCAGCTGCTAGAAGTGGGTACAGATCTATTTTGATAACTGATGCTGCCAGTCAAAACATAAGTGGGATTTTCTATTCAGTTTGGTTTCACCAACATATGTGCAAGAAAAATAGTACTACATGTTGGTGAGTCATGGCCAGTTGTGACTGAAGATGTGGAACAGTTTGTTACAGCAGACAATAGTATCATTTGATGGATATATGGTGTGCCTTTAAAAGATTCTATTCCAACTTCAAATATAACCTTCCACCTTGGTCTTGATTTTATCAAAGCCATTCTGTGCTGGAATAGGCTGCAGTTCAATGGGTACCTAATTTGTATGAATGATAATCCATGGCCTAAAAAGTTACCTTACACAATGTTGATGGCAGACAGCCTAGAGGTTGACCATGCAAGAGGTCATGTGATCTGATCAATACGGATATGAAGTTGCTGAACCTCAATAAATAAAATGTTAACAATTGAGTAGAAAAAAGCCAGGTTATAAAGCTACAAAAGTAGACACAACATAGACATCCTATCTATCTATCTATCCATCTATCTATGTATCTATCTATGTATCTATCTATGTATCTATGTATCTATGTATCTATGTATCTATCTATCTATCTATATATATATATATATATATATACAACATAAAGACATCCTAACTACTCATCAATTAGTCATTAAATGACTGATAGGTAAGTAATTAATCATGGAGACAACATAGTGCCAGAAATAGAATTAAAGTAAATGTCTTCTCTACAATATAAAACACTGCACATCAACAGCTTTTTCTTGCCACCTTTAAGATCTGAAATCCTCTTTCACAATTTTGCTTTCCTCCACAGTGCAATCTCCAAATCATTAACTTTAAGGATTATTGGGTCAAGAACATAATCTGGGCAATTCCCAGAAGAGGCTTTTTACTATCTACTTCAAGGATAATCTTTATCATTATTGATCTTCTATCTGGTGCCTACTATTACTCTCAAATAGCTTATAATTTTAGTGGTATTCTGACCTTGGTAAGCAGAGAATACTTTTTAAAAATACATAAAAATTAACTTGATAACCATCTATATCATAACTCAAGTTAATGGTGGAAGCTGACTTAGCCAGTATTATCATCAGAATGGATGTAAATGATTTATAAGAAGGAAGTTTGATGGGTAAAACCACACAGAAGGTAGGCCACAAAGGGCACAGTATAGTTTAGTTTCATCATATACTACAACTACCTCTTAGTCCTGTGACACACCGCAGATTTATGGTAAATACAAAGAAAATAATATTTCAAGTCTAAGAAAATTGGTCATTTGTAAAGATTTGTATATTATCATATGTTAATGTGAATGTAGTACAGGGTAACAGTAGTGGGAGCTGTGATGATTGAACAATGTGCAATGTTGTATCTATAAAAACAGGCTAGGACTTTAAGATTGAGTTCAAACTAACCACGTCAACATCATATTACAATTACATATTGGTCATATCATACACCTACAATATAAGCATCAATTCAATCATCCATACAAAGACCAATTTCACAAATAGATTTCATATAACCAATTTAGTGATACTAACAATACTTATTGGCTCCATGTGTAAATGACCATGACTTATCAAGTAAGTATATAGCATCTTATAGACCTAGGGAAATTACCAAATGATGAATCAGTGATGGGCTAATAAAATAAACTATGATATGGAAGTATCCTGATGTAATTCAATGTCTTCATTGTCACCCTAAATCCAAGTGCAACTCAGTTGGTTCTTCCATCCAAGGGGTACCAAAAGTATTAAGGTATACCAAAGAAGAGTTTGATAAAAGGAAAAGCTTTATGTCATAATAACGTAAACAGAACCTGTGTAGTACCCTGTAGGTCAGCTTATAAAAATAACAGTGAATAATAGCAAGTTATGAATCTGCAGAGACCTAAAAAACCTAAATAATAGAATAATGAGAGAACATTATCTAATAAAACAATACAAGTAATAGGAGACCTAATAAATTAAAAGCTGTTCATTCTATCAGAAGCAACATCTGAATTTTAACAAATGTTAATGAATCCATTTGTTATTCTTTTCCAGAATGTGGCATGTTAATGTTAGCTCTATATGTGACATGTATGACGATTGGCTTGCCATGCTAGTATGGCTTCTCTACATAGTAACTCCTAATATATTAACTACAGCACACTGAATTGATTAAAGATAATATAAAGTGTAAGCTTGACTTGGAAAATACATAACAATAGTGAAAAAACACAATTTATGATTAAAACAAAATCCCCTCATAAGAATATTCTAAAATTAGGTGAGAATATAATATAAGAACTGTCAGTTATTCCCACAGCATTTTTTTTCTTTGAGCAACAAGTTATTTGTTTTCTGGTTGTTCTGGAAATGCATTGTGGTTAATTTGCCCTCAGAGGATAACTTTTGTCTGGTCATATATCCTTCCACCTTCTCAACTCTTCACATGTTTTGATAATCTATGTGATGTAGCATTTTATGCTTTGCCTTTTTTGTATATATTTACCAGTCATTATTTTTCATTTATTTTGATTATTATTAGTAATTAATTTTTTCACTTGCATTAAAATGTTATTTTTGAGCTTCAAGACCAACATGTATCATCAATGCTACATTAAAAGATTAAAAAAAGAAGGTAGAAATCATTGAATAATTGCCACACATATTTGCTATTCTGTTTTCCATTGTGTATATATACTGTAATATATTCCACCATTGCAAACTGTTATAAATTAATACCTTCAATGTATATCTCATTGTTTTCCCTTCCTTAATATTTGCTGGCAATGTATTTGCTATTTTGAACTATAAAATTAAATAGCAATGTGTGCTGAAAGTTTTAATTCAATATTACAAGTTATGATCATCACAGAAAGTGTTCTAAATGCATTTTAAGGCCTTTTAGATTGGAGAAAAGCAAACAACTTTTGGGCTTTGTCCCTGAACCCACTAAGGGGCTTACAGTGCTCCCTATATCCTCACCTGCTTACCTCACCCATGCATTTGTTCATTTTATGCCCAGACAAGTTCATTTTTCTTGTTTTAACTGCTGTATTAGTGTGGACTTATATTTACAACATCAACATCATATATTACATCATTTTTGTTAATGTTTCTTCATTGTTAATCTATGCTTAATGCCTTTTCAAAGTCAAGCTTAAAATTTTACAACCTTAATTAATTGTCTAAATGTATTCACTGTATTGTCACACCAACATTTTCTGATTTTATAAGGAATCATATGTCTATGTTGCCTCAGTTCATATTAAAAGAACAGTTATCAACCTGTTCTGCTTGAAAATTAAGACATTGCTGATAACTTCTATCATCACAAAAGTCATTTTATCATGCATTTAATCATTTTATCTTATCAGCAAGTTTTACTAAAAACTCTTTAAAAAGTAATCAATTTTGCAAGTGACATACAATGACCAAGATTCATATAATAAAAGACGGAACCATTTGCTTAATGTTCCCATTTTGCTTGAGTTGCTTTACTATTAATGGTGAATTGTTAAAAATTAGTGATAGAACAATGGTTGGGAAAAAATATTGTGGTGGATTTTTTAAAAGTTTATCAGAAGGAAAAGTGCCAGCTGCAATGTTACCATTAGTGGGCCATACTTGTGATGCTTCTTTAGAACTTTCAGTTGTAAAGAAACAAAAATTAAATAATAATAGCTTTGGTAATTTATTAACTTGTTAGATTGTTTGCTTTTAAAAGATGAGAATCAGAGATAATATATGGCTTACTTTGAATTTTAAAAGTTTCACAGACCTGTTAAACTAAATTTTAAGACATATATAAGTGACTTTATGGGGCTGTAAAACTATGTGAAAGCACGTAAAATTAAGCTACCTGGTCCAGCTCTTGTATATCAGCTTTAAGAAAGTGTGAATTTGCCAAATAAGAAAACTCAACTCATTAGAGCAACAATGAAACAATTAGATTTTTAGAGAAATGATGATTCAATTATGGAAACTTAAAGAAATAGCAGTGTCTACTGGAATTCATGTAGCTGGCAGTAAAATAGCTGCTATAAAAGTATAACCTGTCAGTAGTTTATGTGGCAGATCAGAATTTTGTTCATCTAGATGTTAGAGGTAAACTCATCATTGGGGTGGTGCTAAAGGTGGTAGATTAAGTAACAGAGGCTCAAGCCACTATATATCAGATGATTACTACCCATGAAAATCATTAAAATAATCTAGAGGAACTGATGCTGCAGGAAGATCTAGATGCTTTATCTGCAAATCAAGTTTACAGTGGGTAACGAATTGCCTACATAAAGGAAAAAAATGAATGAAGATGTATGGTATTATGTGGAGTGAAAAGTAAACATAACACTCTTTTTAAAAGGTGTTCATTTTTCATATACCAGAATATTGCTGTATGGAACTGTTGCTTGTGGTGTATTTAACTCTGATTGTACAACAAATATTTTTTCAGAAGTGTATTTACAATCTTATGTAGATACACCAAATGATGAGGAAAACAACAGTTTTTCTTCATAAGAGATAATGCTTAATTACAGCTTGATGATGGATTACCCTTAAATTCAATAAAGATTATGTGTTCTTTCCTCAAAATACAAAGACATAATAATAAGAGTCATGCTGAGGACCCAGATTGTAAAATTTGAAGTCCTCTCAAAAGTATTAGCAGATAATAGGGAAGATTCCCCCATTTATGATTTTAGTTAAAAGTGTGAAAAATTAAACAAAGTTAATACCACTGCTGCTGAATCTCCATAGAGAAATGCAATTGATGAAGGTTACAATGCACTGCAGAGTGATATGATTGTCAAAGTAAAAGCAGACTCGAAATGTTCTCTTGATGTGGAGGTTGCATGGGTTATATCAGCCAAAAATGCTCTTGTAAATGTTTATGGATGTTCACAAAACCAACTGAATGAAGAATGAAGTTCATGGCCAAGCTTTTGCTGTTCAAGCCTTACTATTGTAAAGAACAGACAGGAGGTGAATTACAAGATTATCAAAGAAATAATACTTACAATGAAAGAAGAACCAGTGAAGAGCTTGAGGGGACTGTAATATTCCATATTGAATGAAAGAAATGAAAGAAAATGGGCTCGTATTAAAGCTGAGGAAGGTCCTTTAGAAATTATATCTGTTTACTTCCTTCCTTACAATCTACATCTTGTAAAGGTGGTTCTACCGTACAAAGAAAATAGGTAAAATGGTACAGCCTGCAATGATTTTTATTTCTAGCCTCTCCAATCTAGTTGTGAATGTTCCTGTGTTAAGTATTACAAGAAAGTTTTTGTAGTATCTCATCAATAATGTTCCAACTTATGGTACCTACACTATTTCCATGATAAACTCATAGTAATTTAAAAAACATTATCAACTTGCAAGCATTCCTAGGTCTGATTTCGATGATTCTGAATTTGTTTTCTTTAGCAAGTATATCCCCCTCTGACCTTATCTTGTTACCCTTTCATTTGGATCAATTCTTGATCTCTTCAATAGTGTAGTTGCCAAGGTTGAAACTATGTCCAATCTTGAAATGCCTTGTATTAAACCCTGAAATGTGTTTTTGGCGGGATCACAGTAGGATTTTCATAATAGCTATTGGTGCATGAAGAGGCAGAGTTAACTACCCACCAAAATCAGTCCATAAAAAGACCAACCACTTAAAAAAAGCCTCCACATCTACAACAACCAATTATTAAAATGCAATGGTGGCAGAAACTTTTTCGGTCACCAATGGCAAATACTGAATACTGGTCCTCCAAAAATGCAGAATTAAAATGATCAATGGGTTGATAGGTTAATACTAGGACTCGATCCATATTCCTGTTCAACATCTCCAAGCCAACCTTAAACTACAAACATATAGTATTACAAATTACGCACCACAAAACATGAAAAACATTCAAACTTTTTCTGGCAGTAAGTACATATTAATGTAAACTAGCCTTTTACTTTATGTTCTACTGCCAGCAAAATATCATATGCAAAACTGTTTCCCAAATTACTCGGAGGTTTGACGACCACCCTAGGAATTAAAGCGTTCATAAACAACGTACAGCAATGGCATTCCATACATACCCCGTTGACAAGTTAAGCTCGGAAAGTTTTTGTCGTAAATTCTCGACTTTCATTCTGTTAATAACACCATTTGCTGCTGATATACTTTCATACACTGGGTGGCCATAACGTGCATCTTCCCTCTGCGTAGGGCCTTGTGAAGCCTTCCTGGGGCTTCCTTCATATTGCCCACCAGGATTTGTTTCCACTGATCCAGATTCCAGCGATGCAGCTCCTGCACCTTCTGCTAAACCTTTTACCTCTTGTAAGCTTTGCTGGTCATCATCTTTGGTTTTTTTCGAATCCATTGAGGAAAAGTGTACATTTCAAGTAATTTTTTTACATCCCACACATGTATTTGGTCTAATAATATTTTGGAGGCTCCAAAATCACTTAGTTTATTTCTGCACGCAATTTTTCCCAGAAGAGTCAAGGGTGAGCACAGGGGGCCACAAGACGTCACATTAGTTGTTATCCTGTCCTCTTGTCGGTCAGGATTTCGCAGTGACGCAATCTCGAGCCCAGAATTCATCAAATTCCTCCCAACACCGATTTTCAAGTATGACGTCAGATGCAAGGATGAATGAAATAATTTACACTGCAAGTTACTTTAATATAGTCTGCCAAATGCATATACAGAGGGTGCTAATTTGGTAAAGTGGTGTCAGGAACCGCATGCGTTTCATGGTTTTACTTCTTTTGACTCGTTTGGTATTGTTGAGTCCCAGCGATATAACTATCGGCCAAAATGGATGGTATTTTTATACCAATTTTCAAAGAAAGCGTCAAATATCTGACGACAACACAACTGACGGTGGAAAAAACTATGAATGCAATATGTTAAATGAATGGGTTTTCGAGGCCTCATAATCAGAAACTCAAATTTAAAGAACAATAAAATCGAGATTTTTGAATTGGGGAAGAAGGCAGTCATAAAGATAGATAAATCAAACAAATTTTGATTATCATTCAGACAACTAATCAAGCATAAAATTTCAAATAAACTTATAAAAATAATTTATTTTCATACCGAAAGCAGCTTACAAATAATTCAAACTGTAGAAGCAAGTTAAAGGTAAGCCATCTCAGTTGTCACTAATGTCATATTCTGGCTTTGGCGCATTCTTAATAGAATTTCGTAATTCCATCACAATTAATTTTCCTATCCTGATCTTTTTGTCCGATTTTTTTCAGCTGTTTTTGTCGAATTTCTGGAACCATGGAACCATTGTTTTGTGTATATATCAAACCTCGAAAAGTAACTGTCCCTCTGAAACGAAAGTCAAGAGACCAATTTATCTCGTGTTACGTGCTCATTTTGCTGTTTGCATTTCTCTAATTATTTCAGGCTTCCCTCAGTTTGTTCCTTCTTCAGATCTTCTTTCTTGGCCAGAGAGAGCAATCTAGTTTCTTTCATGCTTCCTACAAAGTCCCTTTCCATATTTCCTGGCACAATTCCATCTCCTCATTTTGTCAAATGGATCAAGACCAGTAACAGCCTTCAATTTAACAATGTGTTCAAAAGTTTTTTCTGGATCAGGTGAGGTACGAAGGAGAACCATCTGAGATTTTCAGTCTATTGTTCAATATTGCAACTTCTACCTCAGACATCACCTTTCTTAGTTGGATAGATGAGGTCCCTTATCAATATTCTGAGCAGTTTCGTCCTCTGCGAAAAAGTCCAGGAAATTGTCGTTGAAGTGTTTTTGATATTTTCTTCACATAAGCATGTTCCGGTTTATCTTTGTCAGTTTTTAAGGTATTCTGCTTGTCACATTTTACTTTCTCCAACTGCTTCACTTTATCCGTTAAAACGTGCATACAGTATCCCAATCCTGAAATTTATTCTCTCCTAATTAATTGCTTCCTAAACACCCATGATTGAAAAAATTATCAGTCCATTGAAGTACACATTGATGTGAAAATGGAGAAAGAAACATTTATTCTGCACACATGTTGCAACTACCAGTACAAAATCGCTCAAATTTATGGCATAACGAACACTCGGTGCACATCATATTGTCTGGAAACGTCTATTACCCTTCAAATTCTGTTAGTCGCGGAGCTCCCAAATCCATTATTTGAGTGTATTTTAGGATTTCTAGACTCAAAAGACCTGTGTTTTAATATTTATTATTATATAACAAAGTAGATCTAGCCTAGTGTATAAGATATAGCACAGTTATCAGAATTTTGGATGTCATTTCGAAAAATCTTCAGGTTCCTGACTGAAGATAGCATCTGAGGTAAAACTGAACAGAAAAAATGAGGCCAGACGGTCAAATGACCAAACAGAGTTTGATTAGATTTTTTTTGTCTACAAGCAACCCTAATTACAGATTTACAATATTATAGGCTGACATTACTATATGTTTTCATTAGATTAGCTGTCAGCTTTATTTCAGGATAAGAAATAATGGAATGGAAAAGTTTGAGGACTCTGTATTTCAGCTGAGGAACTTAGAGAGGAAATTCCATCATTATATGCGCATTTTTTCAAGTTATGAAAAAATTATAATTGAGACAGAGCACTTTAAGTCACAATTAGATATCAGATAACAATTTTCAAACATTGGGGTTGCTGGATTGCAAGTCTGAGGCAATCGCTCAAAAGAATGACATTGCTCTTTGCAGATGCTAACCTTTCGTAACAGTGGCTATTAATATCTGGATGTAAACAGTACCAGAGATATATTTAGAGGTATTTAGTATATTGGAAAGCAATGAAAGCTACAACGAATCTTTTGTTATATATATAGTTCAACCGTACCAATATTTATCACATTAAGTACATTTGATTTTCTGTGCACTACACTGGGTTGTCATATTAGTTCTTAGTTTTTTAACTGATGCCTCTTATTTACAAATCAAAATGGACTGAAAAATCATGGAGCCGCAAACCAACAATACACAATCTATGAAACACAATAATATTCCATGTAGGAACAACGAAATACGTGACAAACAAAATCGAACTACATAACGAACAAAATACCGTCAGCAACCGTAGCGACCAGAGAAATGGGACTAATTCCAAGGCCAGGAAATATCAGTTTCTTCCAATGCATACTACATGACAAACCAATCACTTGGGATTGTCAGGGATTTGCTGATTCATGTGACATCTGGTATGACAAATCATGTATGGATCTATGCAGTCACGATCACCAATCGCTGAACAAATCCAATGTATATGGATGTAATGTACATGTGACTGTATCAACCTAAGTACATTTACATTAACAAGTTATGAAATAATGTTTTCATACATCTACGAACTTACCTGAAATCAATACATTCAGTCTTTATTGCCCTATGAGAAAGCAGCCCTAGTAAATATCTAGAAATTCAACAGTAACAAAATCAATAAAAACATAAAAAAATCACGGAATACAGTACCAACCAATACGGCGCAACCACACACAAAAAATTTAGGATAACGTAGGTCAGCTTTAGTTGTTAAGTGTCCAAAAAAGTTGAACTGGAAAGAGTACTAAACAGATATAGTAAGTGTGCAACAGATTCATGACTACATGCTACAAAGAAAACAAAAATACCTGGAAAGCCTAAAAAATCTTGGAAAAAATGAAAAAGAACAGAGTTACAAATGTCATTTGATTCGGGGACTACCTGTTAACTCTAATTGTCTGGATATTAACTGGAATCCAGGAACAGTACAAGGACTAGACAGAAAAATAAAACAGGGTCTGAGCCCATATACAAGAAGTAAAAACACGAGAAAATAACTTGTTAGGCCTAGTGTTTGCAGCAAACTCTACTCATGTAAAAACATCAGTAAACATACCAGGCATATCTTACTATTACTTCGTGATAATAGATATATACACAAGTATACCATCAGAAAAGAAGACCACGGAAATTTATGTAATTTATTTAATAAGGTAAAGTGGGGGTCAATAGACCAGGACCTAATCAATACTAAAATATCAACTGAAAACAAACTAGGGGCAGGGCTGATGTAAAAGATCTTTGGGACAGTTTTAAAGAGCAGCTATTCCAAACAATGGACGCAAAAATATCGAGGAAAGAAATAAAGAGGAGAAACAACATGTCATGTATCAAAAGAGGAAAAAAATTCGGAAGAAAGAACGAAGCCTTTACAAGCAATAACACAAAAAATTGTCTAACTACAGAGCAATAGAAAATGGATGTGAAAAACCACTTGAGAAGAGCCTATTTGGAGTAGTTGATTATCAATATTAAGCGGCTAAATAACAATATGAGCAAACCCTTCCTCAAGTACGTCAAATTAAAAACGCAGGATTCCGGACGTATAATTTATCTGAAGAAAAACCAAAGTCAGCATCAGCTAGCAAAGAAAAGGCAGAAATATTATTAAATCAATTTTAATCTGCCTTCGGAAAAAGCACAGGAAACACATTGGAAAGCAGAAACAACCAACAACAAAAATGTAGTCAAAAAGTAAAAATCACCATTAAATACAAACCGGCATGGCAAAAGAAAGCTTCTGGAAAACATTAACGTGACAAAAGAAATTGGTCTTGACAAGTCCGAAAAATTCTAATTGGATGAAGAAATGGAGCTTGAAACTCTGGAGAAGAAGAGAAGACTCAGTCTCGCTTAAAGCTTACGTACAATGGGGGTTCAGGGGCTGGTATCAGTATTAAAAACAAACCAATTTGCAAAAATCGCTAGACCTAAAAGGCAGCTTGACCCAAAGCAGTAAAAAGGAGTATAAACACCAACAACATGGTGGATGAATAAGTCTGCAACAATATCAGGAGTATGAATTTAAGACAGCTTATCTCCTAATGCTGACAATCCTTCTTTGTAAACACCACAATAGACTGGAACAAAATAACAGTCAGTGCAGTTCATACTGGCTCTGTAGGCACTTACAAAACTGCACTGCAGAGTCAGCGGCAAGATTTACAGCATCTCTCTACAGTCGTGTAAAAAACCTTTCAAAGACTCACAATATAACAGAAAGAGAGATATTTTATTTGGCCACGCCAAAAAGAGATGATAATCAGGATAGCTATTGCTTTCACTTGAAAGTTATCTTTGGATCACAATGCGCCATAAATCAACAATTACAGACCAGAATTACAATCTATCAAAAGAAGCTCATTAATTATACATAAGTAATATTAAAAACGAAGTGAGAGAGAAGTTTGTATTCTGAAAATCGTTACCTCGATTTAAGAATATGAAGTAGAAGTTCAGCTAGGAACTACAATTGTTAAGCGACTACAAAATCATTATGAAAATGTTGTAGAAGAGAGCCTAATCGCAGTTACAAAGCTAAATCTGATTCTCCTCCATGGTTCAATGTTCATAGCAGCCATTAATGTTTTAGTTTTAGCTGAAGGAACTGATTTCTGTAAGACATACAATTGTGAAATGAATTTGGATATTGTGGTAGTTTTGTCACTTTTTGTGGTGTTTGGTTTTCTCTGTGGTCCAGCGAATAAATTGTTTTTCTGGATTTCTTTACACCAACTGTTCTCTAAAAAACATTGGTGTTACTTCGCCAAGTTTCTTTGCATAACTGACGAGATTTTGGACTCTGTTTTCATGAATTTAAGGTTGGTTGTAGTTATTCGTGTGCTTCATCCCTTGTCCAGACTGAATACGGAAGTTGTCTAAAAAGAATGCGCTTCTGTCTTTCTTCCAGTCCAAACTTTTTAATCTTAGTCTATCGGAGTATCCTTTTCCATCTTCATGGAAGGTTTTTAATGTTGTTCCTTCTCCAAGAATGCAGGTAATCCATCGGACCCTTGCAAATATGGACCTGTCAGTCTTCTGTTATTAGTTATCTTTAAATGAGTTACCGGCACAATAGACTGGTGGAATCCTTCGAGAAACTAGGTCTTTATGCTATTCAGTACATTTGCAAGCCTCCTGATGTCTTTGTTGATTCTGTGCTCAAGAATTAAAGCACCTACTATCAACCAAAGTATCGTTATTTTGGTCATCATTAGGACCCTTTTCTCTAACTCTCTCTGAAGGAGTGTGTTTGGTCCATATAGAAATACAGCTACCATCATGCTCAGATAAACTTTTAGCTCGTGATTTTTTCTTATCACATCACTTGTTTTACGCTATTTCATCTAAGCTTTGTGGATTCCTTACCTTATGTCACAACTGCACTTAACGTTCTTCCAAATTTGATCAAAGAATACAAACAGATCTATTTGTTTGATTTTATTCATTAAGCAGCATTCCACTCCTTTATCTTTATTGGAGACTAAACTTTCTGTCTTCTTCGTGTTCATTTTTTGACTCTTTTCTTCTTATGATCTTTGCTACTTAATATTTCACTCTGCAATATTTTTTCACCTTCTTAAGTCATCCTCAAGTCAACAAGGAAAGAGCGATTCCATCGGCAGGTCTTCCTTTGCTTCGAAGGTGATAGAATCCATACAGTGTGAAAAAAGAGGAAATAGCTTTTGTCCCTAATATAATCAGACTTTGGTGTCTTATTGTTCGGTTTTCCCTACCAGAATCCTTACTGTTCTCTTGTCCTGACTGTACAGCCTCTGAATGTGAGGCAAAATCTTCATGGTATTTTCTCTCTTCCACAGACATCAGTGTTCCATTTGCATCGGAGCACGGGCCTATGCTTGTTAACTCTTGGTTGACTTCAAGCTTAGCTTTTTCTCTCGTTGCAGGAAGAAGCTGGCAACTGTGATTTTTCAAGAAATAAACTGAACCTCATCGGTCCATCTATGCGTGAAATGTTTTACAGAACTTTTTCATAAAATAATGCCTCAAACCATATCCTATACAACACATTATTCACTAAAAAGTGAACCCTATAGCTGGGTGCTTTCGGTTTTGACACTTAAACACCGAATAAATACATTCTCTGTATTCATCTGAGATGTTCTCCAGCATCAATTTTCTAAATGCCTTTCTTGACTGTTTGTTTGTGTTACCTCATTCCAACACCATGTATTGCATCCCATAGTTGTTAACAGCTTTTGTCTTTCAGCAGGCCCATCTTAGTGATAATCCTTCCAATTCAGTTTTATTTCTGATCTTCATATTTTTTCACTCGTTTTTACCTCGGTTTATTACTTGTCCGAAGGTCATATACTATTTTTCAGTTTCCAAACAGTAATAGTTATCTTCTAGTTTGCTACTTCATTGGCCCAATAAAGCTGACATTCATCACAAGAAGCACATTTTATGAAGAAACAGCTTTTTCAGGAATTACTTTTCTTTTTCCTCTGACCTGTATCTCTTCTAGATCAGTACAGACAACACAACTTTTGGCCTTTTACTGTGACAAAATGTTACCAGTTTATGTTCCCTCTTTCTCAAAACAGGTATTAGCGGTAACCATCTCCAAGACTTCTGTCGCCTTCAGAATCTTTCCTTTTCACGTTTCGGTTCAGTTCGGCTCGACAAATATACTTGTTGGTAAATCTCAACATAACGGATGTTTTATCTCGTCAAGCTATCCAACTCATGGGGCAAATGTTAGTTAATCCATCTTCGATCGCAATTTTACCTAAATCATTGTACCTCAAATCCTCTAACCTAACCACATTTTACTTGGTGTTCACTCTGTATCCTGCCTATAAAATTCTTCTTCCTTCGATTCCTTTGTAATAATGCTATATCATTTCCCAAGTTCCTTCGATCGATTATTACCTTACCTCCCAGGTTTTTTGGCACGAAATACCCACTTCCACAAGCTCGCAGTTCTTTCCGGTCACAACAGCTTATTCTATGCCCACATTATATCACTCATTCGACGCACTAGCTTTTAAAACCGTAATCTGACAATCCATAATATGTAGTTTTCAGTTAGTTATTATAGCCAACTGGGAAGGCTTGGAAAAAGGGCAATAGTTTGAGGTATAGGTGATTTTGGCCAATCATAATTCCATTTCCTAGCTGGGCAGTACTACTAACTTTTCTGTCTGTAAAAGTAGGGTAGGGTAAATCAGTAAGTTCTTAGTGGGACGAGTGGTTTCCGAGGCCAAATTCAGCGCTGAATCCAAAAACGAACGTATTTTTGTCCTTCATGTATGCTTTCGGTCAGAAAAATGCATCTTTTCAAAATGGCGATCGAAAATGACCAGAAAACCAACAAAATGAACCCTCGAGTGAACATGCCCACTTCCGATATATCTATTCATATGTTTTTTTCATGAAAGCAATCCATTTTTGTAGGTATTTTGGTCGTATCTCCCTCTACTGATGCGTTGTGAGCAAAACTTTGTTTTTCCAAATGCAGAAAATAATGTTTTTTGTAAAATAACCGGAAACGTAACTTGTATAATTCGCACAGTAGTGCCTACGTGACTTCTCACACGCGTAAGAGTCAACAAGTCATTGTCTTTATCCTCTGCCTGCAAAGTAGAATTTCATTTTCATTGCCATAGATGATTATACATCAACCACAACGATGAAGAGTGCTGTAATAAGTCGTGAACTAAATGGTTTGATTTAAAAAGAGCAGTGTGAATTTCTCGTGAAATCGAAGTTACAAGCTGGTGCTCATTTGATCGGACGTATGTTATTCTTGTGCCCAGTTCGAATGGGCAAGAAGACACTTTCACAGGATGAAGCAAGTAGAATTGTTGCCAAAGAACTGTGTGATGACTGAATATCCAAAATTGTCAATCCAATGAACGAGAAAGCAGTGGCAAAGAAAATAAAGGATGACTACGTTTTTTTCAATACAACGATTAAACAACAGCGGAACATTAACTTCAAAAAGACAACTTCATGGTGCGAAAAAGTTGCCAGCTTCAATAGACGAATGACAAGCATCGCGTAAGATATAAGAACAAGTGATTCTGGGTATCAGGGAAAAATGGAGGATATACATGGAGTGAAAATGACCGCGGAGGACGAAAGTTTTTATGCTGACAATTGTAAAGGTGCATATGTTGCCACCTGTAACTTGTCTACTGTTTCCAAGAAATGGATGAAAAAGACTAAACGTATTTCCAAACGGGAACAATCAGATGAGAAAAAACGTAAAGAGGTGTCGGAAGCGGTGAAAAATGAGAATATATCACGAAAGCTTCAATGCGATGAAGCAGTAAAGGATACTAGTACTAGTGATAGTGTTGACGATCCTGATTTTATCATTTTATGTGATGTCGGTCAAGTGCATGACAAAACTACCACCCGCTCAAAACCTCCAGAAGCTACTGTATCTTTACCACGGTTCGATTTCCCACAGATTGCCGTTCAGACGAGCCGCAAATGTTTAGATGAACGAATCGTTCGGTGCACTATACAGTGTTTAACTGGTCATCAAGTAAGTCGAGGCGATATCGCCGGAATTATAGTGTAAACTGCTACTATAATTTTTGGACAACACTGGACTCTTCATTCGCTTTTGGACTATAATACTCCTAGAAATGAATCATTAGCTACACATAATGATGATTCCACAAGCAGTGAAGAATCATCGCCTTTGACTGTGAAACGTCGACGTTCAGCGGCTAATCTCAGTACCGTCAAAACCATAGGCAAATATTCAGAGGATTCCTCTTTTCTGAATCTCCAGATGGCAGCGCAATACATCACAGAGAAGAATGGGGATGACATTGTGACGATCGGTTTGGATGACACCACCAAAGTCGCTGGCAATTGATTAAACGATGTAAAAGCTGATCATATTACAGTTTCTGAACCTGATAAACAACGGAAGACTCTGACAACGGGCTATCTCGAAAATGTGAGCCATGGTGGTGCCGAAGGAGCTGCTGCTAATGAATTCAAACTGAAGAGATCAGCATTTCTGGCTGAAACTACAGCGGAGAACATAAAATTCTCTATTGATTTTTGGATGCCTGATCGTGCTGGAGACTGCACTACACTGTTGAAAAACCTTGGTGTAGAAGACGAGAAGGTGCTGACATGCTGTGCCCATATAATCCTCGGCATAGATCATTCCATTGATAAAGTGTTTCGAAATACCGGACAAAAAATCGGACTGCGCAAATTGTTGGACATTTCATCTGGTCAGAAAGCCTCCATCTGATCGTCAACCTCCATCCACACTCTGGGCCAAATAGCTTTAGCGAACGTACTGTCTCCCAGTCATGCCAGTCACTTCGTATCATTGTACAATGAATACAAGAACTGGTTGCAGCAGATTGACCACACTGGATTCAGGGGATTTACAAGCAATCGATTCGAGCACATAGCGGAAGTCGCCAAAGAATTCATTGCACGGCGCCAGTCCATCCTAGACTTCGTCGAACGTACTGTCTCCCAGTCATGCCAGTCACTTCGTATCATTGTACAATGAATACAAGAACTGGTTGCAGCAGATTGACCACACTGGATTCAGGGGATTTACAAGCAATCGATTCGAACACATAGCGGAAGTCGCCAAAGAATTCATTGCACGGCGCCAGTCCATCCTAGACTTCGTCGAAGCAATCGTCGATAAAAATTCGAACCAACTGGTTTTAGCAGTCTCAACGTATATTCAGAACGACTGGTTCACCCTTTGCTCGGAAATCTATTCTGACATAGGAGAATTGATCATATTCCCGTTTATGAGATTGCTTAATATAGATGAAACAGTCTATGAAACAAGAAAGCACTGTTGATCAGAGACAGAAATGGATTAGTGTGAGAGAGTTCTTCGCCAAGAAAATACCTGAAATGGGAGATATCAAGGAAAAATCTGATAAAGTTTCCGGTAGTGCACGTCTGGTCCAGGCTGTGCTCGACGAAATATTCGAGACTTTGAATCGTCAACTCAGCGAAATGGATTTTTTCAATCCAGCAACCTGTGGTGAATTGACGCACTCCGAGAACGCCAAATTGAACTATGCTCCTCTCCCCAACCTAGGATGTGAGAGCGAATTCGTCAAGCTGGACAACAGACTGAAAATTTGTGGGGGCATAACGTCGGTTCAAAC
>RDPX01000002.1:358536-411481 GCA_003991215.1 Morbakka virulenta | reverse complement strand
ACCCCCCCCCCCACCCCCGAATATCCATGTATGAACAAAGTTGTTAAACCCAACCTAAACTTACATAAGTAGTTAACCAGAAAAGTCCCCCCCCCCCCCAAATGCCTTATTCCAGCCATAGAATGTCAGGGCATATAATATGGAAATCTGTTCCCTGCTGAGCACTCTAACAACAAACGTATCAACATAGCCATGGATGAATAAAGTACTTGCACACAACTCCATATAGTACACCAGATAATGGTGTAGTCTGCCGAGGAGAAATACAACTTAACAACCTTAGCTATCACTTTTAATGTTATCCTTTTCTACAATAGGAATATTTTCATGGGTGTAGCGGCAGTTATCCCCGAGATCGCAGACTCCTGCTTTGAATCTTTTGCACGGAAATCTCTTCAGGTCGAGTGGTTCTAGCCTTTTACCTTTCTTGCACTGGAGTCTTTTGCGTTTTTCTGCTAGTGAAGAATATTTGTTCGTGCCTTTTGCCCTAATACAAATGAAAGAAAATTCAAACATCTATGGAAGTAAATACAGTAAGTATAAACTCAATCCAAAGTTCAACAAACAAAAAAAATCATCGTTTTTTCAACAATTTACAAGGTTTAACCACATGTTGCTCCAAACCAGCAGCAATAAATTGCAAGTAATACCCCCTGAATAAGTGTTTGAAGACCAACAACACCGAAGGGGCATTCCTATAAATTACAGTTCTCTTCTCTCTTGCACACACACACACACACACGCACACACACACACACATATATATATATATGATAGGGTTAGAATTAAGTTTTCAGAAGTGCACTGGGAAAAATTTAGTCAATGTATAATTTACTAAAAACGTTTAGAAATCATCTGTCTTTCACAAACAATTCCCAGAAGAAACAGAAACGAAAAAACACAAAATAACAATGCTTAGCAATGCTCTTATGCCATTTTTATGAGTTTAAAATTTGATTGATGTTTACTTTATTTCTGTATTTGAAAAAAATATATCGATAATAACAAAAACACTTTTGGTATCGTAAAAAAATAAATATGTATCGCATTTCCCAAACCACGATACGTTAATTCGAACCCTGTATATATACATATAAAGAGGCAGACACTCAGCTAAGCCACGCAAGCTTGTGCATGGTCTTTCGAGCTTACATTCCTGTTACTGTCTTACCATGATTTTTACTTCTACTCAATACAAGGTAAGTACCACTTGCTTGCCTGGTGGTTCTTTTTTCAGGTAAATGTAAACGAGATAAGAAAGAATTCATCATTAATATAATAGACTATTAATACAAAAGCAAATGGTACAAAATAGACTTAAACTTGTCAAGATTAGTTTTTGTACATGGAGTTCCAAAATCTGGCAGTCCTGTGTAAAATCATGCAGGCTCAAGAGTACCGATTGGATCACCATCACCATAATCATCATCATGATCACCATAATCATCATCATGATCACTATAATCATCATCATGATCACCATAATCATCATGATCACCATAATCATCATGATCACCATAATCATCATCATGATCACCATAATCATCATGATCACCATCATCATCATGATCACCATAATCATCATCATGATCACCATAATCATCATGATCACCATAATCATCATCATGATCACCATAATCATCATGATCACCATAATCATCATCATGATCACCATAATCATCATCATGATCACCATAATCATCATCATGATCACCATAATCATCATCATGATCACCATAATCATCATCATGATCACCATAATCATCATCATGATCACCATAATCATCATCATGATCACCATAATCATCATCATGATCACCATAATCATCATCATGATCACCATAATCATCATCATGATCACCATAATCATCATCATGATCACCATAATCATCATCATGATCACCATAATCATCATCATGATCACCATAATCATCATCATGATCACCATAATCATCATCATGATCACCATAATCATCATCATGATCACCATAATCATCATCATGATCACCATAATCATCATCATGATCACCATAATCATCATCATGATCACCATAATCATCATCATGATCACCATAATCATCATCATGATCACCATAATCATCATCATGATCACCATAATCATCATCATGATCACCATAATCATCATCATGATCACCATAATCATCATCATGATCACCATAATCATCATCATGATCACCATAATCATCATCATGATCACCATAATCATCATCATGATCACCATAATCATCATCATGATCACCATAATCATCATCATGATCACCATAATCATCATCATGATCACCATAATCATCATCATGATCACCATAATCATCATCATGATCACCATAATCATCATCATGATCACCATAATCATCATCATGATCACCATAATCATCATCATGATCACCATAATCATCATCATGATCACCATAATCATCATCATGATCACCATAATCATCATCATGATCACCATAATCATCATCATGATCACCATAATCATCATCATGATCACCATAATCATCATCATGATCACCATAATCATCATCATGATCACCATAATCATCATCATGATCACCATAATCATCATCATGATCACCATAATCATCATCATGATCACCATAATCATCATCATGATCACCATAATCATCATCATGATCACCATAATCATCATCATGATCACCATAATCATCATCATGATCACCATAATCATCATCATGATCACCATAATCATCATCATGATCACCATAATCATCATCATGATCACCATAATCATCATCATGATCACCATAATCATCATCATGATCACCATAATCATCATCATGATCACCATAATCATCATCATGATCACCATAATCATCATCATGATCACCATAATCATCATCATGATCACCATAATCATCATCATGATCACCATAATCATCATCATGATCACCATAATCATCATCATGATCACCATAATCATCATCATGATCACCATAATCATCATCATGATCACCATAATCATCATCATGATCACCATAATCATCATCATGATCACCATAACCATCATCATGATCACCATAATCGTCATCATGATCACCATAATCATCATCATGATCACCATATCATCATCATGATCACCATAATCATCATCATGATCACCATAATCATCATATGATTACCATAATCATCATCATGATCACCATAATCATCATCATGATCATCATAATCATCATCATGATCACCATAATCATCATCATGATCACCATAATCATCATCATGATCACCATAATCATCATCATGATCACCATAATCATCACCATGATCACTATAATCATCATCATGATCACTATAATCATCATCATGATAACCATAATCATCATCATGATCACCATAATCATCATCATGATCACCATAATCATCATTATCAGCAGCACCAACAGAAGCAAAAGCAGCGAAAAATAAAACTAGTCTTCGTTTTAATCAACATTTTTCGTACGGATGCAACAGAAGAAAAACATTTTCCTTTGCCTGCCTGACAAATACTATTTAAATATATAGAAATTCATGAAGAAACTAATAAAAGTAAAAAAGTTTCAACGTGACGCATGGTGTTTGAAACAGATAAGGTGTAGCCTTGCAATTTATATATATTTCAACATATTTCTGAATAAGGAAGACAATCGTTTAATAACCTCTACCAAAACTGGAAAACGAAGGAAACCACACGTCACTGAACAGTATGTCGTTAGCAATATATCCATTCCTTCACCTGGAGAAAAAAATCACTGTTGATTGGATTGGATTGGGTGACAGTCAATACGAAACTATTACTTACGAAACGATCATTATTATAACACACCTCCTTCCTGGAACGTAAGTTAAACAGTTGAAGCCTATTTCTGTGAATACGAAAAAATACAATCATTCTTGATGGGAAGGAGGGAGGGGGTAAAACCCACGAACTAAATGACTGTGCTTTGATCAAAGTTAACAGAAAATATTCTGCACCGGTACTAGCGTTTAACACTACCCAACTTGATATAATTTACTGCTGGGGAACACTATCTATTCTTAGGATGAATGGTGGAGAATATTTAAACTGAATCGATGTCAAGTTGATGTTGTTGTCATTATTGGTGACAATGCAAAAACTTACAATGCACCAAAAAATCCTTGAGGCGAACCATTTGTTGGATTTGTATTTCATTGATACAGTTTGGTAGTAAATAAAATGATGAATGAATGTAAATGCTTTAATAGGTTAACTGAAGTATCTTGAATTAGATGGAGGATTCTAGAAGCAAAGAGATTTTCATCGCTACCTGCGGAATAAAGTAAATAAATTGATGAATGAATCTAGTAAATAAAATGATGAATGAATGTAAATGCTTTAATAGGTTAACTGAAGTATCTTGAATTAGATGGAGGATTCTAGAAGCAAAGATATTTTTATCGCTACCTGCGGAATAAAGTAAATAAAATGATGAATGAATGTAGTAAATAGAATGAATGAATGTAAATGCTTTAATAGGTTAACTGAAGTATCTTGAATTAGATGGATGATTCTAGAAGCAAAGATATTTTCATCGCAACCTGGGGAATATAAATAGATGGATTTAAAGCCATAAATTTATCACTCAGAACAGCACCCTTGTCTATCTGATTTAATTGTATCATCAAGGGAGAACAACCACGCACTAAAATTAAAGAAGATCTTCACCTGCTTTACTAAGCATAAAAAGATTGTATCAAGATTACAATTTGACCACCTCATCAATCTTCATCCTGATATCACAATTTATCCTCCATCTGGGGCAAATACAGCGCACTGAAAAGACTTCGAAAGTGCAGTGACGAAACAACAACAACAACAACAACAAAACCCAAAGCGAATGTTGTTTGAGTTCATCTGATATTTCTGTGGGTGCTGATTAAAGACAACATCTTTGGAAGAAAGAGCAAAAGACTGATTTCGATTTCACTTCACGATTACTCAAGAAACCCAAGCCAGATAAATAATTATAAACAGACTGTCCATTTGTCTCACTCACAAGTAACATTGCAATGCGATTCGTAAGTCCTCCAGGTAGTTGTTTCGATGATTATTGCCAAACCTTACTATCACATAATTTAGAAATGAAGCCTTTTCTGAAAGTAAATAAGAGTTTAAGATG
This sequence comes from Morbakka virulenta, assembly GCA_003991215.1. Classification (NCBI taxonomy): domain Eukaryota; kingdom Metazoa; phylum Cnidaria; class Cubozoa; order Carybdeida; family Carukiidae; genus Morbakka; species Morbakka virulenta. The sequence continues at coordinate 406,325 of RDPX01000002.1, read as the reverse complement.
TAATATTTGCGTTACAAATATAATCTTTGCCATCGAATTTTCATAAGAAACTGCTTAATTATACGAATATTTTATCACATTTAACCCATTTCAGTTTCTCTGCATTTTTTTTCATCAATGCTAATCCTACAATAACAAACTGCAAATATTGCAGTTACGAGATATTTTCGAATGCTGACATCATTTTGTTGTTGTTCCTACTTCAAAAGGGTATGTTTTTTCTTTATTACTTTAATGTCATTAGTCTCTGTAAATATATTCAGTAACATAAGTGCTGAATATGTCTAATTATTTCATCCTTATTTTTTGGGGTGCATATGGTTTACCTTTACCGCCTGTACCCCTTGCCATTTTTCTTTACTTGGCCAGTACCCCTCCAGAATCATACGAAAAAGTACTTTTGTAAATGGTTCCAATCATTTTCCCAAATAACCTACTATTGTAATTAACCGACTAAGTTAATTTTTGTCATAGTTTTCTGTTAAATTTCCCAAATTAATGATATTAAATGCAATAATGAATCGGAAAATTCCCATTACAACTAATGGATTGTGAAAATAATTATTATAGATGGTGAAGATATTGAATTGTCGAAAAGTAAAAAATATGTATACATCGAACTGGATACCAGCCAGTGCGTATGTCTATCCTGGCTACATGCTCTACTATCAGAGGTACGGGCGCTCATTCTTTACCTTTATTTTTGAAAGCATATCTTTCATATCATTACAACGTTTGGTTACCCCATATTTTCACTTTTCTAAAATCAATTTACTGTTGGCCACCAATCAATTGCAATCAGTTCATGACAGCCGTTGAATTTATTTCATCACAGGAACTTATTAATTGTTAATCTTTACGGTTTATCTGTGAAATAAGAAATACACAATTACAAGTTTATCGCAAACCTAAATAGCAATTGCTGTGTAGTTAGGAAAACAACAGATACAATACGACAGAAAAACAAATCCGCACCTTGCTTTTGGCCCCCAGTTTTCCTCTGGGTTTTGAGGATAACGTAGTAGGCCTGATCTTTGCGAGTCTGCAGTGGCATTTGTATGATTCTGAAATGATACTTCTATCTTTGGCTCTTTGCTAAGAATACTAAATCCAGGCGACTTCATTTTTAATTTTTCTCTTTTAACAGGATGCAGTTTTTCCCAACACCGCATGATATCCCATATAACTGCAAAAATGAAAGAAAACAACAGGGGTTTTCCTTAAAATACTTTTGGAGTGAACAAAAGTGACAGTGAATTATCAGTAAACTTGGTCTAAGAAATCAGATTCAGTGAAATGACGTAACAGCGTAACTCTGACAAAACAACAGTAGAACTAACACTACCAGCGACTTTAGAAGCATAAGACAATATAAAAAATTAAAGAAGTCATGCTGAAAAAAAGGAAATTAGAAAAAGCCACACGTTTATTTACAAGCACCCCAGCAGAAAATAAAGCAGTACCTGTGGCTATCTACTCTATTTGCATTTGTCTATTATAAACTCAACTTATAGAATTTTTTAACTTGGTTCTTTGACAGGTCCTTTAAACATTACATATATATATATATATAATCAGATGTATGAGTAAGAAAAACTCTAACTTTACAGTACTCGGAGTTTCATGTCTTTCACAATCTTCAGCTGTACACAAATAATTACATGTTATACAAACAATTATGTAACCTGACCTTTTGAAAAGTGACTATTGATAACAAAAGAATAATTACGCGTGGAACTATAAAACAGGAAACGGGCAGTAGAAAATCATTATCTATTGTCAGTCTTTTGATTTGTAATTTGCGAGGGTGTATTTATTCATATGTCGACATATATATATATATATATATATATATATATATATATATATATATATATATATATATATATCTGTGTGTGTGTGAGTGTGTGTGTGTGTGTGTGTGTGTGAGTGTGTGTGTGTATGTGTCTCATCAACTAGAGAAAACCCTTTTTGGATTCAAAATCTTCATGTACATTGTTATCTAAAGTGCCAATGTTTTGTAATTTTCAACACTATATGATAGGTACTTAGTACCTATCATACAGAATGTTAACTGTTTCCAGTGTAAGATATCACTTCAATTCACTCGTGTTTATAACCAAATCCAAAAATACGTTGCTTTACATATAGTTTTGGGAAGTTCAGCTGTGTAAATGTAAAGGACCAGCCCCATTTGAGTTAAGAAAACAGGGCATACAAACAAAAAGAAATTTATTACGTGCAAGGGTCAAAAATCTACAACTTCCTCAATGACTACAATCACAGGATAAAAACGTCAGAGCAATTTGTTGTACAAACTGTGGGATCAAAGCTTGATTCTCAACCAACTGTCTTTCGAAAGCAACCAAGGTGTACGTTATCTAACATGCGACTGTTAAGCCGTAAAACTTAGCACTACCACGGCTTACTGTTATTCTTTTATTCTGATAATGTATTTACTTACCGAAAGATGGTGCATTCGTTTTGACACCATTGCAGTTGGCGTGTGATCCAGAAACTTGGTAACCAAGATTTAGCAATGCTGACTTGAATTTTACTAAGGAAGGAGTTCTACTGTGCAAAATGTTTGCCAAACGATCAGGTAAATAATATAACGGGGACGATTCAAGCTCTTCCGACATGAGTGATAATGTTCCTGTAAATAAAAATGGATCTCAATAAAAGTGTAAAGAGATGTGAGACGACAGCTCTAAAACTCACTTCCTTCACTTACTTCAACTTGAGGGCACGTCAAGTTAACTTTTTATTAGAACCCTATTCCCCTAAATATTTCCTCCCTCACATATTTCAAAAATCTTTTTGCTAAGTCGAAGCTCGTTGTTTAGAATGGGATACGACGATAGGCAACTTTCTAGATGGCGGAGGTGACTAAAAGTCTGTCAACGCGATCCAAAGGCATCGTAGATACAAGATGTCCTCCAAAAGTCGCTCGTCCAATTTACGGTTCAGCGATATTACAATCCTACAGCTAAACTTGGCCGGTTTTACACCTTTCAAACGTTCAATCCTTGCACTACTTACCATACAACACAGTCCAGACGCTGTGCAAGAGACTCACAAACAAGACCCAAAACAAAATGAACCTCACAGGCTACAATCTGGTGGGTCATGTCCCAAGTAAAACGCGTGGCCTCGCTACCTTCTACCGAAACAGCATTACATGTGATTCCTGCCATATATCGGATTCCTCTACTACTACTAAATGGATAGTGACAAAGTTATATGGCCACAACATCTTAAACATATATAAACCACCCAAAACTGAACTGAGCGTACCATCAATACCAGTCCTTGATAGCCATGCCTTTTGTGCCGTGATTTTAACAGTCAACATCAGAAATGGGGCTACTCTAGCAATGGCCTCATTTACGATCCAAAGCAGCCAAAGTTCGTCAGGTAGGGAAGATGGAAAACAGAAACAAACCCAGACTTAGCATGGTATGCAGGAGCAGACAGCTGGAAAATCACTCGCTTGGGAAACGTCCCCCTGTCACAAAACCAACCCAACCTGATTAGAATTACTGGTTCACTGAAGATTGAAATCACATTCCGTCAATCACCTAGACGGCACTTCCGGAAAGCCAATAGGGGTCCTTTCTGCAAATCAACTGAGGAAGTATCACTTTAATCTGCTGAATCTAGCTCGGGTTATTACCTAACCAGAAGCAACAAATGTAACAACTACATACACTAAGTTTGACAACATCATCATTCGGATAGCCAAGAAAAATATTCCACGAGGTTTCAGAAAAAAGTACATACCATGATGGGATTCCAAATGTGAGGAACTACTGAATGCGATATCCACTTCCTCTGACCCTTAACTTTGTGGTAGCATATCAGAACAGCTTAAAAATCACGCAAAGAGCTCCATTGCATGTTCCAGAAGCTTTGTTCCTCTTTAGTTGTTGCAGTTCAATTTGTCTCCTTTTTGCTTGTAGATAAGGATCAACAAGTAACGAGAACGGTGGAATGAAACGATCAACGACATAGACTTCACCCAATCAAGTCATAAGGCATGGGCAACCCTAATTAGCTAACTGTTAAGTCAAGGCAAACTAAAGCATGTCCTGGTACGGCAAATGCCATTAAGAAACAACTCATAGAAAACAACCGCTATCCCAACTCCGACAAAGTGTTCTCCCGTAAGATAAGAAAACTAATCTTAACTCTGAAAAGGAGACCTATAGTTGATCTGAACCTGACATACGATTTTACTGATAGAGAAATGAACGCAGCCATATCACCCCTACCATCTGGCAAAGCAGCTGGACTTGATACCATCTACCTCGAATTCAGCAAAAACATGGGGCACGGAATGAGATCTTGGTTACAAGCTTTCTTCTCCCACTGTTCGAAGACCAACAGATTACCCCAAAAATGGAGTAAATCACAAGTTATCGCCATCCCAAACCAGGGTAGGATCCAAAGGAACCAAAAAGTTACAGGCCAATCTTACTACTCCCAATACCACTAAAACTGATGGAGAGGTTGTTGCTTAATAGAATAACTGACATTGTAGAAGATGCCCTACGAACGTAGTAGGCTGGTTTTCGGAAAAATTGATCAACCACAGTCCAAGTTATCTGTCTCACCCAAGACATATCGAGGATGCCCCAAAGAAAAGAAAAAGTAGTAACCGTCCTTGTCGATCTAATTGTACAACACGATATGGCTTAAAGGGTTAGAATGTAAGCTGCTTTAAACCATGCCTGATTGCAAGTTTGTCGCCCTAGTCATAACATGGTAAATTATCTTTCTTTCGTCATGACAACAAACAACTTTTTCTATAAAATGATATTCACACAACAACATATTCCTGCCTTATACAGAAGGTGGTGTTACAGGAATATTATATAGGTACCCTATACAGGTGGTGCTACAAAAGTGTTCTGATAGCATGCATTTTATCTACGTCCTCCTTTTCTTACGTTTTTAATAGAGAGTCGATCTTTGAAGACTAAGAACTGCCACAATATGGCAAGGAAATTAACTTAGACTCAGTGGTTACACCTGATACACAAATCTTCCAGTAGTTAAAATTACATTTTTTAGTCTGATCAAACCACTTTTTGGGGTCAACGTTTCTTCCGATTTCTAACAACTCTTAACCGGCACTTTCTGATAATCTTCTTCTTTCTTCTTTTCCTTCGGTCTTCTTCCTACTTCAATTTGGGTTGGCCGCTCGGCAGTTTTTCTTCCACACTCTCCTATTGCTTGCATCGTCCTCCTCACCGCCAACTTTTTTCATATCAATCTGCACTCTGTCTCTCCATCTCAACTTCTGGCGTCCTCTACTTCTTTTTCCAACTACCTGCTAATGGTACACTTGCTTCACAAAACTTTCCTCCTCTCTCCTCATCAGGTGAGACTAGCCTCTTTAGACTTTCTCCCTACTTCGACTACTTTGGCCTGCCTTCTCAAATCTGCACTTGTTCTGTGCATCAGTCATCCATCGCACCATCCTCATCTCTGTGGTTTCCAGCTTCTTTTTGTGTGCTTTTTCAATGGCCAAGTTTCAGCTTCATACAGCATAACAGGTCTGATGCCTGCCTTATAGAAATAGCTGTTGAGATGTAGTCGCACCTTTTTGTCGCAAACAACTGCACTACTCTTAGACCATTTCTTCCGGGCACTCCCAGGCCTCGAGTTCTTTCTCACAACTTCCTTTCTTTTCGACAACTTGCCTATTTGATAACATTACTTCTGTCTTCGTTGCATTCACTTTTAAGCCCCTCTTCTCCAGAGATTCTTGCCACTATCCCATTATCTCCTGCAGCTCCCTTTCATTATCGGCTGTTATGGCTAAATCGTCGGCAAAAAGGAGTTCCTGTTAAGTACCTCTGCATATTTTCGTCGAGATTGTGTCCATGATGGTGATAACAGCAGCGGGCTCAAGGCTGACCCTTGGTGCAATCGTACCCTGACTTCACAGCATATGTGTAAAGGCTTTTGACTACTCTCACGAGCTTTACGCTTACTCTTCTTTTTCGGAGGCACCAATAGACCAATTCCCTAGGGACTCTATCATAAGCTTTTCCCAGGTCCACAAAAGCAGTGTAGAGGCTCCTGTTGTCCTCTCGAGCCTTCTCTTGCAACTGCCTTAGGAAAAGTTTGCGTCAACTGTGCCTCTCCCTTCCATGAATGCAAACTGCATGTTGTCTATCTGAACTACCCTTCTTAATCTCTTGTCCAGGATCTTCTCAAAGATCTTCATTGCATGTTCCAGAAGCTTTATTCCTCTTTAGTTGTTGCAGTTCAATTTGTCTCTCTTTTGCTTGTAGATAGGGATCAACAAGCTTTTGGTCCGGTCACTCAGAATCATTTATTCATCCCATATCTCTCGCAGCACCTTCTTCAGCCACCATCCTCACCTAAGGCCACCAGCATCTCACTTGAAACACCTGATGCACCAGGCGCTTTGCATCCTTTCATGCTTTTCAATGTACTTCTCACTTCCTCTTCGGTTATATGGTATTCTTGACCTTTAACTGGGCATACCTCTTCCAGCTTATCCAGTGGATTCTCTGTATTCATACGCTATGGGAAATATTCTCTCCGTCTATCTGTTATCTGCTTGTCTTGGCCCAAAAACATTTCTGGTTATCCTTCATAAGAAACATACCTCCTTTGTCAGACTTTGCTCGTTCCTTTGTCTTTGCTATCTTGAAAATATTCCTTTGACCATCTCGGCTATTCAACCGTTCGTACCAGTTCGTATAATGCTCTGCCTTTGCTCTTGGTACTGCTGTCATTGCCAATCTCTTGCAATGCTTATATCTCTTGACAGCTGCGACGCTTCTATTTTCCTTCAGGTTCCAAAAGGCTGCTCGTTTTTTCCTCACGGATTTTGAACGCTGTTCAATCCACCACCACGTCTCCTTGTCCCTTGGTCGTGGTCTCTTGGTCTCTCCACAAACTTCCCTTGCTGCCTCTTATGATACTACTCTTGAGCTTTACCCATTTTCCCTCTACTCCATGAATAACCTCCATTCCTTTCAACTCTATTACTTTTTCCTTGAAATCTTTAACTTTCTTTGTTTGCTTTTGATTCCAAACCTCGATGCGCTTTTCCCTTTTCTGGTGCCTTTTCTTTTGCCTTTACATCTTCAGATCTATCACAAGTAACCTATGTTGTCTGCCCATTGCTTCGCCTGGCATCACTTTGCAGTCAATCAAGCATTTCCTAAAACTTTTTCTTGTGAGCAAAAAGTCTATCTGGCTGTCAGCTCCACCACCCCAGTAGGTTACCTTATGCTAATCCTTCTTCACAAACCATGTGTTAATGATTATGAGCTCGAGTGACTGTGCCATGTCTAGTATTTTTGTGCCTTCCGGGTTTCTGACTCCATAACCTGTTCCCCCATGCTGTTCCTCAAAGCCACCCCTGTTTTCCCCCAACATGCCCATTTAAGTCCGATAATGACAGCATAGAAAAGTATTGATAGTCCTGGGTGTTATGACGGAAATAAAAGCAACAACAAAAATCGTTATCAGTTACAACTATGACGGATAAGAAAATGGACTCATATCTAAATGTCAATATGATTGCAAAGGTTATATAAACGTTGGTTTCGAAGTTGCTTATCTGTCAAAAATAAATAAAAAGTACTTCACAACGAATACAAGCGTTGCATACAAATTAGAAAACACATAATAATGAAAAGATATCCCGTATCATACAAACCCAAGGTAAGAATTGGGATACTAAGAGCGGTTATTGAGAATCTGCTCAACAGGAAAGTTCTTTATTAACCACTACCTATCGTTATTTTACTATTCTTGATGAGGAAGTAGATTTTAGTTAAAAGGTGTATGGGTAGAAAAACGAAATTAACATTTTAAACATTTATTCAATTAACAATTACCTTAAATTATTTTTCATGTCATGATAGTGTGTAAACATTTCGTATTTGACAAATCGAAAGTTGCTAACAGAGGTTTCGACACCAAAGCCCCCCCACCCACACCCCAAATTAATGTTCGAAAATAAGATTGTTTAATACCAACGTCAAGGCAACAACTGATGTGAAATCAACTAGTCTAGTCAGTACACTCGTTCACTGATTTATTCCCCTATCAAATTCTTATATGATCTTCAAAAAATTGAGTTGATACCTGTCATAATATACCCGTCAATAAACGCAATCGACGAAGTGAAAGAAATATTTCCAGCGATGGCAAGAAGCCAATCAAGAAACGACTAAACAACCAAGTGTAAAAATACTTGATGGTTTAATTAAAATAACAAAACTATAAACACTTAGTTACCAATTATCCTTGAACTAGTCTCATAGCAGTTTACTTCCTCTTTTACACTTTTAAGAAGTTGATTTACAAAATCACGTTTATGGATTGATTCTGACCAAATAGCACCACCAACAGAAAACTTTTGATTGCATTCAGCACAGCATGGCCCAATCAATGGTCCCGTTCCTGGGCTATACTTTCTTCTATTACCATCTTCAAATTTCTTACCTACTAAACGACAAAGAGAATCAAAGTATCAATAAATGATGCCTAGATCAATAACACCCCCACCCCCCCACCACCACCCCCAGAACAAATAATGTGAAAAAGCAGGATGAAAGATCTACATTCCGCTCCTCCAGCTTTTGAAAAATAACTACCAACCTTTATTCTTCAAAATTCCGCTGTGTATGCTTTCTCCCGTGTCATATTCTGGAGCCCTCCTTAAAATTTACATAAAAATTACACACATTTCAAATAAAATGGAAAGCTCCCAACAATTTTTTCTTTACTTGGTACAGTGCCTTGAACCAAGAATTCCACGGGGAATGGCGAAACTGAAATCACAAGATAAGTTTGTTTGCTAAGTTTCTTCGTTTTTAAATAATATTTTAAGGAATGACAGAAGTCGCTAAGTTGGTGGAATAGAGGCAGAGGAGGGCATTCTGATTTCGAAAAATTACGTTTTTAATATAATAGCAAATTACGCACCTTTAGAATACCGAATAATTAAACTTTCGTACGCCGTATGCTTGGATGCTGTAAGGTCAGTGTACGATTAACCCTAAATCGTTAAATTACAAAATTTACGGGTGCAAAAAACTATTTCAAAGTAGCGTTTTTTGACCGCCTGGATAAACAGGGTGATAGGTGCAGCCAAAAGCACGTGTCATGAAAGCGACAAGGACAATTTTATGGCCCATGTTTCGTCGATTTGGTGAGAAACTTTACTTCTAAGGGAATTCTGTAGGTGGCAACAATACCACTCAATAACAACAATACCATTCAAGTTCAATTAAAGTAACCGCCTTACCTGGCTGAAGATGAAAACTTTCACAGCCATTACAATGGTACACATAGGATTGTTTGCTGGCCGATCTTTTTACTTCAGAGGCACTTGTATATATCAAAACAAACAATCGTATATAGAAATCTGCACTAAGTGACACCAATGGAACTATAAATCGTTTGTATCTAGCAGCTTGTCGTTCCAGTGATCCAAGGACGAGTCTCAATGCCTTTTACAAAAACAAAAAAAACCTCTAAGAAGGGCACTACAACAGTAAAATATAAAATGTAAAATAAAAGGCTTTAAATAAACCAGAGTTTACTAAAACTATAAACAATAATTGCCCAACTGACCACCCTTAAAATCAAATTCATAACCAATTAAGGTGGCCTTACAATGACAAAATCAACCCACTGATCCCAATGGATGTTTATGGTTTAAGCAAAATGCTTAAATATTCAGTAATTAAAATGTCTCCTCCTAATGAGCACTATTATTACTTACCACTCGTTATACATGCATGTGCACCCTGAACCATGCTAATTGTGCTTCTGTATTTTACACTGTTGGCTGTTTCTTCATTCTTATAGAAGGCCTGATGAAAAATATCTGGAACTCTTGGGCAAGCAATGCTGCACTTAAACAGTAACTGAAATGGCATATGAAATATCTTTGAAATTAATTACTTTGACTTTAAAATTTGAAGAAATATATAAGGTTGTAGAGGAAGATGTTCCTATACAAAAACAAGAACCCTTACGAACTGGTTGAGGGTGAAAATTGGACAGCAATTGAAACTCTATTCTTAGTCTCTATCTGACAAAGGTCTGTCCAAAACATGAAAATAAAAAATGAACAAGAACACAAAAAACATATTTTCTTTTTTTTTTTTTTGTTTTAACGTCATGTTTCCCCAGCAAGTGGGGCTCAGACGGTGCCCTTCAGAGGGAATTTGGATTTGGCTGTGAGGAATTTCTTGGCCGGATGCCCTTCCTGACGCCAATCAATGGCTTTTTTTTTTCTTTGTAAAGTTCCAAATTCTCCTCGACAGCTCGGGGAATCGAACCTGGAACTCTTGGTTACTGTGCAGTGCACTAACCATTAAGCCACGGCTCCTACACAAAAAACATATGTGGGCCCTAACAAGAAGGTAATGGGTGATAACATACAAAAGGGGTCAACTGACGGCAACCCTGAAGTGAATATCAGCTCCAATGGATTTCAAGCTTAGCTGATTGTAATAAATGATGGATTAAAATAGCAAGTTAATTTTTACCAACATTAATCACAATAAATTACATGGCAATGTGACTATTTTTCAGCTCTACAGTGCAACTTCTGAAAAACACAAGGCATTTTTATTGCAAAGGCTAAATGTAAAAAGGCTCTGTGCAGATTTTTCTGAAATGAGCCACAGTAGTAAACACCAATTGTAATGAAGACATTACAGCATATTTTGGATAATTGCAATTCGGATAAATGCAATTTTCGGTTAATTGCAATCTTCCCTGTGAAACAGATTTTTCACTATATATTTCAACTTGATAATCACAATTTTGCAAGTATGATTTCGGAAATTTCAGTTAATCGCAATGCCCTGCTGGCAAACTCAGGTCAAAATTTCAGGTAAATATTGTGCAAAAGCCACAAATCCTTTGAAATTTCAAGGTCCTGAGCACTAACACCTCCCTAGGCAGAGGGCATTGTTCACCAGAACTTAGCAAAGTCCAGAAAGCAAACTGTGCTCACATCCTTTTTCAAGTCGAATAAACTATAATACATGTAGTACAAAATAACAAATAAACTAAAAACGATAAAAGGACAAAAAACAAATGATTTTTAATGAGGCCATAGTGCAATTAGCATTATGACGGTCCCCAGCCAGTTCAAAATCAGAGGGAAGAGCATTTTCAGTTAAATGCAATTTCAGTTAATTGCAATTTTTTCCGTGCAACCAAGGCATTGCGATTATCCGAAATACACTGTAGTATAAAATTTTAAGTATGTATGGCACACATTCAAACATGTCCAACATATGGGAAAAAACTGTAATGCCAATATTGGAAGAGTAACCATGTCTATCAAACTACAACAAGCAATGTTAAATTACTGGGTGTCACTCTGAAAATGAAAAGTAAACATCTCAACAAATAACCAGTCAAGTGCGTAATTGGGTCTTACTCACAAACAAATTTTGATTTGATTGAAGCAGAAGCAGTAACTGAAACAAAACCATTCTGATGATACCTTAAAAATAGTCGAAAATANAAAAAAACAACAACAAAAAGAAACCAAACTAAAAACGATAAAAGGACAAAAAACAAATGATTTTTAATGAGGCCATAGTGCAATTAGCATTATGACGGTCCCCAGCCCGTTCAAAATCAGAGGGAAGAGCATTTTCGGTTAAATGCAATTTCGGTTAATTGCAATTTTTTTCCGTGCAACCAAGGCATTGTGATTATCCGAAATACACTGTAGTATAAAATTTTAAGTATGTATGGCACACATTCAAACATGTCCAACATATGGGAAAAAAACTGTAATGCCAATATTGGAAGAGTAACCATGTCTATCAAACTACAACAAGCAATGTTAAATTACTGGGTGTCACTCTGAAAATGAAAAGTAAACATCTCAACAAATAACCAGTCAAGTGCGTAATTGGGTCTTACTCACAAACAAATTTTGATTTGATTGAAGCAGAAGCAGTAACTGAAACAAAAGCATTCTGATGATACCTTAAAAATAGTCGAAAATATTAAATCTACCACATGCAGTGACTTGGTGTTGCTGAAGTGATTTTACTAAATTATTTTTTGTTACTCTGAAACATTGTTTGGCTCTGCAGCAAAAATCTGCCACTACACAAAAACTTGTATTGCTCTTCATTGCTACTAAGGTTGTGCAGCCCTGGTTTCTATATCTGACCTTCTGGAGACAACATAGGTCAACTTGACATTTAGCCAGCATGGCTTCTACCTCTCTGCTTCTTCTAATCAATGACCTCATGTTTACTGTGCAAGCCTTGATATCACCACCAGCTCCTCTCACATCTGCAAGTTCACTCTACCTGAAGACTCTTCTCACCCTCTGCCCGTTCAAGGACTTTCAGCAATTGAGGGTCATTTCATTTGGCAGCATCTCATTGAGGTTTGAAGCCATGATTTTATACATCACAGGTGCCCTTCCTGATGGTAAACTTTCCCCATTTATCCAGACCAGCACAGAGCTACACCAGCTTGCCTAATCCTGTGGCTGTGTTCAGGTATGTCTAGTATACCACTGATATTTATGGCTCACAAAACTAGATAAATTATCACCAAGCAGAAGCACTGCCAACAATACCTGAAATTGAAGCTCTTGGTGGCTTGCTATCATTAGAGAGTATCATTAATGTGAGAAAAGCAAATGAACCAATAAAACAGGGGTAAGCTCCATGACATGACAGGTTACCACCTGAGCTTTTAAATGCTGGTTTACTTAATAACGTCACAAAAATTCTCTTCATTAACTTTGTAAGCATTAAACACTGCATAGCAGCACTGAAGAAAAAAATCCCATTATACTGACTGTGACCGTAGATAAATCTTAAATCTAAAATTGGGCTAAACATCAACAAAAGACCAAGGGCCTGCAAGAATTCTTTTTTTTTCTTTAAACTGAAAAAAGCAAACACTATCTAAAAGTGAAGTCCATAAAAGTGATTTTATTGAGGAACAGGAACCACTGGCAGAGGAAGACCGAAGAAAACATGGGAGGAAGTGATAAGGATGGATCTCAAACAAAAAGGTGTCAGCAGAGACCTGGTGAGGGATAGGATAACTTGGAAGTCAATTTCAAGAAAGTGTCCAACACATGCTAGCATGTAAAATGGACGTTAAACCGAATATGACGATGATGATGATGATGATGAATGGGGTTGATATGATCCATACAATACCAAGACTGTATTAAAGGTGGATTACTGTGGTTATTTCACAGAAGATGGGTGAATAATGAAGATAATATAATAAACTAAGGTAGACTAAAGCAAGAAATAGGACCAAGACCAATGCTTGCGTTTGAAGACTAAATAAAGGTCAGGTAAGTGGGATTGACAGAACATTAGGAAAGACACATACCTATGCAAGTTATGGGTAAAAAAACCCTGTATTTTTTCATGAAAGCAATTGCAGCAGAAAGATGATATTTCAACAGAGAATTAGTTTACTAGCAGATACTATCTGATGATGCCACTTCAAATTGTACAAAATGTGTCATGAATTTAATCTTAGCCATTAATGATAATGTAACAAGTAACATATTTACAAAACCAATTTTGTAAATGTTTAGTGAATCAAGCACTTTTACTACAGTTAGAAACAACTTAAGTTGATGATAAAGGTAGTACGTAATACTTAAAAGGAGAATCTGTAGGCTTACCATTTCATGACAGAACTTTGCATGCAAGGGCATTCCTCCATACTTTGCAAATGATGCCTCACCATGATTCCCACAAAGTCCTGCCATGTCTGTACAAGTAACACAAAGTAAGCCACCATCATCAATTGCCTGGACTGCAGCATCAAAAAACTGTGATGGGGATCCATATGGATCAAGATCAATCACTTGAAATCTCTCTTGAAGAGGATATCTACTCTGATACAGTGTAAGTCTACATAAAAGAGAGGAATTATAATTTAAATAGTTTTCAACAGCCAGAAACTAAATACAAGGGTCAATACAAAAATTTTTTATTTTTATCTGCCTGAATTTTCAAAATGCCTTGGGTACCTATCTTCTGTGGTTAAAATACAAAATGACCTGATACTAGTTTTATGCATGAAATACAATCAAGTTGCTTACAAAGTATTATGTTCAAATAAAATGCTTCAAGACATATAATGAGTGATCACAAATGACTGGAGAAGGGCTGGATAGTCATATTTTTACCATTATGCTAGGCCACTGTGTAAGCATGAAAAAGTTAGAGTCAACACCAAATGTAACCAGGTAGATATAGCATATTATGCCACATTTTAAAATCAATCCAATAGATTTGCGGGGGCACAAATTTTAATTTTGCTTCATAATTAAAAATCTTATGTAAGGGAAAGTAATTCTTTTTTATCAAAGAGCCAAGACCTGTGCTTGTTGCATGTTGTTTTTCTAATTTAATTGGGGAATTCAACTTATGAATTTATGAATACATAAGATACTTTGTACATAGAGTTTGGTGTTTGGACTTAAGGGATTACTATTGTTTGACATGAATGTAAATATGGTAAAATTATATTAATGTTACCAAAGCAGATTTTCAAAACAACCAAACAAAAGTACAAAAATTAAAAAAGGAACAGTGTTGGTAAATAGTAATAGGTCATCCTGTAAATCGGGTGACTGGTCATGTCTACCTGAAAAGTAAAAAAAAAACAAAAGAAGATGATAATACAATTTCTCAGCTTTGTATTCCATTCCTACCACTACTACAACTACCACTGCTACAACAACAATAACAATAAAAATCCCTATTAAACTAAAATTCATTTTGAATGAAAGCTATTTTGCTGGCACTCAAGGAAAGCTCATTATTTTTTGTGACTGGCTGTTGATTTCTTCTTCTTCTTTCTTGAGTTGTCCCATCAGTCGTTGTAGCAAATGCACCTTCTCCAATTTTCTCAGTCCAGTGCCACATCACTGATCAGACCTTTTGCTATGATATCATCCTTGATGTGGTTGGTCTATCTGCACTTCAATCTTCCTCTTTTCCATGGTCCTCCTAGGTTTATTCTCATATATTTCTTTTCTGTGTAATCTTTATCTCTCCTTTCTAAATTGCTATAGCATCTCAGCCATACCTCTTGCAAATTCTTGGAAGCTTTCACAACACCAACCCCTCTCTCTATTTCTTCATTTCTAACGTGGTCTGGTCTAGTCACACCTGATGCCAAGTGTAGCTTTCTCATCTCTGGTACATTGAACTGGCTTTCTAGACTATTGGTTAGCAGCATTGTTTCCATCCTGTATAACATTGCAAATTGTACCATGGTCTTGTATACCTTGCCTTTAAGTTTCTTTGGTATGTGCTTGTTGCATAACACACCTGTTGCATTCCTCCAGTTGTTCCATCCAGCATAAATCCGCTTCTTTTCCTCCTCACTTCCTCCAATCCTCTTAAAGGTTGAGTCCAGATATTTGAAACCTTCAGTTCTGGGCACATCTATACCATCAATCTTTATGGCTGGTTGATCTACCTTTTTGTTCATGCACAAATGTTCTGTCTTTGATCTGCTGATCTTCAATCCCTTACTTTCAAGTTGGTCCCTCCAGCACTCTAATCGTCATTTAGCTTCATGTTTTCTTCACTAAGAAGCACTATGTCATCAGCAAACACCATGTTGTATGGACATTCCCTTCATACTCTGTCAGTCAGCTGGGCCCTGACTATGGCACATAAGAATGGACTCAGTGGTGCAGAGTCTTGGTGTAGTTCCACTTTGACTTAGAATGGTTCTGTTATACCATGATCTTAGCATCCACATACATCTTCTGTATCACCCTAACATACTTTTTGTTCACTCCCTTGCTCCTGAGACAGTACCACAGCTCTCCCCTTTGTATGCTCTTCTTACCCTTCTCTATATTTGGTGATTGGCTGTCTAAAACAATTGTAAACTATAAAAAAATTATTTTTGTTTGCAAAGAGGTAGTGATGACAAATGAATATGAATAGCCCCATGTTTTTTAAATGAAAGGCAGACCAAGGTCAGCCAACTTTTTTGAACCAACATATCTCAAAATTCTCACTGCATTTATGGTTTAGCAGTAAATGTTGTGCAAAAGCAGAATCAGAACTCAACAATAACACAGGATTTTTTACCATAGGCACTGGGCATAAGCTATTTTGTTTTATCTATCAGTTTTAAGGATGTATAGCTTATGTACCTTGCATCACACTGCCACTTAAATCCATACAAAACCATATTTAAATTTTTGGCAGGCCATGCATTCTCTTTTGTAAGATAAAAAAACTTTGGGTGCAGTAGCATTATAACATTCAGAAACTAACCGGATAATTTGATTTCTAAAATTTAGTAGAAACCAGTCCTGTCCAGGGTAGTCTAATGTAGTATACTGGGCACTTTTGGGGCCTTATTTAATAGGGTTTTTATTTTACTTTTTAAGAAACAATACAAAATTCACAGGTACATCATACCACAAGCCCAACATATGTCAAGACTAGCCTTTACAATATAATAAATGCTCAAAAG
Source organism: Morbakka virulenta (assembly GCA_003991215.1). Taxonomy (NCBI): domain Eukaryota; kingdom Metazoa; phylum Cnidaria; class Cubozoa; order Carybdeida; family Carukiidae; genus Morbakka; species Morbakka virulenta. The sequence goes on along the minus strand of RDPX01000002.1, from coordinate 389,792 downwards.
TATTAAAAATGCTAGGCATATACATGAGACAAATGTACGCTCACATTTACAAACTGTAAGCAACGTTCTTCGCAAACAACACTAACGATATGTATAAAAATAGTCTTATTTTCCTTCCGGTTTTATCTAGCGCTGACCCCTAACTTCGCTATAATTTAAAAGTTATTTAAAGCCTTTTCGAGAAAGTTCACATTGGAACACAGATGACACAAAGGAGTAGCTAGTAGTAGTACTATTCTTTTTCTGCTTACCAGTAGCATTGTCAGGTACAAACCAGCACATGGGCGTGACTATGCCTGATCAAACTTAACAAAACAAGTTCAAAATCAAACTATATTTTTATTTGCAAGTAAATGCTCATATAAAGGTATCTTTGATCCAAAGATAGAGAACTTACCCAGCATCTCCTTTGTTAACTCTTACTCGATCTTCCACGCCATTCAATTTAATATGCCTTTTTATACTTTCCACGGCTGCAGAGCTTATATCGTTTGCAACGATTTCATCCAGCTCTTGTATTTCAAGTGCGTATCTTAAAGCTCTAAGGCCTGTAGCAGAAAGAGCATCCAGTGCTCGAAATTGGCTTTCTTTCTTACAGCTCAGAGGGCTTTCACAGCTCCTCTTTTCAGTCTTTTTAACCTCAGTTGTATTTTTCCTAACACTTTGATTTTCTTCATTATCATCTTCTACACACCTTAAGTTATCACTGTACAGCTCAGGATTAAGAAAATCTGTGCCAGGGCTAGTAATATTGGAAGGTCTTTTCTTAGAATGCTCTTGTCTGCGCAACTGAAGTACAAGCTTTATCACTGCTATTGTAAGATCACGATTGAATTGTTGTACTGGGTTATAAAATACATTGTTAGTAGCTGGCAGCTGTATCTTAGCAAGTCCTTCTTTAATGACTATAAGCTTTTCCTGGTTTGATGTGTCACTATTATTTGGTGGTGGATTTTTAGTCTCACTTGAGACCTTTCCAGCGTTTTCTTCGTCCATACTGTTGTTGGAAAACAGTTTCTCTTACTCAGTTGACCACAGTAAACTGTAGCTTAATCTCTTAAAAGTGACATGTGTCTTAAACTAAGGAGAAATTCGATCAGAGATCAAAACACAAAACGAATAAGTCATTTATCAAAGAAATAAGTTACACCATATCTGGTCATTTAAGGATCAGACATGTTTCTAAAGCTTCTCTTTGGCTCTTGGCCTCGTTTTGATACTTTACCTTGCTGATCTTCCCACAAGCTGTGCAGCTCAGGCGAACTTGTTCGAACACATGGTTTGTAAAGGGGCGAGATGTCTCACTCGATCAATAGAGAAAATAAAGGCTGTTCTAGAACGAGACTTAAAAATGGCCTTTTCAGAATGCCCCAAATATCAAGTTTTCCACTGTGGAGGAATTCCACCTCCAATTTAACAAAAAAAATTCAACTCTCAAGACAATGTTTTCAATAATTTGAGACTAAAAAGGAATCTAAAAGCAGGAATAGACGACCCTCCTACCGATGTTTTCCCGACTAACCAGCTTGATATTGGTAGGAAGGTAGTTGTCCTGCTAGCTCGCAAATAATAATTAGTTAATTACTTATTAATTAGCAGATATACAAAACTAAAAATAAATATGAGAATGTGTGTATTTTTAAGCCATATCAAACATATTTAATCAAATTTTTATATCTGTTAATCCAATTTGCGACTTTTGTATCACAACTAAATGAAATTTAGTTAATTAGTAACATAATCAGGAAATTAACATGACTAATAGAAAAATGAAAATGTGTGCATTATCAAGACACATCTTCATGCAAATTTTTGTGCCGATGGCTTGAAAAAAGGGCCTTCCAATACTTTAGTTTGCTCTTTGAACACTCATCCCCTGGTACAAGATAGAACATAGATTTTTAAATAAACTGAAACGGAAACTGCGACTGGTAAGCGAAGGGAGCCAGCAATACAATAAATTATCTAGGAAAAAATGTTAACGTTTGTTGGTGCAAACCTTGTCGACATGAGAAGCCTGCATAAAAATATCGGATTCCTTCACCTGTATGGAGAATTAGTGTTTTCAAGTATTTGAAATTGTTTTAAATAGCCAAATAGTGAATTAACAAAAAAACATCGCAAATATGCAATGTATTGAACCTATTGAACCCAAACCTTTAAAATGCCAAATGAGAGCACTTGTTTCGACATTTTTGTGGTGTTTTAAGAAAAAGCTGACGATACCCCGGCGTTTTGTATGTTAATTGCTAACTTTGCAATTTTGTTTAAGTCGCAGAAAGTAGTGGTTCTGTTAACCCTACACCGAAGAGCAGTGTTACTGAGATTACTTATACTAGCTACACTGAAAATTATCCTGAACTTTTAATGTTTTAAACCTTATAAATGAGAAATTATAAAGTCATTGTTTTCCTTTTTGTGAATAATATGTATCTGTTTTGCTTCTCGTAGACGTTGCATAATCCATTATTATCAATCTAACTGATAAAATTGAACTGGCACAGGTAAAGAATTTCTATTTCATAAGTTTCCTTTTCAAAATCAGAATCTTTTGAAACTGTAGGTCACTGCCCTGAAAAAGCAAAATTTTGTTCCAAGCAAAACAAGTTGTGTATGTAATGACCACTTTTTAGCAAAGGATTATAGAGCCATTGCAAAAGAAACCTTCCAACCACATCTTATTCCATCTGCTGTTTCCTCAATATTTTCTTTCCCAGTTTACCGTCAACAAGTGTGTCAAAGAATAATGAAGCGAAAGCTACTAAGCCTAAAATTGCCCATCCTGAGAGTTTGGAGCTGGGAAAACTATTCAAATTAAATTTCAAACATATAAAATGTGTTCCACTCAACAAATTAAATTGAGAAAAAAAGTTAAACTCCTCCAGCAAAAACTCAGAAGAAAATAAAATAAAACTAACAACATTGGAGGATATAATTGCAATCTTGAAACAAAATGAGTTCCTTACTTCTGAGGTATCAGTAACCACCTTAAGAAATTCCTCTGGTATTTCAAGATATATTTTTGAATCTGAGATGAAAAATAAAGGTCATGCCCCAAGGATAGAGAGAACTCTAATGGAATTCAAAAATTTGCCCTGATTTTGCAATTTCATTCACACCATGTATAAGAGTGCATAAGAAAAGCATTTTTGTTTAGCTTCACAGAACTCCTTGTGTAATTGGGCTTTATCTGTCAACTGTAAACCAGCAAAGTTTATAATATTCTTCAACAAAAATCATTCAAGGATAATACTTAAAAGATTGTGTACTTATTTGTGATGCCATGGATATAATGTCCAGAACTTCGTTTTACAAGTTAACAGGCAAGTATGATGGGTTCGTGGACTATGGAGAAGGTTTGCAGCATTTGACTGTAAAAAGGGTGCTACTGAAGCACTCAGGTTGATGGTTGTTGGGCTTTGTGATCACCAGACATGCTCAGTTGTCTGTGTTCTTTGTGACAAAATAAATACATCAAATTTCTCCTCTTTAATTTCAAAAGCCCTCATTTTAACCACACATAATCTTGATAAAAGAACTGTTACATGTGATAGCACCAGTGTAAACTTTGAGGCAATGAAACCTGTACGATGCAAGGGTGGCCATTGTGTTAGTGAAATAAATGTTACTTTTCAATAACAATCTTCAGATGCTGATGCTTTTCTGCATGTTACATGCTAAAACGTGCTAGGAATGCTCTTGCTGGCTTATCACTTATTATTGATTGTTAATTATAAAACTCAATGAAATTCAACTTCAGGATGGACTTTGCTAACAAGTTTTCCAATTATCAAATCTAATTTAGCAGATATAATTTGAAAGCTTAAGTTGCTGCTCAGACGTTGAGTAGTTCAGTTGTAGATGCAATTGATTATCTTAAATCATCCCTGCATCCATAGTTCAAAGATCCTGGTTGGACAATAGAATTGTAAAGAATACTGCGTCAGGCTTTTGATTTTCTATACACAAGAAATCCTAATGTAAAGCGTTTAAGAAGTCCCTTTAGCTACATAATTTTCCAGGGTGTGTGCACTTCAGTTGATTGCTTAAAATATTGACTGATATCCATGTTTGTTTTGGTCGATAGACAGTATTCGTAGAGGTAAGTTTATTAAGCTTTTGAAGAGCATTGTTAAACTTACCAGCATTCTATAATATATAATATTTCAATCTTTGAAAGCTTAATTGCTCTATTCTACATGGCTGAATTTTTACGTTCAGAACATTTTGATGCTTTTCCTAATACATCGTGTAGATAAAGTATGGATACATTGCAAATGAACTCTAAATGATATTATCTCATCAATTATTACAACCTAGCAAACTGTAAAAAAACTCGATTTCCTAGTTTACCACGTTTCACTTAGTGTGTTTGAATATATTTCGGGATGCATTGATTATGAACCAGTAACGCAATTACTTGAATCGATGTTTGTCGTACTGAGAAATGAAATATTTGTTAGACACTTGTTAGAGACATAACGAGAACAAACTGGTGAGGCTAGTGAGCTTATTTAAAGGCTTTGAAATTATTAGTCAAGCGCTGTTAGTTTAAAACACCAACAGCAGTAATCTATAATTAGGAAGTGATATGTGATACTTTAATTAATGGAATTCATTCACAGCATTATGGACCATTATGGAAATAAGGTCAGTTTGACCTTTTAATGTTATCCCTGCCATTTCAATTAGGGGTGATCTGTCATTATTTTTATTTTAACTCAAATTGTAATATTTTTATGCAACATTCTTTTTAGTATTAATTTATACAAAAGTTTGTAATTAACTTTAAATTTTAATTTATTGACTTTCTAGGCCTTTCTTTTTTTAAACATTTGTAAACATCTTTCATTTTATGTTTGTGGAAAATAAAAACTTACTTACTTACTTACTTAGCACATACCTCAACGTCTTTTAAAAGACAACACATTGGCTCTTGACTTGGTTTTTACAAAAGCAGCCTCATTAGAAATTGCACAGAAATCTTCCGATCAGTACAATGCTACTTTGATGATAAATGCTACATGTGTTGATGATCAATCATCTGACTTAAAAGCTAGGGACTACAAGCAGTTGTTTCTTTTCAGAAAGCCAACGTCATAGTCGTCAGCTTTGCCCTGTTAAGGATGCTACCTGTAATAACTCTGAAAACCCCAGTCACTTTGCTAAAGTATGTCAGTTAAAATACTAATTTTTCTTTAAAAGTTTCTATCCATCCTGCTTAACCTCAGTAATTGCGATATCTAAAACAGTAAAAGGCTACAGAAAACGATTATCAATGCACATGTGAATAATAACCAAGTAAGTGCCGTAACTGACACAGAAAGGTCTGACAGTTTCATTTGCAAAAGGTTTGTACAAGAATTCAATTCATATTTTATTCCTAATCAATATCCCGTATGTATAGCTAAACCCCAAGCCCTTTAATATGTGATTGTACATTTACGAATTGATGACACAATTTGAGGTCAAATAAAATTGTCTGAAAACCTGTGCTCTGACGTAATATTTGACGTAATATTTGGCCATGACATTCTGAGTCGACACAAAAATTAACTATTAACTTTGATAGAAATAGGTCTTCTTTTTCTGTTTGTGGGCTACAAACTATAAAATGGAGCCACCGTTTCTATTTTTGAGCTGCCACGATTTTTAGTTGTTAGGCCCTTTTTAGATATGTACCTCTTAGCCCATTCATCATTACGTTTTCTTCTTTGTTTCCTTGTGCATTCAGATAGCTGATGCACAACAGTGTTCTTACGTCATAGTCGACAGTTTTGCATACTTGGGATTTTCGCATCGTTTTCTCTAAGTAGGTCCGGAATTTTCCCATAGCATTATTTAGGTGTAGCTTAGGGTTACTCATAACTTTCCCACACAATTAACGTAAGTTGTGTTTACATTTGTTTATGTAGGAGTATTTCTCAGNTCTTTGTTTCCTTGTGCATTCAGATAGCTGATGCACAACAGTGTTCTTACGTCATAGTCGACAGTTTTGCATACTTGGGATTTTCGCATCGTTTTCTCTAAGTAGGTCCGGAATTTTCCCATAGCATTATTTAGGTGTAGCTTAGGGTTACTCATAACTTTCCCACACAATTAACGTAAGTTGTGTTTACATTTGTTTATGTAGGAGTATTTCTCAGTTTAGCCCTGTTGTTTAGTGGTGATCCATTAATTATTCTTACGTTGGAGTATTATTAATTTTAGATTTTCTTACCGTATATATACAAGTCGTATTTTTACTAAAATCAGTTAGAGAGTGGTAATCTGAGAAAAGACGCATTGAAGACGCCGAAGGGAACTTATATCCAGATAGCTTAGGGCCTTATGCTTGTTATGTTTCCAAGATAGTCATTGCAATTTCAAAGTTGTTAGAGATAAACACAGAGTGTATTTCTGTTTGTTTATATCTGGTTTCGTGACAGAGCATAAAGCCAAACTGTAAATCTATTGCTGTCACGTCCAGTTGATAGACTCAGAATGACAAAAAATTAATCGGCTCAGAAATTCAATGATTATTAAAGGAAGATATTATTGAACCAAGTACTTCTCCTTTCTCCATTCCATCATCTCTTGGAAACAAAGATCATAGCTGCTTCACTCGAAGAGATCCGCCACATGATATCCTCTTGCAAGGTATATGCCGAAAATAACCCTCATTTCTTCAGACCAAAGAAAAAAAGAATTATCAAAGCCACTCAGCCTTTTGAAAGAGTTAATATCAATTTTAAAGGACCATTACTGCCATCCAGCTACAGTCAAGAAATGTTTCTTTGTGGTTGTAAATGAGTACTCACGATTTCCTATTGCGAAAGCATGTGCTAGTATTGATACAAACACTATTATTATTCGCAGCTCAATCTTCAACAATATTTGGTACACCAGGAAAAATTCACTTTGACTGACGTCCATCTTTTATGTCTAACAATTTGAAGTCAGGGTTACATTCAACAAACACCCCAATAAGTCGCACTACACCCTAAAGTCCAGATGGAAATAGACAGTACGAAAGGCATAATGCAACCATATGAAAAGCATTAATTCTTGCGTGTAGATCGGTATCTAGATTTAAATAGTAAGAGATAGTTCCACCTGAGGCATTGCATGCAATTAGATCACCACGTTACACAGCTATGAATACTACCCCTCATGAGCATCTGTTTAACTTTACACGTCGATCAGCATCAGGCAAATCATTTCCATAATGGTTAGCTCCTGATCCAGTTCACTTAAAACGACACATTCGCCAATCGAAATATCAGCTCTTTGCAGATAGAGTAGACGTATTAGAGGCAAATCCCAACTACCCTCATATTCTACATTGCGATGTTTGTGAAAGCACACTGTCTTTACATGACCTTGCTCCTTGCATACAACCCGAAAACTACAAATCCTCCAACTTTTCAAACTGATCATCAAGAAACTGTACTACTCGATGATCAACCTGAGAACTCACATAGCTTTTTACCACGTAGATCACAAAGAATAAAAAGCCCACCTGAACGCCTTGATTTGTACTTTCTTTCCTCTTGTAATTCAGCATTCCTTTACTGCAAAACACTATATTAGTGAGGGTGGAAGAAATATATTGTGTTTATGTTAGAGGACACTATCAAATGCATCTTAATTAGTAATAGACAATAAAAGTGTTTACAAAACCCACATCTTTTAGAAAGGACCCGCACGCCCTTTAATTGTTTGGAATGATGACTGATATCCATGTTGTTTTGGTCGTTAGACAGTGTTCGTGAAGGTAAAGTTCATTACGCTTCCGAAGAGCCTTGTCAAGGTTACCGCCATTCAGTCATATTTAATACTTCAACGTGCATCAGAATATCTTCCAGAACTTAAATATGTCAAAGGTTCACCATTGTTTCAATACAGGAGAAAAAACTTTGTTGTTGGATTCCTCTTAACTGCCAGAAGTGTTCAGAGGGAATCTTACTTTTTACTGACATGAATCAGTGTTTCTTTTAAATATGTACTCGCATATCACAAGATCATCTTGAGGTTCGTTTTGCTTGTATACATGAGAAAAATGGCTTCAACAATAATCCAGATATAATACAGTTAAGGTCAAGCTTGAAGAGAGTATTTCTTAAGAAGTGCAGTTATGGGCTCAAAGCAAAACAACTGGATTGTCTTTGAAAGTGAGTCTGAAAGGTCAATATTCTCCTTGAAATGGAGTTGAGGCCCTGTAATAGTCAAGGATTCCCAATACCTCAACACCGATTGGCTACAGAAGATAGCTTAGCAGCTGCAAAATTACCATTGTTCATAATACAAGGGTGCAATCCTTGGTTTTACTGGTGGTTGCATTGTAACAAAGGTTATCCCAAATTGTTTTGCATAGACTGTTCCCAAGTCTTGCTTAATTCTGAAAATACTTCAGATTTATCTAAGAAATCCTCTTGCTTAAATATACTAACATTTCTTGAACTGGTATATTCCAAAAATAGAGGAGTGTTAAAAATAGCCCCAGAGGGTGTGGTTAAAATTTGTGAAAATGTTTTCAAGGGGTAATGGTAGGTGGAGTTAATAAAAAAAGTAAAACATCTTTGGACCCAAAACGTCAAGTATCTTCTCATCTTGTCAAGACCATCACTTTTTCTCTCCTTGAGTGATCATAATTTAATCATGATTTTGGAAATGACAATCTTCACTATTTACAAGTGACAGAGCAAATAATCAAAGAATTTCTCTTGATGAAAAAAATTTCATATAGCAAATACTACTCCAAAACTGTGATGCAGAAAATTAAAGCTGGTTTCAGGCATTAGTCGAACATGCTGTTACTATTTAGACGCGGCTAAGGTGGTATGGACATGTGCAAAGGAGGGAGGAGGATCACATTGCTAAACGGGTGCTGAACATGGAGCTGCCTGGCAAGAGAAAGCAGGGAAGGCCAAGGAGGAGATGGAGAGACTGTTAGGAGGTGACATNCCTCTAACCAAGAGTCTTGAGAAGAAAATGCAAACAGCAGAAATGCGTATGCTGAGGTGGTCCCTTGGAGTCACAAGAAAGGACATGATCAGAAATGAAAGGATCAGAGGCACCATTGGGATATGTGACATCACAGGAAAGCTGAGAGAGACACGGCTAAGGTGGTATGGACATGTGCAAAGGAGGGAGGAGGATCACATTGCTAAACGGGTGCTGAACATGGAGCTGCCTGGCAAGAGAAAGCAGGGAAGGCCAAGGAGGAGATGGAAAGACTGTGTGGGAGATGACATGAGGGAACTTGGCTTGACCGAGAAAGACGCACGTGACCGACTCAAGTGGAAAAAGTCAATTCGCTGTGGCGACCCCTGAAAAGGGAAATGCCGAACGAAGAAGAAGAAGAAGAAGCTGTTACTATTTAGGAAAGTATGATCAGAAAATATCTGTTATTCTTCCTTCCTTCCTTTCCATTCCTAAACTTTATTTTTCAGCCTTTTCTGTTTTTCTATGTGTGAAGATGGTGGCACGGTCAGGGCGTGACTAGCAATTCTTAGGAAACAAGTCCTGGTTAACTGTCTGTGTCTAATCTATTAAACTTGTTACGCGAGAAAAATTATGACAACCATCTATGAAAAAATATAAATTATTGTCGATAATTAATATTCAAGAAAAGATACAACCTGCAATTCTATGCATTCTTTGGGTTTGCATACGCTTGAAATATTATAATATTAAACTTCAATGAACCCAGGGCAGCAAATAACTTCAAAAGAGTTTGTTTACAACATAAATGGCGTATCAGTTTCCTGTGACCATAACACTACAACAATATGTGAATATATGAACTGCACGTGCAATAGTTGGGATACATTATCTACTACATCACTGTGGGATACAGATAGCAAAACATGATCAGGATTACGAGCGATAATAAATAAACGATACTGGAAAATCACTCACCCGATGGCGATGACTTTGTGGTATATCGGCAGTTCAAACAGGATAAGTTCAACGGCGACTTCTTAACAGCGATAGTTGGAGCTTTCATTGATTATTTACATTTCATGTGTACTGCAGCAATTACAGTATATGCATACAATTATACATGAAGTTACTTAATTTTAATTGTACTGCTACTACAAGATAGAGATTGCCAGTAATATCATAGATGATACTTCGGTATTACAACCCTGTAATCGGTATGAACCGCATTGCAAAATGCACTCTATAATATCTTATACGCTTGCTATGAATTACTTATGATTACGGAAATATAATTTTAATATAAATTTATTCTATCCCATATACGCTTCAACTTAAAAATATGTATCGTCCTTAAAACAAGGCGAAGGATATGAGAACAACAGTTTAAAGAGTTTCGTTATTATCAAAAGCTAATGGATCAGTGTTGAGTAACAACTGATCTTGATTCTCTGAAGGGGTTGTTGTGTTAACCTTTGGTTATCCGGCTAGATCGTCTGACAGATTCTTCGCCTGGTCTTTCGATTGTTTTTCTGTCAGTAGTTACCAACAATAACTATCTTATATATGTGCATAACTTTCTAACTTTGATCGGCATTGTACCTACAGGAAAATAGTATGATTTAGTTTTAAGATAGAGGCACATGTTCCCAGAAAGGATCATGAAGGTAAGGGTTACATAATTGTTGGAAGGATTTGTGATGCATGGTCCTGTTCTACTTACTTAATTAAAATCAAACTATCAATAAAAATTAAAAAACTTAGTGACTTTGGGCACAGCAAAGCTATGAATTAACTTGTCTATCAATTACAACAAACTTATACAATTTACCTCATAAACTAACAATATTTGTTGACTTTATATTTCATTTTAACTGTTCTGTATTTTTATTGACTATTGGGTACATATTTGTCTACAATACTACTGCATTAAATTTTTCATCAAGGGATTCTAAACACCATGCTTTTAAACAAAAGTAACATGTTTTCAGAACGATTAGGCTTTACCAAAAATATGACAGCATTGAGAAAGCGACAAAAACGCAATAAATCCTAACCTGTTGGGATATGTAAAGATGAAGGCTCCCCTTTAAAGTAAAAGAAAAAAAAATTAAACCAATCTCTCCAATCTAACCACCAAAATTTTCAGTTAAAAATAATATTAATGAGTAATTCCATGACTAAAGATCTGTAATAACTAAAACCAGGAAATAGGCGTTCACAAAAGTGTGGAACGTGTTCTAGTGGGCAAACTTGCAAATTTTAATCATGTATTAGTATTAAAAATAATTGTGTTCATTTCAATCATGTTCATTGTGTTCATTTGTTCATATCTGGTACTGTTTAAAAATTTGAGCAGTTTTAAGGCTCTGGCAATTCCACTTATACTCCAACATATACTATTATTAATACTGTTGTTATTACTCACCATATTACTCAATATTACTTAATATGACTACTACTGCCTTACTATAGTACTCTTCCCCGTTTGTTTACCAGAATGTTGGACAAGTTATCTGTACATACCTCAAAACCTCTTTTTTTGTCTGTCTGCATGCTTCTGTCTCTCCGTCTGTCCCTCTCTCTGTCTCTCTGTCTGTCTGCCTCTCTCGCTTTCTCTCATTTTTCTTTTTCTCGTCTTTATTTACATTATTGTGCCCTCTTCTGCTATCCTGTTTTTAAGTGTAGACCATTTTATTTTTCACTTTTTTCTCATTTTTTCTTGTATTTGTTCAAATTTTCTTTCTACACCGTGTAACCTCTTTGTGCATAGTTTTATGTGACCGGCTGTCATTTTTTCCTGCATCGAAGTAAAACTCAATTGTCCTTTAGGTGATCAAATCCTGTCCAAAGAGACCATAAATATGAGTCTTAATTAGCCTTTGTTTAGCTCAATTTTTTCTGAAGCATATAGTAATCTTTCTCTACCTCATTTTAGAATCAAATTTGCAAAACATCAGAATGCAACAGAGACATAATATTAAATGACATATTAATAACCCTGTACCAAAGACATTTCTCTCTCTGTTGTGCTTCACATCACGTATTGTGATTCTTCACTTCTCACAGTTATGGTAATATCATAAATGTGAGAATAAAGACTGAAAAAGGCAGGACAGATTTCCTGCCATGTGGATTCGTCACTTCCACAACTAAAAATAATAAACAGCTAATTAAGATCAGATTAATTGCTGTAAACCCAACACATTATTGCTAGGAAGAGGTGGTCCTGAAAGAAGATCAATCCGAAGGATCTCTTTGCCCACTGGATATACACACTGGTAAATGCAAAGACAAAACAAGAGATCTGTTTCAGTCGTAAGTACAAACCACCTCTTTTTGTTTACAGCAAAGCTACACAATGATCAGAACACACCTTCTCAAGTATAGTAGCCAATTGGAGAAACTGACAATGGCAGTATTAAATCAAACAATTCAAGAAAAGAAAGATAAAGGGACACTTGTGAAATCAATTATGCACCACAAGACATCATCCTTTGAAAAACTTCGAATTAAAAGAAAAGCTGGTGGGACATGTTAGCAAAACACACCCATTTGGCTATGGTGAGGTTTATAGATACTGATCCATCTACCTTACAACATTAACATTTCAATTTTTAAGGGTCTTAAGAGTATATCTAAGTACTATCTAACACGAAAATTATTTAATTGGTAGTTTTGGACCAGCCATTTTTGGTCATGTTTTTAACAGCCCCCTCAGTGGACATTTTTATATATATAAACATGCTTCCATTGAAAAGAGTGCCTTAAAGCTAAAACAATAACTGTTTTTATTTCTACTCTGGGTGTCCTCTCATTCGTCTTTCTCCTAGGATGAATCTTTTGCCACCTATTTCTTTATCTGAATTATTCTTGCCATAGTTCCTTTTACTTTATTTCTTTATTTATTCCTTGCATGTTCCCCCACCCACTAAAAATAGTCTTGCTTGTTGTTGTGGCTTTTTCAGGAGTATTTTCTCGCACCTGAGTCTTCTCTTGTCTCTTATTGGTATCAATTTTTCGTTGTTTCCTTTTTCTATTATGGCCTGTTTCTCTCCTTTTGTGACCCTCCCCCTAGTTCTACTCCCTTCTTGTTTCTGTTGTAATCTGTCTCTGTTTTCCTCTACTTGTTTCCACTGCTGGTGTCTTCCCTTTTTCTATATTGATGATGGCTTTTCTGTTGTTGAAGCTTTCCCTCAGAATTATTTCTCTTCTTCTGATCTTCCTTTGACTGTTTTCTTTGTTACCTTTGCCGTTTCATGTTTGTTTTTCCTCATCATGGTATCTTCATGATATTAAGACTGTGTTTTAAAGACAACTCCCCATTCAAAGTGACACTGTACAAAGCAAATCCACAATTTTTTCAGACCAACAAAAACTCACCTAGTTATCTTTTGATTCAGTTAGTCATTTGGTTTTATTTCCTCCTAATACTACTCTTGACGTTTTCCTAAAGGTAACGACCTAAGAATGGATAATAATAATTTGACCACAAACTTGGATTTTATTCCAAACAGATATTCATTTGCTCCTATTTAAGCAAAAAGGAGGAGAAGCCTTCACTTTGACGTAAAGACAATTCACACTTGAACAATTTTCAACATTTTCATTGTTTTTGTTTTCGAAGGAGATTATCCTAGTGTCTCCACACAGTAATTTTGTCTTCTTTTGACTACAGAAAGAAATTTCATGGCCAGAAGTAAAGATAAAAAGAAAAGTGCGAATCTTTTTATTTAGTTTGCAAATAAAATAAAAGGCAACTAATTTTCGGTAAAAATATCAATAAATGTCAAAGATGAGATATAATCTAATCAAGCAAGAAAATATCTTTTTTAGTTTGCAGCTTGCTATTGATCAGAAGTATTGATTAATTGGGTGGAAGTTTCCGTATATGATGGAGGTAAGGAAAATCTGCTTTTGGTGACGTTTAAGCTGACTTGATAGCATAACTTTTATCAAGGCTTGGAAATAAAAGCATGACGCAATAAATGGGTACTACCATCGTCAATTGTAAAGCGGAATAGACGAGTTAAAGGAAGAAAATGTGTTTTTAGATATTGGCTTTATCCTAAAACTGTAACATTTAAATTGTTCAATGCTAAGTTCATTTTTTTCGTATGCTGTGTTCGCCTCTATAAAATTAGCGATTTACAAATTAGAAAGAATTGTTACTATTGATTTTCTTAAGTCATCCCTGTGGTGTTTGTTGGCCTATTTACTTGCCTTGACCATCTATCTTTAAAGATTCACTATTGAAAATTTACCTTTGTCTATTAAAATAATAATCTTAAAGTTCCATGTAAAATTCGACACCATGAATAAGGCTCACTTCGAATTTAATGGTTACTTTTGTATAGTTTATCCACAGCTTGTTTTTTCGCCGCCCTAATATCATACTGCATTAAAAGTTAATTGTAAAAGTGTAAAAAACTCTTCTATGATCTATCACTTTTTATCTTGATTGACATCTCTATCACTTAAATATCCATTACTAATATGGACTGATGAATAAATACAGTAATTTCACAAAATGCTTTCATTAGGTTCTTATTAAAGTTGAAAGTGTTCTTTGTTCTGAAAATTAACAAATAAGGTTTACAGATATAAATTTTAGATTGGGAATAAAAAACCCCACTGGAGTTCTTTACCCTCACTTTGGGTTTCGCTGATGCAACATGTACTTGGGGCTATATGGTAAGTCCTGGCCTTCGAAACTCATACAGTTAATGATAAGTTTTTAATAAGAAGTACGAAGTATGAGAATGCCGTCTTACCTGAGAGATAATCACTAGATTTGTTATGTTGTCCTCTATTACTGTTGCCTAACAAACAACTTTACATCGTTTTAATGAGTTCTTTTAGTGCAACTAAAAACCTGTGACTTCCCATGATAGATTTAAAAACACAACATTCAACTACTTTTCATCCTGTCCTTCACTTTGAGACAGCTTTAACATTATCTACTAATATAAATTTCTATTTAATATAATTTGTTTAAATCTACTATATATTTAATATTATCTATTTTATATTATATCAAATTGCCCCTCAGGACACAGAACACCTGGTCCTAGTCTGTCCAATGACAAAGATCCCTGGCGGATACACGACAATACATTCCTGCAGTCAGGAATACTTTAAATAGCTCAAAAGAACTGGAGTGGAAATATAAACAACAAAGCCATACGAAACTACTATTATCTACATTATAGAAAATATTATATCAAAATTATTGTTTTCAGACTGTTTATTGAAAATGGCTGTCAATCAAACAGTACAAGTAATACGGAGTATCGCCAGTCAGCATTTTTTCATGTCACANTCTACATTATAGAAAATATTATATCAAAATTATTGTTTTCAGACTGTTTATTGAAAATGGCTGTCAATCAAACAGTACAAGTAATACGGAGTATCGCCAGTCAGCATTTTTTCATGTCACATCACCCTTTCCATTTGGCTCTGCACATCCTATGACTGTAAGCATTCACCCCGCCCCGGTCCTTAACTGGCCTACGTCTGCCTTTGGCATTCATCCTTCTCTCAATGAATCTGTTCCAGGTATACTCTTTTGTTTTCAATCATGACCACTGAGTTTGTATTTTCCAATTTGATTCTCTCTTTCTGGTGAATAGGTAACAACTGTCATGTTATAGCTCTCAGTTTAGTTGACAAAGTAAGCAATCCATTTCTACTTCTAGTTTTTTCATACTTTTCCTGTTATTTTTTGAACTTCCGCATTAGATAATTAAGATTTTGGTTTTGTATTTAAACGTGAAAGTGCAGTTTGTCATAATTAATCTTATCTGTTCCCTAGTTTGTTACCTATGTATTTAACTTGATTGCATTAGTTAAGAAGACAATTTAAGCTCAATTTAAATAGGATTTATATTTATTATAATTCCTATTAGCACTTGAATTTTGTGGCTTTCTTCTATATATACTCTATATATACTTTATTATCATAATTGTACGAAAAACCAGCAATATAATCAGTGCGGTCTTTATTTACCGTCTAGCAAAACCTGGATAGAGGGATAACGATATATATATATATATATATATGTATATATAACAATCTTTTATTTTATATCGGCTGTAATGGTGTTAGAAGGTGGGGATGCAGTGTTGTGCAAAAAAGACGATTTAATCGTATTGAGGAACTTCACGTAACGAAAAGCCGACAATATAACAAAAACTCCTTAATAAAATACTTGACCAAAGCAGTTTTGACGTAAAAATAACAAAAAATTTGATACATCTCTCGAAGAACTTCAATTCTCTCTTCTCAAAGAATCTAAAAACTGTTGATACTGAGAAATAAGAAACAACCATCATGGGTGACTTACACGTTAAGTACTTAATTGAAAATGACCATCAAGCAATTAATGGTATATTCAAAGCCAGTGATTTCCAAGAGATTCTTAATACCTAAACAGGAGTCACTAATGCTATCACTACACTAATTGACATGATTCAAGTATACACTTAACAGAACATATATTACAAAACCCTAACTATTTTTTTTTTCCATCGTTATAGAGGATGATACAATTCAGTTGTTTACAATAAAAATATAATAAACACTGCCCTCTTAACGTGTCCTCTTAACTACCACTGGTCTTAGTGATCACGATTTGATAGCGTATGTTCGAAAGATGAATCATGTAAATTTTGAACCTGAAAGTATACGATGTCGAAACTACCGAAACTTTAAAGAAAACAATGTCAACGTTGGGCTTCTTACTGCAAATTGGGATGGTGTAAATAGCAACTGTTACCTTAACACTTGCTGGAACGAATTTGAAAAGAATTTTGAAAGAAACGTAAGATAAACATGCATCTTTTATTTCTAAAAGGAGGATAAAAGGGAAACCATCCCCTCTCTTGGATATCGAGCGATGTTAAAAGTGAAATGGACGAACGTGATCATCGTTTTCGTAAAGCACGCCAATCAAAAAAGGAATCCGACTGGTTTATATAAACGCAAAAGGAACATTGGTTAAAAGAAGGTTCAGCAAGCAAAGAAACAATTTTTCAAAGAGAAGTTAAAGACATGTCAAATAAAGATGAATAATTTTGGAAAATTATAAAAGAAAAATATTAAACAGAATGAACATCTTCAATAATTTTAAAACTGACGAGGAGACATTTAATAATAAAGTGACTATAGCAAATGGTTTTTGTCGATTTTTCTTAAGTGTTGCTGATACATTAAAAAGACCATTTTCCTTCTTTACAATATCATCTGGAAAGCGAAACCAAATTTTTTTAAAACTTTATCAGACAGTAGTTTTCTTTCAGAGCAGTCACTGATTAGGAAGTCCTGCAACATCTTCTAAATCTAAACCAAAAGTGTGCTGTAGGCTTAGACGATATACCAGCATTGTTTCTCGGAGATACCTCATACGTTTATGCTAAACCCCTTACTCATTTGGTTGACTATTCATTAAATACCGTACTTGTTCCAAATGATTTTAAAAATATACGAGTAGTATCAATTTAAAAATGTGGTTCTCATAATAACTTTGACAACTACCGTGCAGTTATTGTTTTTCCGGAGGTTTAAAAAATCCTCGAAAAATGTATTCATTCACAGATAATCTACCATTTTGAAGAAAATAACCCCCTTTCTCAAAGCCAATTTGGGCTCAGGTAAAAACGATCCAATGAACTAGTCACAGTCTCGCTTACTAATGAAATACGAAATGCTATGGATAAAGGTTTACTTACTGGCGCTGTCTGTGTCGACTTAAGCAAGGCGTTTGATACTACTGGCCACTTAACAGTTATAAACAAACCTCCTGACTATGGCACAGCTGGTTCTCCCCAATAGTGGATTACCGACTACATTTTTCGATGTCAATATTTTTCGATGTGTCTTTTCGCCAAACGTTATCTGAGCCATAGTCATTGTCTGTGGTATGCTACAAGGGTCAACACTTGGCCCTTTGTTATTCGTATTACACATCAACGATACTATTACTTCACTTCAAAAAGAGAAAATTATAAAATATGTAAATGACACAATTATCTAGCACATCCATGTATCACGGTCAAATTATTAATGAAACTTTAAACATGTCTGAACAAGCGAAAGCGTCACTGAAAAGAGTTACATCAAGAATCAATCCCCTGAAGAAAATTCGATTGATCCATTCACATACAGATGGATTAATTTACAGAAATATGATTCTACCAATTTTAACCTTCTGTCCCTACTATGATTGTTAACCATCCTGCAAGTCCCTAGGAAAGGATATTACGAGCTGAAAACCTCGCTACAAAGGTCACCGATAAATCCCAACTTTTCTATAAGACCATCTTAAAGAAACGTGAAATGACATTTGTTGATCACTGTTTAAGAAATTATGCATGTGAGAATTTTGAAAACTACTTTCAACTGAGCGAGTCCAAGATCAAGACGAGAAATAACGGATCTTTGATACGTTTGTCAAAAATGAAGTCAGAAGTTGCACTTAATTTGTTTTATTTTCACGGAGCTTCCGAGTTCGATATGTTACCTGGTGAAATACGAAGAGAAACAAACTTTAATAGTGTTAAAGAGAAAATTAACATTTATTGTAAAGAGGCCTAAAATGGGAACTTTGACATTTTTAAGTTTACTTAAATTTAATTTCAAATGCTTAAGTTATATGGAGTTCAGTTTAATTTTGAGTAAGGCTATAAGGCGATTAAAATCGATTGGTTTAATTCTGTTATCGTTTCGTTTGTTTACATCATCATCATCATCTTGCGGCCTCAGCCGAGATTTGTTTACATCGTGGCACCAAATTCATATCATTTTCGTTTTACTGGGCTTTTTTGCTAAACTCTTTATACATAGTAATGTATATTGTTTTACGACTGAGTGAATCAGCCTGTATAAGCGTTTTATAATAATAATAATAATAATAATAATAATAATAATAATAATATAATGATAATAATAACTAAATGCCAGTATTGTTTCATCAGAACTTTTCTTTTCGTTTTAGTATTTTGCGATACTTTAGTCTCGGTTCATATACTGTTTTTCAAGGTACTGTAACAAAGGATCAAGTGAGACGGTAAAAAGATAGAAATATGCGAGAAAAGAAAAGAACAGGAAAGAGTGTCATTTGTCATATGTCCGATAGAGCTCGTTGAGGGTAAAGGAATTATCCAATTTGGGTATCTATGAACTCACCACTTGATAAATAAGACAAACTGCTTCACGACAATGTTACTAAATCGTACCAAAAAGGCCGAGTTCACTGTTTATAATTTGCCGACTACGATACGATGCGACTTTCAAAGATTATACATCTGGAAAATGAAATGAAGTGCTATGCCGATTTACCAACTTACATCATGCTGAAAGACCATAAGGAAACGTTAGAAATAAATTACCTTGCAGACTGCTCAACTCTGCAAAATCAGAAATAGGAATTGTAGCTGAGAAATACCTTGAAATAAATTACCTTTGTAGACTGCTCAACTCTGCAAAATCAGAAATAGGAATTGTAGCTGAGAAATACCTTGAGCATATAAATTCAAATGTGCCGAAGAGTACCGATACAAAGCAATGGCGATGTTTGTAAGCTGTTATAAATTGGATTAAAGCTATCCCTAACAAAAGTAAAGCAAAGTTTATTAAATTTGACATAACAGTATTTCATACGTCCGTTAACATGCCTTTATCAGAGCCTGCATTTAATTTTTCAAAACCAATAAAGATAAATTTCAGATGAGGCAATACTGATAATCAAGCTTGCCAGAAAATCGCTGTTGTTTAATTAAGGTGACATCTGTAGCAAAAAGGCAGCAAACCACTCTTTGATGTCACTCCAGGATCATACGATGGTGCTGATACCTGTGAATTGGTCGGCTTCTATTTGTCGAATAAACTAAATATTATAATTGATAAAAAACCAAATTAGTTTATGCAAGGATAACCAGCTAGTACTCCATCCAAAACCATTTTTATACTTTTACTTTGGAAATGCTTTAAAATGCACGTAGAATAGAGGTAAAAAATCATACACATATTAGAAGCGTGTGAAGTTGAGAAATAATGTTAAAAACTCTTTTAGTGTTTTATTTGTTATCAAACATTTTTCTGTTTATAAAATATTTAAAGGCATTAGTGAGGTACCTTTTTTCGTAGCTTCTCTC
Organism: Morbakka virulenta; assembly: GCA_003991215.1. Lineage (NCBI taxonomy): Eukaryota > Metazoa > Cnidaria > Cubozoa > Carybdeida > Carukiidae > Morbakka > Morbakka virulenta. Next base: position 369,710 of record RDPX01000002.1, on the reverse strand, counting down.
TGACTAGATTCAGTGGAAAATCTCTGCCCTGACATCAATTAACTTTGTACTTTCCGCATCATAGTTAGTGGTAAGAAGACGTGAACTGCTTTAGTATGTAAAAATTATCCGCACTTTCATATTTCAAAACATTGGCAGTTATGCATATTCAGTTACTTACAACTTGACTTTCATTTCCTGAAATATTTATTTTTGAGCAAACAAAAAGTGGCACCCACCCACTGAAACTACGATGAGAAAGGTAGAGTTGGAGCGTAGAACTTTTATTGACAGTTAAATATTGAGCTATTTTTTTAACACTTTGAAAAATGCTTCTGCTTAGTTTCCCAAGAAACTATTTTTGTGAAAGAAGAAATATTAAAGAGGACTATGAAACTCGTCATGTTACGTACAACAACAACAAAAAAAGAAAATAAGTTGAAAGGATGAAATATAGTTTTCAAAGCAGCCCACTTTTTTCACCAGAAAAGTTGAAGCAAGTGACTAAAACATACTTGCTAGCAATGAGTTGTCAAAACTAATTTCAGATAGGATGAAACCTTTTACTGATGGAGAGTTTTTTTAAAGGTATATTGCTGAAGGTAGTAGACATTATTTTTCTAGAAAAAAAAGGAAACATTTTCTGCAATCAGCTTATTAGAGCTAGCAACAGAAGCCAGAAGTGGCTTGGAGGGAATTTTAAATAATCTGTCGTATTATGCCATTGCCCTCGATACTCGTCAACTTGCAGAGCTAGTGATGGGTATAACCCCAACATATAATACAGTGGAAAATTTTGCAGAATTGATTCCCCCATGGAACACTAACACTGGAGCAGACATTTTGGAAAGCAAAATAAAAGAAAAAGACACTTAAGTTATCAAAGATTGCTGTAATAATACAGATAGAGCTCCATCAATGGTTGGACAGAATAAAGGCTTTGTTGAATTGCTACATCAAGACATAGGCACGGATAAAAAAACCCAATCTTCATTGCATTATTCATCAGAATGGATTTTTTGAAAAATCACTGATGTTAAAAGCATTACGGGTGAGGTTGTAAAAGCAATGAATTTTGATTAGCAAGAGGAGTAAATCACCGCCAATTTTAAAACTTTGTAAAAGACATTAAGACAGAATAAGGCTGTCTTACATATTTTACAAATGTTATCTGGCTTAGCATTGGAAAAATACTGGAACGAGTATACACATTGAGAGAAGAGATTTTTATGTTTCTGGAAAAGAAAGCTCAAGATAATTCTTGCTTTCAGGATGCACAATTGATTGAAAAATTGGCCTTTTAGTGGACATTAGAATCCTCATGAACATTTTTGAATCTTCAGCTTCAAGGACAAAATAAGCTTGTAATTTGAGGTGCTTGGCAAAATGACTGCTTGTGCACGAAAACTTCAGCTGTGGAAAACTCATCTCCAGAAAGTAAACTAATCTTTTTTTCCAGATTTACAAAATCACAAAAGCAACATTACACCAGATTTCTTTGTGAGCTTTATTAAAGATTTAAAAAATGAGTTTTCTTCACGGTTTGATGACTTTCGGCCATTTGAAAGTTTAATTAAACTATTTTTCACTCCTTACTATTTTGATAGGGAGTACTTAGCAGAAGAATATCAGTTGGAGTTAATTGACTTGCAGGGTGACGAATTATTGAAAGCGAAATTTCATTCTAAATCCACTTCTGGTTTCTCTATGAAATATTTATTGCCAAGCGGGAACTATAAAAACATCTCGAATAATGCCAAACAGATGGTATCATTATTTTCAAGTACATATGCTTATGAACAGTTTTTTTCAAAGTGAGATAACTAAAAGTCATTTAAGATCAAAGTCGCTTAATAACCACCTGGCTGATGTTTTGCTTCTGTCATCAATAAATATTTCACTTGATTCATACAACCAATCACACTAAAACCAGAAACAAATGTGTCATTAAAATGACTAAAATTACTTTAGCAATTTGCTACTTTTGAGTGTGTCTCATTTGGACATTTAAGAATTTGAATTTGAAGCCTAATATCAGATTTCCATAATATTTTATAACTGACATATTACAGTGTAACTCTCCTAATTTGATTAGATTAAAACAATACTATTTTCTTAGTATTTGTTTATTTGTCATGTTACATAACATTTAACATTGCATTCAATGGACCCCCTCCAGACACTGTCATAGCTGTTTGATCCTTGTTGTTCAAAATATTGCCTACCCCTGATTCAGTCCCTCAAAAGCAGTCATTAAACGATTTTCTAACTCTTTCAAAGCACTTTTAATTTCACAAATTTGCGCTGTACATCCTTGTTGGTCGTCATACCTTTTTAAATAAAAATGAGATATTCTTTTCCTACGTAAAGAAGCTGATGTTTAACATCAATAAGGAAGAAACGTTTGTTCTTTTCTACCTTATGCAGTTGTTCATTCAGAATAGATGCATGACATATTAATCGTTCTGTGGTTCTATTTATTGTTTGACTGCAATACATAGAAACACTAAAGGTTGTTGATTGTTCTCGATACAAAGTCTTTTAGTACCAAGGTGTGGTTTTATCCCTCTTTACTGAGAAGTTACACTCTTCAAGAAATATGGCTTCCTGTACCTAAAAGAGAAACACAAACACAACATACGTATAGTGCCACCCATCAAAACAATTCCTTGTCCACACGTTGGCCTGCAAGTATAAAAATAGTCGTACACAGTCACTTTTGTAGTCTGACGATAAAGAAGACAAGAAGTATCTCTCGAACCTAATTCTGAAAAAATGTACTATTCATGAAATGTTAATTCAATATCAATGGCTTCTGCTGAGTTTCTAGAGTCAAGAGTTTTTAAGATATTGATAATTATTGGTGTAATATCATCGCTTCTTAGCCTTTTGGCTAAGATCAAGTGTAGAGCTCTGGTCTCTCCTTGGTCGGGTCTTTAGTTACAGGGCTCAACCATGCCATTGAGATCCTTGAGCACTGGGTCCAGACCAACCCAAGAGAAAGGAACTTCTCACGGCAGGTTTTAGAGGGGAGATCTGTATGTCTTGCATTTTATGGTGTTTGGCGTGCTTTCTGTCAATCTTTTTCTTGATCTGTTGCTTCCTTTTAGGTCTTTCTTAGATTGGAATCTGTGAAAGATAAAATGGGCCCAGTGTTTACTATTGGTTGTGTAGTGTTTACTATCAATGACAGACCCAGTATAGATCATATTAGGATTAATTATTGGTTAAAGATAGTGTTAATTATTTATGTTATAATGATGTTATAATTATGTTATAATTATGCATTAACGATTATGTTTAGAATCTTTTACTGATACCTTTTATGGATGATTGTTTTTCTTGTTTAGTTTTTCCTTATTCTTATGAATTTGTGCCAAGGCCGACTCCTTATTTTTGCCAGCAATTAGGAAAGGGAAAGAAAGAGGTTAAAAACACTGAAAGGGCAAGAAGGACCTCTAGTTCACAAATGACAACAGTTACTCATTCAAAGCCTAATCAATGTCATTTTGACTTGTAGAATTGACTCAGAAAAATATATGGACAAGCACCATAGAAAGAACTTACTTTCATTGCTTTCGTATAGCCAATCGCTTTAATTTATTGATTCCTAGAGAGGTGGTTTGAAAAGATAAGGTCAACATGTTGAAACAGTGATTTTCAGGCAGTAAACACCCCGCAATGAAAACAGAACATAATTTGCAGATCTTTGTCTATTGGCTGGGACAAACTTAGTTTTAATAACATAGAAAGTGCCAAGCTACTGGAAAACTCAATCAACAATTAAAGATCAGGTTGGCAGGAGTTAGCCTCATCTTCAATTTTTCGTTTTCAATGCAAAAGTAATATTATCCGAAAAGAAAGCCATATTACTTTTAATAAAGTCCGAGAGGTCATGAATAAAGAGAAACAAATATAGTACCAAAGGTGTATCCTTGGAGAAGACCAGATAATACAGATGGGTATTTTCAACAAGAAGAAAAGAAATATTGAAAAAGATATTCATTAAGGAGTTTTAAAGGGCCGACGAAACCTCAGTAGAACATTTCTGAATGACAACCACAGGGATGGCACAAAAGCCAAATGCAGAAAATGGATTCAAAGAAGAAATAACTCAGCAACAGAGGAATGTGTGAAGACAAAAAGCCGATTTAAAATTAATTTTCCCATGAATACGTAACAAAAATAATAAATGTCATCTCCCCTGTTTTTGTGCCAGACAATGGTACAGAAATGCACCTTATTTAATATTGTGAGCAAACAAAATTTGACATATAAATGTAAATTAATGTGGATTGTAGTACATTTGACATTTATATTTGATGTCTTGCAATAGAAGATACTAAATATTGCAATATTCGGTCAAAATTTATTAGTATCATTTACGCCAAATAAAAAATCATTTAAGCTGCAAACGAAGATAAAGACAAGAGACAGAAAAACGTCTTGATAAAGACACCCTTGTTTATTCCACCCCGTGATATAAATTGCATTACTCTTGAAATTCAGAGTCTTATTGTGCTACAGATTTCAATAGTTTCGTTAATAAATGAATAATCGTATTTTGAAAACGCTAAATGACGGAAGTTACGATGAAGAGTATTTTTGCAAAGAATTTTTAAATACTTTAGGAGGAGTTATGGGAAAAAATTGACTTTGAAGACAGCAGTGAAACATAGTGGAGAATTTGAAAGATTAAGAACTCACTTAAAGAAAGTGGCTCAAGAATAATAATACGAATCCAATCAGACGTAAGGAAGAAAGGAACTCATGGGAGCAAAACCACAAAACTTAAAGACAAAGTAACAATTACAAATACTATGAGCGTAAACTATCAGCGTTTGAAAAGAAGATTGATCCTTATGAAAAGAAAAAAGGACTGCAGGAATATTAAGATGCGATGATCAATAATATTCAACACATTATCATCAGTTCCTTCCTTCTTTGTCTGATTTACTCCCTGTAGGGGAGTTTGTGCCTTGCCTTACCATCTTGTTCTATACAGGGAATAATCTTCTCTTAGTTTTCTCCTCTCCATGTTACCACTGATGATTTCCATTCAACGTTTACAAGGCCTTCATCTGGATGGGCTACCTTCAATTTCTATCTTCTAGACTTCTTTTATTTTAGTATCATTTAGCATTTGTAGTACCTGCCCAAGCCAATACAGCCTTTCTTCTTGCATTTTGTCCATTCTTTTTATTCTTTCCAACACTGTACCTTCTTTTATACACTGAAGCATATTCATTTATATATTCTACCATTGTCTTCTCCTTCATTCTGCTGATACCTCTGCACTGTACAAAAGTTATCTCCAGGCTAATGTCTCATAAATGCCCAAAACACCATTAAAGATAAATAGACTAGACCCGAGGGTTTAAGTAGACTATAACTATAAATGGCGTAAGAAAATATGCCAGCTGGACACAGAAGCTTCCAGAAATATAAAAATCTAATAAATGAAGAGCTGCAGGAATATCTGAACAAGACTGTGTGACGTATTACTGGTCTACGTTGGGACGAAGACAACATAAAAAAGAGGTCACTACTCCAACTTTTAAAGAACTTTTAATTTTGAAGAGATAAAAACCCAAGTCGATTAATAACCTTTGATAAAATAGTGTGTTTTTTAAAATTGAACTAACTTAATAGAGTAGACTGTGAATGACTTAAACCAGATTGTGAAAAAAAGAGTAGTTATTACAGGAATACAATCGTGTCATTTCAGGGTAACAAGAGTATGGCATATAAAGTTATAGGAATAGCATAGGAGTGTAAATACTGTGTAGTTCTGATCTAAAAACGTCAAATCCTACAATCATGTGTGGTACCAAGGATCTAAGTACGACCTTTAATTTTCAGAAAAGAACATTCAACAAAAATGGTATATGTTCTATTTGTATTGCTTTTCTTCTCTTATCCATCATATCACAAACAACATGGAAATAAAACCCATGCATAAATAGGTTACTCCCATTCCACAAAAAACTCTTTTACCGTATACTGACACTAAAGAGTTTTGCTGTATTAGCTTTCAGCCACCTGATCTGGATACATGATAAATGATTAAAGAAAAGCCTTTTAAGATAAACATCAGTTCTGAAATGAAAAAGAAGTCGTTTTACAACAGATGTCTCACAACTTTAGGCATTCTATCTTGATAATCGTATTTTAGCGGCCGAAAAAGTGAAAACTTTGAAATAAAGTATTAACACATTGTTTGAAAGACACACATTTGCACAAGCATGGTTTGTTAACATTTCTATTTCGAAATATATGCTTACAAAGTTTAAACGACCAATCAATAGTTTATGATGATCTCCTTTCTCATTAAAGTTACTTCTATTTCATTTTCATCCTGAAGTGGTTGCGCTTATTTTTTCGATTTTGTTTTAAAAAGGTATTTTTTGGGGGTTGTTTGTAGGCAACAAACACGGCTACAAAATTAATATTAAATGTGATGGGTCGTACCTTATTCTTTAACACTCCGTAATTCGAATACAAAGATGACGGGAAGACTATCCCGAAGCATTGATCCTGACATGATAAGTATGCATCCATTTTGATACGCTACTATAGAGGCTTTGAAATCTATGATAGATGAAAAATATTCTGTGACAAGTAGTTTAGTATCCAGAAAATCATGAACTGCAGTTTCTTTAGGAATCTTCTTCATGTACTCAGAATTAGCTCCCTCTGCTTTTGTACCGTGCTTTCTCAAAATAGGACCCAAAAAAGTCAATTTTGGTAGCTGAAGTTTCATTTTCTCCCTATTTATCTCTACAGAGTTTTCTCCCAAAAGGCCAATCAACTTATTCAGCTTGTGATCATGCTCTCGTCTTGCTTGTTCTAAATTACAGGGGTGTAGAAGGATAAAACATCTCTGGAAGCATTGCTTTTCGACTGCTAATAATCTGAAGTACACATCACAAGACTACAGGGGCATCAACTGGATAGCCTGCTATGTTATTAGTTAAATGCATGCCAAAGCGTTTAGAACGGAAAATTTAGGCAGTGCGTATTATTTAGTTCTGTTCACGATACAACTAACGCTAAGCAGGATACAAAAAAACCACAATGAATAACTTTTCCACAGAGGTGAATTAAAATTCCTTGCAGTAAAAAGACTTCCGTTTCGAGTCCTTGATTATACTCCAGCACGTGACATCAAACCCTTTACGAGGTACATAGAAAGGGATAAAAAAATGTAGATTCCAGACACCACCTGGCAGCTTATTAAGAAAGGGAGAGCAAGCAAATATTTTATGTTGACGAGTAGTGAATAAGGGCAAGGAAAATGCAGCAACAATGTACAGAGAGAAGAACAAAGTTTCTTAAGATCATGTCCTGAAGTACAAGAGGTAGTACTCAGATGGCGTAGCAATTGAAATTCAGACAGTAGCTAGCCTAGGTGAAGCAAGATTACTAGATGTCACACGGGACTATTTAACTGGAAAACAATTGAAATAAAGGGAAAGAACGGAAAACTGTTGGTGAAAGAAGAAAACCAATTCAACGGAAGGGCCAGAAACTTAAATGAGATGTAAAATAGATCAGAATTAGAATATGCAGCAGGTGCAAAAGACATACACTTGCAAACAAAAAGCAAAATTGAAGCTAGAACACATCACACAACAAGATAAAGGCCACCAGAGAGACAAAAACTAACAAGGAGCCTGATAGAGTCAAAATCTTTGCAGTCATGTTGAAGGCATATACTGTTGTAGACACTAAGGTTATGGGAAAACAAAATGTGTTTCACATCACTTCCACGAAAGATTTTTTGGCGAGTACTACTAAAAAGAATAAAACAAGTAATGGCGAAGAACAGGGTAGCAACAATTAAGAAATTGAACAGGGCGCACATATCAGGTATTTGTCTTACACAAAATAGAATAGTCATTTGAATTGAACTCATTGCTGTTCATCAACTATATTGATTTCAAAAACGTACTTGACAACATAGATTACCCATCACTCTCAAGGATTTCCAGAAAAACCATCAACATCCTACAAGACTGTCCCACGGGAGTAAGCAAAGAGAGGAGAGTTTTACACACAGAAACAAGTCAAACAGAATTGCGTCATTTTATTGATACTCTTTCTTGTCATCACTAATTTAGAGAAGTGGAAAGGCATTAGAGGCAGATCAAGAGAAATAACATGGAAACTGACAGCAAGGCTTTTAAAAGGATCAATAAAAGGATAGAAAGTCTGCTTTGTTGCTTCAAAAGCAGGTGGTTTCGCCCTATCCTAAAAATACAATGGAAAACAGCATGCTGCCAACAAAGAGGTGACCAGATGGAGTGCTTTAACAACATCATAAATGAGTGAGACCAGAACTTTACATGGTTTTCTCGGATAGTAACCAAGCCTTGGCTACAAGAAACATTGAAGAAAACCAGGGGAAAAAAGATGAAAGTGATGGAAAAACAGGGAACAAAATAAGCCGGATCGGCCAAGAGAGAGTCGACCTGAGGAGATTTGATGTTATCACTTATTCCCTTGATTTAGATTTCTTGATAGTTTAAAGAAACTTTTCATAATCAATTTTTGAAAATGTCTCAATCCTAGAATTATAACTTTAATTTTTGGATCTTTTATAATGTAGCCTATTGATACAGCAAAACATAAACAATGTTCCCTTTTTTGTCGTGATATAACATGGAAGGTAGTTCTCCGATCATAAAAGGGCCAAAGCGTCATTTAAAATGGAAAGATATAACCCTTTAGGAAATAAACCATGTCATTCTCTACAACATTTGAAAAAAACAACATAGACTTTCCAACAGTAACACTTGCCATTAAACCTTCTTTGTTGTTTAGACATCCTGTAGTCTTAATTTTGTCCTGCTAAATCCAACAACGACCATAACAAGAAAAAAGTTAGTCTGAAAAGCCTCTCTACCAATCCTTTGGAATTAGCAACTGCAGGAAACAGACACACCTGGTACTGAAATTAAATTTTAAAAATCGTGAAGTTACAGCAGGAAAATGGAATAAACTCTTGCACAAAGGAGAATGCAATAAAAAAGTTAAAGTTATGACTTTACATGTGTTATCAGATTAGACTAGGATAGAATAAAAGCGTTGCTCTGATTGATTATAGTTTTCATGTGTTATTCAAATGTATTCAAGTAACAGCAATTAAAAAATCGACGCTATTTTCTAAATCCTGCAAACTTTAATACAGAAAATGGAATTTGGTGACTGAGATTATGCTATAACAAGATCGTTTCAATAATTTTTATGTTAAATAGATTTTTCTCTAAGAAAATAATTCCACGAGTCTATTTTAAGAAAAATAGAAATTATTACATTCAAAACTTGCCTCTATAACAGCCATCTAGTTTGACTGAATAATTTAGCTTGACAAAATGGCAGTTCAAAAGAACGTCCTTAAACCAGTGCTCAGAGTTATTTAACTTGCTCGTGCTAACGACGAATAATGATTTTGTGACCAAGATAAGAAAATTCCATGACAACAGCAAGGCTAAAAAATATGTAAATAAACAAATAAAAATTTCAAATTTCTGCAGACAGATTCAAAATACACTGTTTAATTCCGAAAGTCGGTATAATCATTTTATACCTATGTTATTATCAAAAGAGGAATAACAGTAGACTTGTCAAACACCTTGGTGTTATTAAGAACTGTAGAGCCTTGATTTACTTTTGCAACTTTAATGGACTTTCGGTTACATAAGTCACATCTTTTAAAATTCAAGACAAAAGTCGCTTACTTATTAATGGAATAAAATTTGGCTTGAGGTAATAATGCGGGAATATTTCACTGCGTACGTTTTTTCTTCTGGGATTATGATGATGATAATAATAGTGAAGACCAAGTGTCATGTCTTTGTTTAGTTGGTAAGCATTTCTTTTTGTGAGTACCTTCATGTTGTCAAGCCACTTTGCTAAAGTTATTCTTCCACTTTTGCCTTCGATTCTCCCTTGCATTATTAATTTTTCTAACTTGTTGTGTGGTCTGCTTCTGTAGCCATAGTAGGCCAATTGTCCTTTTATGATCGTGTTCAATAGTGATATATCTGTTTTTATGTTGTCTAGTACCCATTCATTTGTTCTTCTAGATGTCCATGACATCCTTAGAAGCCTCCTTCATTCCTACAATTCAAAGGCTTTATTGTTTTATTACCCTTTTCCTTATTGTTCATGTCTCATCTCTGTTGTCCATATGTGACAATAGAAAATACTGGTGCTTTACTTATTCTCATCTTGGTATCAGTGTGATATGTTTGTCTTTCATTATTGTTTTCAAATTAGTCAAAGCTTTCCTGTCCATCACCCTAATAGTCTCATAATTTTTATTGTGTGATTATAGTTTATAGTTAATGTTTATAAAAAGAAATTGAATTCCTTTAGGACCTCAATGGATTCTCCATCTACTTCAAAGTTGTCATTTCCTTTCTCCCTTTCTCCCATAGTCATTAATTGTGTTTTTCAAAATTTAGTAGTAGCCCTGCTTCTTTGCTTGCTATCTGAACGTTTCTGATAAGATCTTCCAGATCTTCTTTGGTTTCAGTTTGTGTCATCTGCTTATCTCAAGTTATTAAAAGCTCTACCATGTATTTTTATGCCCATGTTGGTATCATATATTCCTGCCCTTCTCATGATAATCTCACCATAAAACTTGAACAAGTAGGGTAGGAGGGATGCAGAATACAAGTTTGGCTCACTCATTTGGTGAATTTAAAGCTTATTAGATGTTCTGGAATTCCCATCCTTTTCACCACAGATCACAAATGGTTGTGATCCACACAGTCAAATGGTTTAATATATTAGAAAAAATATATTTCTTTCTTTAGTTTACGTGCTTTTTCCAATATCCACCTGATGTTTGCAATTTGGTATTTAGTTCCCCTTCCTTTAGGAAATCCAGCTTGCTTAATTGATTGCATATAATTGATATTTTTCTGTCAATGTAGAGTATTAGCCTCTTCTGGATTGTTTTCAGAAGTACTCTGCTGATCTGGAATGAGAAATATTGTTCGATTATTTGGACACTCTCTGATGTCCCCTTTCTTTGGCAGCGACATAAAGACAGATCTTTTCCAATCTACTGGCCATTCCGTGGTTTTCCAGATCAGCTGATACAGCTTGCATATGACATTGAGTGTTTCTTTGCCAGCATTTTTGCCAGTTCAATGGATGTGATTTTAATACCTGGTGCTTTA
>RDPX01000002.1:307205-350167 GCA_003991215.1 Morbakka virulenta | reverse complement strand
CACCATTAACACTAAGGACGAGTTCCGAAGTCGGGAATTGACAATAAAGTGGTAGTTAGAGCTTCTAGCCACAACATAACGGTCGTGTAAAATTCTATTTGTTCTATTTATTGACTGTTTTCTACCTTTATTCATAGGAATAAATATTTAACATCAATAATATGGCTGAAGATGGTACAGGTTACCGAAATATATTCCGCAAATGATAACACATAACGTCATCTATTATTTTATTTATCTTTAATTAGTGACAGCATTTTTAATAAAAAAATATTAAAGCTTAAAAGAAACCACTGGCTGTGACAAATTCTCACAGCTAGCAGATTTGTTTGAATATACCTTTTTTAAACTTGAAACTAAGTGGTTTAAGCGAACGTTTGTGTTAACAATGAATCAAAGGTTAGTTTAGCCCCTGACAAATTTGTGATGGAACACACTGAAAATCTTTTATGACTGAAAATAGTCAGGATGATTATAGTGATTGTCACGAAAAGCACTTTTCTGGGAATAAGCTTTCTTTCTGAGTATAAAGATTGTAAATGAGTTTCTGAAATATTTATAAGACCATCAATTAGGGCACTTGCTAATTTGTTTACCTAATTTTAAGAAAAAATAACTTGCTTTTATTATGATTGTTTATTGATGTTGTAGATAAATAAATCTCTTGACGATAATTCAGGTGATGGAAGGTGTGGTCATGATAGTCACAGGCACTGTTTCTTATCAAGTTGGTGCCCACAATTTTTCAATTTTCTACAATTCAAAATAGTCTCCTTCTATATTATATCATTGCAAATCCTTTTAAAATAACTTATGGCATCAAATATGTTTAAATCAAGCTTTTTTGATATTAGAAATAATTTCCTGGAGAAGACTTCCTTGATGATAAACATTTTAATTATTTTAATCACGTGGTTATTGCTTAGTTCAGCATCACAAACCATTGGTTCGGATTCTGGTCATTGGTGGGTAGTATCAATCACGTGGTTATTGCTTAGTTCAGCATCACAAACCATTGGTTCGGATTCTGGTCATTGGTGAGTAGTATTAATCACGTGGTTATTGCTTAGTTCAGCATCACAAACTATTGGTTCGGATTCTGATCATTGGTGAGTAGTAAAAACAACATTCATAAATAATTTGGTATTATATGTCATTCTTGTTGGGTATTTAACAAATTGTTCAGATAATTGAGCTTAATGATATATTTTCCTCTTACAGCCGTCAGGTTTTAAATAATCTCATTTCATGTCACCAGTAACTCTTTTATCTCGGTCCTCAAGGACCATAGATTAAAATGTTTTTAAGACAATTGAGCAGGTTTTCTTTAAAAATAATGTAAAGCTTTTGAGGAGTAATGTATGGAATACAGATGCAAAATTAGTTTTACTATCTAATTGACACTGTGAACAGTGGGATCCTAGTCTCCTTATCCTCTAATCTTGTTTAATTTTCCAAATGATATCATCTCGTATGAAAAATAAGGGGTCAAACAGTCTTAATGTCAATTAAGTTCTTTCAAATCAGTTTGAGATTGTTCCTAATCTAGTTTTTAATAATGGTATGTCCGACCGGTTCAGTTCCATGAGCAACCCAGGCGCTTCTAAACTTGTTAGTGTGAATATTTAAAGAAAATATGATCCTGGTATTCTTTCTAATGCACAATGAATTTCTTCCAAATGCCTGTGTAGCATAACCTCATTCAGTTCAACGAGCATTTAAAAGCTCATATTGCTAAATATTTTAAAAAGAAACTATTGTCTTGAGTGAAACTTTTAAAAGGTATGGGATATACTTTATGGCAGAGGAAGTATAGAAGTGGCAAACAGCACACAGCCATTAAAATGGGTGACTTTACGTAATGGGATGATAGGTAGCGATCCAGTTAGCTGATTCTATACGATACCACTGAATCAGCTGAATATATCAGCAGAATTATATTAGTAGTGGCCTGAAAAAATTAAAATATCGGTGAAAACAAGACAAAAGTAGCCGAACAGCCGCTTTGCCAATACTGGGTTGATATTTCTGCTGCTGCCATGGTAGGGAATGCATAATCTTGTTTCTCTTCGCCTTCATTTTTAGTAACATATCGAAAAACAACTGTCAATTAATCTATAGTCAATATATCGCTGCTATGGTTTTATCTTTGAAAATGTCCGCTCAGGATGCCTGACCTATGTAATTTATAAGTTTTTCATATATAGTAAAGATATTACTTGTTTTGGATTACATTTCTGTTAGCAATCAAGCCATATTTCAGGATAATTTGGAGTACTTTCATGTCATTGCCATTTGTCAGGTGGATGCATTTAGCGTTCCCTTTTTGATGGCATTTGATACTCGGAATTCTTCTCTTATTTCATTCATTAATACCTCCTTGTGGGTTACCACCTTGAGAAATGAGAAAACAAGTGCCCTGTTTGGATATGCTACTAACTATAATGCATTTTAATTAGGCAACTAAAGTGTTTCCTGTCAACGAAACAGTCAAATTGTCAATAGATCCAACAGAGGATAAACCTTTTTGGAACTACTGACAACAAAAGATGATAGCAAAAAGATTAAAAATTTTGCTAGTATAGAACATGGCTAAGAACATTTGACTTCTCTTCTATTAGCATAAAAGTACCATTTAAAATCCCTTTCTTAAAAAAGTAAAATGTCTTGTTTGTTTTGGATCAAAGTAATCATCAAAATTGTTTGATGGTTTAATTGCACTGTTTTGTGTAAAGTAGATTCTTCTGCTTTGAAGTAATTTTCACCAGGTCACTCCAAACAGGTTATAAATGGTAATAGAGAGTATACGTATATTAATTTATATAAATATATATATATATATATATATATATATATATAAATTTCAACAACAAAGACATTTTGTATGATAGGACAAGCTTTCGTATATTTACTTCGTCAGATCCTGACGAAGTAAATATATGTTAAATATATGTAAATATATCAAATGTCTATGTTGTTGAAATTTATATACTTTTAAAGACGACTACCTGCTTTGATGAAATATATATATATATGTGAACAAAAAAGAAAAGTAACTTTTTTACTTTTTTGTGTTACTTTACGTTTCACGTTGTTGTGATTATCAAACATTAGGTCTAAACTTATGTGCTTCGATATACAAGTTTCAAACTTTGTCCAACTGGCTGCCCACGGAAACAATACCTTTAAAGATGCTATCAATGGAACGACATTGCGATAGACAGGATAATCATGTTATTAATTACAATTAGATATCTGTTGGTTAGATTTTTGAAGACAAGTTATCATTGTTATGTGTTTTAATAATTTCGGCTCGTCTAGTATCCCACTGACAAATTTGTATCCAGTAGAGACAGCAACTGGTTTCGAGCTGACTCTTCGACGGAGAAAGAAATCTTCACAACATCTAAGTCTACCCCTTGCATTGTTTGGAGATCTATTTGCATTAATTGCTCCCCTAAATGTCGAGTAGTTTCTAGTTCGCTTGAAGTTGAGGGCTGTTTTTCTGTGCTTTGTTCGCTCTTTACTATTTCGGTTTGCAGCTCCGGGGATTTTTAGGTGGGGTGTATTCAGTTTTCAGGAGCCTAGCCTTGGTTTATTGAGTTCATCCAGACCGGTTTCGACTGAAGTCAGTTCTCCTCACTACGCCTAGTCATGGAGGCCAAAGATCTCAAAGGGACGTCCTTCTAAGCAACTGTGCATTGTAATGTGGTACAATGCACAGGTGTTTTGAAGGACGTCCCTTTGAGATTTCTGGCTTCCATGACTAGGCGTTTTAAGGAAAACTGAAATTGGTCGAAACCTGTCTACGTCTGTAGGTTGCACCTGCGCATTGGATTTTAGGGTCATATTTTCATATATGTCTCTATACATACATATGTATATACATTTATAGTATGAGTGTTAAGCTCATAGTAGTAGATGTCAAACTGGAAAGTTAAACGAAAACAATGAGGCACTGACAAAAACAGGACATGAACAAAACGACGACAGTGACAATAATGAAATGAGGAATAAGGAATTAGAGTGTACAGGAATGTAGAAAAAAAATAGTGAAAAGATAAAATAGTTGACCAGATGTTAAATTGAAATTATGGACCATTAGTCGATGACCATATCAGTCATTTTGGGGAATTAATGTCGAGATAAATTTTACGATGTGTCTCCCTAGCAGCATTGGCCAAATGCCACCACCACATTAGATCATGAGGTCACAGACGAAAGAAAAAAGATCTATAGAAAATGTTATATATATATAGAAAATGTTATATATATATAGAAAATGTTATATATATATATATATATAGAAAATGTTATATATATATAAAATGTTATATATATATTAGTCTTAATTAGCATTCGCATAAAAAATATTTACAATATCAATAAGAAGGGTATTATATTGCTATATAATCAAAAGTTTAAGTTAAGATGCTGAGAGCACATTTGCTAAGATGATCTAGAAATGGAAATTATACCAGACAAAAAAAATGATGTTTATCTATATACATGTTCTAAGGTGGATACTCCTTATAAATGATTTTAGAACACACTACGTTTTGTCATATTATGAAAGAAAAACATCCTTTGGAATATTCTTTTTGTAATAATCCATCAGGTGGGGTATTTAAAAAACTGCTCTCTTTATTTTCCACCCAAATGGAAAGCATCGTGCCATTTAATAGTGTTTTCGTTTCAATCTATTTAGGATAAAAAAATGTTTATCCTGATCTCAGGTGATAGGGATAAAAAGACAGAAAACCTTGGCTATGCTAATAACCACAACATTTGCTATATCCAATTTATAAAAATTTGGAACATACAAAAATATATATACTATAAACTTAAACACGATTGTGTCCTACTCGTACAGGCTTCTGTACCATATTTTAAACCGAAGTTAAATACTCATTTTTATTCACAGATTGCCTCAGTTCAGTGCAGCAGGTATTGTAAAATAAACAAAGTTAATGTTGTCAACAAGTTCTTATTTTTAGATTTAGATTTTTTTCTTATCTTTCTCTGCAAAAATTAATGTATATAATTAGAGCTCTCTTTAATAAGACAGTATTCCTTACGTCAATAAACGTCACCAATTCTAGTCCAATTTTAAGGCACACAGTTAATTTTAATTTTCAATGGTCGAATATCATACAGGGCATAATTCCAATAAACGTATAGAATTATGGCTGGAAGGGAGTTAAGAGATAAAGAAAAAAGATAGTTAAACCATGAAGAAAGAGTTGTCTAATACTCGACATCACTCATGTTTTGAAGGAAAGCACTCAGAAGCCAGAAGATTTCACAATCTTATAATCTAAAGAAAGGAACTGTATTCGTAAAAAGATTTATTAACACGAGGAACAACAAGTGCACGAAAATAAGAATGACGAGAGAGACAAGGCAAAGAAGATGCAACAAACAGCTGGTACCAGCAAAGAAAGCTCATCAGAACACTTTTATTATAATACCTATAGAACATATTAAGACTGGGCACATTTCATCATATTATACTTGAAAATTTGATATTGCAATAGCTATTTTGGTATTTTAAAAGGAAATCTAATTTATTTTGAAACAGGACAATAAGAAAACTACAAATAATGAATAAAGAAAAATCTTTGCATTCTGATAACCATCAAGGTTATGTACGGAAAATAACCTTCAGAAACAGAATTTTATTTTGGTATGTGATGATAGGTTCTATTGTTGGCAATGCATATGTTGTTACCTGTTGTTCATGCTGATTTTGCATGATTTTACCCTGATGTGTTTATTTTCTCAGCAACTTAGACCTGTTGTTTAAAATAACGCTTATTGAGAAGTTATAATACTGTGGTTATTGGGAAATAGATAGAATTTACAAAAGCACTAATAAAAAATTCAAGTTGTTTTTGTCACGTGAAAATCGAGCAAAAACTTACTTGCTATACTTATGGTACCAACCCAGTATAATTTAAAACCTACTCCAGGCAAAGCTTTTAGATGTTACAATTTCATATTTAAGATGTTATTTACTTAACACAGGAGGCATTTGCCATGTAAAACTTCGATAGAATATTTTATTCTAGTAGCATCAAATGTAAGATACCTTTTCTCAACATAATTTTATTTTTAACTTCACTTGACCGTTGTATTTGAGCCCAATTAAGGATAGCGACCACAGCGAAGTGAAAATATTCTCTGCAGGTCACTGAACAAATGATCTGTTTCTTGAAACACTTCTCAGCATTAGTGAGGCCAAACGTTTCAAAAACCTTTATGCTATCAGGCCACCTGTTTTAGAGGTGAGAATGCCTTTTTAGGATACCAGCCTTATGTTATCCATACGAGCATATTCATTTCTATGTCTGCCTATACAATTTTTTCAATTGCAGTGTAAGGTTGAATTGTTGATATTTTTGTTCAAACGTAAATGCATTCAATTGTGTAGTAGGCTCTTGTCATTTTTTGTTATTTTACTTTTCAGCGACCCCTCTTAATGGTGACATATTTTTTTTCTTTCAATATAACATCCTGTGGCTGTACCTTGTTTTTCATCCTGTACAAATAACTGCTTGTGCACACATACATTAAAGATGAATTTCTTTCTAAAAACACTTTTTCTATTTCCATAATTTGTTTGCTGACGTAATTGTATATATGCAATCATTAAGGCATAATCTATAGTCGTTTCTAGTCGTTGCTTCACAAAGGCTATCAACAAGTTGAAGGGATTACTTCAACTGCAACTGAATCAGTCTATTTATAAAAAATATAATTAGATGCATTGCTTTTGTCCAAATGTTTTGAAAATAGCATAAATATGTAATATGCACCTGAGGTCATGTATAACAAACTCTGATAGAATGAATTTTTCTTCCTAACGAACATAATGCTCCCCATAGGCTCATTTCTTCTTTGTTTCTATTCCATCTATAACAAATTTTATTCATGATGCATTTAGAAAAAACTTCATTGAAATTACTTTATTAAGGTTCCACTGTATGTCAAATATGGTACTTTCTTTTCGCTTGCAGCACCAGACACATAAATAATAGTAAAGTACATACAACTTGTTTAACTCAGACAATATAGGATATCAATGATGCTCTGCATCAACATATCAAGCAACTCATAGGTGTATTTACAGCCCTCTTAACGAGGATCCCATTTCTAAATTATTATCGCGTTCTGGATAATAATTTAACCCTATTTAAAATCAGTAAAATAAAAAACCCACACCTATTCCAACATTTTTCGTAATCTTTTCTATATGCTGTAGAACTAGAAATAAATTTCAGGGTTTATAATGAAGAGAATTCTTCTTCTTCTTCTTCTTCTTCTTCTTCTTCTATCTTTTCCCGTCAGGAGTCGCTGTGGCTGACACTAGCTTCTTCCATCTCAACCTGTCTTGGGCGTCAGTCGGCAAGGCGCCTACTCGCTTCATGTCGCCTTCAACACTATCACTCCATCTTCTCTTCTTATAATGAAGAGAATATCAGGTGCATATTGCCTAAAATAGTTTTCAAGTTCTTGTTAATCAAATCTGTTATGCATCAAAAAGCAGCTTTCTTGTAGTCATAAGATTTTTAGTTTAACGTTTGTTCAAAAAATATCGAGAGCTGCAGATGTCACTGTATATTGTAATTAATCTAAAATGGAATTTAGTCTAGCGTGTAGAGATAGTCTACTTCGCTTGATAAAGATAATTAATTGTTTAACCAAGCTATTCACAATATGTTTAGAGCTTGATCGAAGTATGAAAGGGACCATGCCATGCGAAAGTAAACTGCATTTTAAAGTCATAATTAAACCAATATTTTTCGAGCATCCTTTTATGAACAGACCTTTGTTCGTGCTAAATCTGATAAAATTTATTGAAACTGTACCAAATCAAACAAAAAAAAAAGACCTAACCGATTCTTCCTAACTCCTTATTGTCAAGAATGATCTCCTTATGGATCATTCTTGACAATATCTATCCACCTCAGTATTATAGGAGTTGGGGGTACGAGCTCATTTTTTAATATGTAAATAATAACAGTTAATTATCCCAAAGAGTCTTTCTAATACATGGGTACAACAAGGATTTCCTGGTCCAATTAAACCAATCTCTTGACTGTATTCTTCCAGGATATCATCAATTGTTATCACTTCATCTAATATATGATATACCAATAGTTGATAAATTATTTCACTTTCTAGTATCGGATCATCAGTCATTGGATGCAATTTTTTATTATATGAAACTTATATTTCAAACATTTCAAACAATTTGGTGGACTAATTATATATATGTATATATATATATATATATATAGTTTATATAATTCTACCTAATTTTATTGTGTAGTGATCAATTATTTCCACTTTCACAAAGATCATGATGGTATAGTTCGAAATCTACATCTGAAACAACTATTTCTTTATGAAGCCCGAAAAATGCTATAGATTCTTTCAATCCAACAGATGCACTAGGGCATTCATCACCAAAGGTCATTTGATTTGATCTTGGTGATATTCTTCCAGTGAAATTACCTAATTTCTTCCCATTACACCAAACACCAGGTTTATTTAATCCTGCAGGTTCATTCCACTTAATAGATAAACAACACCACTTGCGAAACTCACCAGCATTTGATTTAGTTTGATAATTTGCAACTGCTGTTTTTTTGTTGAAACTTCTAGGTCCAATAACGACATGATCATCTGTTGTACCACCTATGACTAATTGACCATTAGATGAGAAAATAAGGAGTTTATCAACACTTCCATTGTCGTTGCCAAAAACTCCGTTTATGGTCAAGGAAGTTCCTTCAAACGAATTCAATTTATATAAAATAAAGACATTGAGCTGGCACACACTATTACTATTAAACAAAATATTTAAATTGGTATTACTTAGCAATCGTTGGTTACCGTTAAAATTAAGGTAACAGCGATTATTAATTTTATTTGCCTTAGTACATATTGTTGTTCGGTTCGTTAAATTTGTTTGCCCAGCATGGTTTTCAGAAAACTTCTGATCATATAACTTAGATACCTGTCTTTTGTTAACTATCATATGTATATATGATACCTTCTGAAGAAATACCATGGTCTAGGTTATATATTGAGGTAGCATGTCTTGTATAGTATTCCCAGAGTAATGTTCGACACATTATATTATATAAACGTGGTTTAATATACCCAAAGCTTACCGCTCTACTGTCGAATTTTAGGTGGATTCTGAAGACCAAAAAGACCATTATTGTAAATATTGATACTACCTTTTATGCTTCAGCATATGTGTTTATCTAGGTATTTATTCTCAGCATATGATAAAGTATAGTGGCATCAAGAAATCTGTCATACTTTGGGCATATTGTGCGCCACAACAACCTTCGTCGTGCAATATTAGATGGTAAAATTGATTCAAAGAG
Source organism: Morbakka virulenta (assembly GCA_003991215.1). Classification (NCBI taxonomy): domain Eukaryota; kingdom Metazoa; phylum Cnidaria; class Cubozoa; order Carybdeida; family Carukiidae; genus Morbakka; species Morbakka virulenta. The sequence goes on along the minus strand of RDPX01000002.1, from coordinate 340,763 downwards.
AGGACGGGGTAGACCTAGGAAAATGTGGACATCAAACATAACTAAGTGGACAGGTTATAAATACTGTGAAGCTGTGAGAACTGCGCAACATCGGAGTGTATGGAGGACCATTGCATCCAAGCCTCAAGTGGAGGACTGAACTCAATGATGATGATGATGATAACGTAACAGCATCATTACCAACGATTGGATCTTGTAAATTAGCTAGACGTTCCCTACTAACAATCCATTTATCTAATGATTCTGTTGAGATTATGTCCATTGTTGTAACATTTTTCGTATGACTTCGCAAAATACCCATTTTCTAAATACATTGGTTTAGATATTAAAAAAACGTTTCAGTAAATCTACTGTCTAATCACCTTTATTCTCTCTAATTTTGGGGTTTTGGGGACTTTTTCATCTAATTTTGGGGTTTTGGGGACTTTTTTAATCTAATTTTGGGGTTTTGGGAACTTTTTTATCTAATTTTTTACCAATATAATCACCTGTTTTTAATCGAATTTTAGTACCACCTTCTTCAACGGCTTTTGTTGGAGCTTTTGTTGTTAAATCCTTGGGAGTCTTTGATGTTAATTTTTGTGTGATTTTTTTACTAATGGAATCAATAAAACTATTGCCAGTCTGCATTATATTCTCAGCATCCATAAGTTCACCGCTATTGTTATTAAGTTCAACTAATTCATAAGTATGCGGTTCTCGCACTAGTCTTGTTCTTATCATATATAGCAAAGAATATTATTTTAACACATCTGTAATAAAACAGGCCAAGCATTTAAATCTTTTTGTCTGTAATAGTTATCTCTAATATTGCTTCTCATCCTTTCAACAATGTTGATGTTAATTTTGTTAAATAAAAGCCGTTTTTATAGAAAAGGAATAACTCAATTGCTTATTAGCAACTGAAAAACCGTAAAGTACATCAAATTGAATACCTGATACAATAAATTTACTTATTAAATCAAAATAAGCAAAGATAGAATCAATGCTTCTTGTAATGTCTGGTAATTTTTCACTAGATCCAGATTTTGTTGTTTTAATTCTACTGAAGCCAAACAAATCAGAAAATCTCTCTTGATTAAAAAAATAGAATGGATAACTACATTTAAAATTTAAATACGCTTTGAGATGACTTGGTATGAAAGTGAGAGTGATTCCAGTCCTCAAATACTTTTTGCTTATTAAAGCCTGCTGTATTTATTCATTTATGTCTGAATATGAAAAATATCTATCAGGAAATGTTATAGTTGTCAATATAGTTCCACTATCATGTGAATATTTTAGAGTATTGTTTTTGTAAGCGCCAGAGATGTTATACCAATCAAGTACAATACTATAATTTTTATTCATATCCAATTGCACCTCGGGATTGAAATTAATAATTAAATCGTGGGTTCTTGATTGCTCTATTCCATTTGAAGGATTATAAAAATTGGGAAATCCATATTTAGTAATATATTATATAAAATGCCGTTTAACACATGTGTCATACCATGCCTTTGAAATAATACCTAGTTTCACTAAATGGTCAAGAAGTTTCATTGATTCAGTATGTTAAACAGTCGGATTAGTACCTGATAGTCGAGAACCAGTCAGTAACCTCAATCGTTTTTTTGAGATCTTCAGGGTTTACAAAATAAATGTGACCTCCGATAAGAGATGTTTTTTTAGAAGCTTTATGCATAGGTATATTAGGTCTTTATTGTGATGACAGCCTAGTGATTTTACGCTATTCTAACGGCCCATCCACCGATAGGATGAGAAAAGATGTTATCAGGTTCTTAAAAGGTATTAATCTGCAAATAGAAAGAGCCACTGGACTTCGTTCTGTCAACTTCCTCGATATAACTATGGACCTACCTACGAACCAATTTCGTCCGCACAAGAAACCCAATGACTCTGCCTTCTTTATGTAAATAAATCTTCAAACCACCCTAAACAGGTCCTTAATCAACTACCGAAATCGATTTCCAACAGACTTTCACAAAACTCATCAAACGAAGCAATTTTTAACGCATCGTAAACCGCATATGAAGATGCATTGAAAAAAAGTGGATACCACATTACCAAGCTAAATTACCATCCAGACCCGGCATACACCAGAAGGAGAAATCGGCCAAGAAACATCATATGGTTTAACCCACCATTTAGCAAAAATGTGTCTACCAACGTCAGACGAAGGTTTCTGAATCTAGTTGATAAAGATTTTCTACCATCAAGCCTTCTACACAAGCTTTTCAATCGCAACAACATGAAAGTGAGCTACAACGATAATGTTGTGAAAATCATCAACTCCCACAATAAAAAGATAGCATCGCCTAATCCATCAGCGAGGTTACCATGTAACTGCAAGAAAAAAGAGGAATGCCCTTTGGACGGTGACTGCAGAGAAAAATCAGTCATATATAAATGCGAAGTTAGTGCGCCTGAAGTCAAGAAGAAACTTTATATTGGGTTGACCTAAAAAGATTTCAAGACAAGATACAACGGACACAACCAATCATTAAGAAATGAGAAGTACGGAAACAGCACAATCCTTTCATCGTACGTATGGGACCTGAAAGAAAAGAACATCACCCCCACCATGAAATGGTCGGAACTAACTCGCGCAGCCCTATTCAGACAAATCGAAAAAGCTCAACCTTTGTTTGAGGGAAAAATTCGAGATCCTTAATTACGCTAACAAAGAGGAACTGTGTAGTGAACTCATTGCAAAATCTAGGCACTTAAATAAATTGCTGTTAGCTAATTATAAATCAAAGGACTAGGTGCGATAAAGCAATTAAAAAATCTTTTTATTACTGCATATTCAATTGTACCAATTATGTCAATCCCATGAGGGTAATTTTATATCTTTTGTAATTTGTTCTAGTTATAAGTAGATACGCTAGAGAAATATGTTTATTATGTTTAGCTGACGATTGTGAAAACATGAAACTGACAGTTCTAAACTAAGTTTTGTTGATTTTTTTGTCGTCCACCATAGCATCAATTTTATTGAGCCAGTTAATATGATGCACCTCAAAATAATTAAATTAAATTGTAGTCAGACGATACTTTATCCTCCAACACCAAAAACCCATTGTAATTTAATTATTTAGGAGAATATGATTGACTCAAAATTATTTGATAAATTAAGTCTAAAAGAGCTCCTCTTTTTAGACAAAGGGTAGATGGAACAAAGGATAGAAATATTTATTAATGGTGCTCCATATGTTTATTAGATATGGTTGGATTGTCCCATTAAAGGATAAGCAAAGTGAGACTGTAACTGAAGTATTCAAAACCATCTTTAAAGAAGGCAGAGTTCCTATGTACCTTTGGACTGAAAAGAGTAAAGAGTTCTATAATAAACACTTGACAACTTGATGGAAAAAATATAGTGTACAGATGTATTCCACCGAAAATGAAGAGAAAAGTAGTGTTTGTAGACGATGGATTCAAACGATGAAGAATTTGATGTAAAAGCAGTTCACTGTTATAGCTAATGCACAGTATCTTGATATGCTACCCAAACTGGTAAAACAGTACAGTAATATAAAACATTCAAGTGTTAAAATGACATCTGAAGAAACTAGTGAAAAGAAGAATAAAGGTTTAGTATATTTTCATTTATATGGTGATAGGGAAACATCAAAACAGAAACTGAAATTTCATAAGGGCGATAAGGTCAGGATATCAAAGTATAAGTGGAAGACTTTCAACCAAGGATATAAACCAAACTTGACCGAGGAGCTATTCTTGTTCGATAAGGTCCAACATACAAATCCAGTCACTTATTTTTAAAAGATATATATTAAATTCATATTTCTTTAAACCTTTTGAAAAAGAATCATAGTTATTTTTTTTCTGCATCATTTACAAAAGTGTCTTGCTTGATGATGCCAATGTAGGTAGAGTGCTTTCTATCATGCCCAGCATGTTTTGTGTCCGAGTGGGGCAGATGTAAAGCTATTTCGCCAGATGCTTTATGTAGCCCGCTAGCCTTGGTATTCACTTTGAAATTCCACACTCTCAGGAGATTAATTTCCATACAACTCAAAGTTAGGAGCCATCTGTCTGTTTGGTATTCACATGTTTCAATAGACCTTGGATCTCAAAATCACAGCAGATCTCAAATGGAATGCTTACATAAGATTCGCTGTAATAGAGTCTTCAAAAATGGTAGAGTATTTCTTTTGATCCAGGAATTTTCTCACGAACAAGACTATCCTGAACCCCTACAAAACCCAGATCAGATATCGAATGGAATACTGTTGCCATATTTGGGATAGTAGACCCAAGACTACACCCTCCAGTCTTAACAAAGTAAAAATAGCCTGGGCAGACTAATTGGTGATGAACTGTTCCCCATTCTGCAGACTCTTTCTCACAAAACAAACAAAGCCAAATTATTTCAGTTGTACCGTTATCTCAATAGATACTGTTTTAAAAATCTTGATGCTCTGATTCCTTTTTTAAAAACATTTTTAATGAAGAGAGCCGACTAGCCAAATCAACAATAGTTAACCACCCTTTCTTTTTTTCAGCCAAAATGTGTAAGGTGTTTGATAAAAACAGTATTTTCTCCAGGAACATTCTTCCATAAAACAAGGTGTCTGGCCGTTGTTTTCTTCAAAAATACAACATCAGACTCATTAAGTCTACTATTAGTCTCTATCTTTATGAGATCAGCTTAAGCAACTGTGCCTATATTCCATTTCTAGTTTCAACCATTCTCTTCCTTTAGTCATCTGTAACTCCAGGAATTAAAATGATCTTTGTACCTTTTTATGGATGATTTCAAAGTATATAAAAATGTACAAAGCTGCCAGAATAATTGTTGGTATAAAAACTGCACTGCAAGAAAAATGACTTAAACTAATAGGCACTTCCTATTTCTGGTGGATCCTTTTGACCAAGTAACAAAACCACATTGCCAACGGAACTTTCTAAACGACAATGACTTCTTTTAATTTGTGAAAAGGTAAAAATTGGCTACGTAAGGTGTTTCACATGTATACAGTAGAAACAATGATGATCTAAGGATTCACTATTACGGCGCTAGCACAAGGATACCGATCAACAGTGCATTAAATTTTTGAGTTCAAGAAACATTACTTTGGGATTGACAAGGGCACGTTTAAAAGAAAGAACATACGGGAGTCATACGCACCTTCTTCATCTATCACGTTTGTCGAGCCAGTGACGAATTATGTTCCCCACTATTGGTGCACTGGACTAGAAGATTCCAATTACTATTTATACTACTACTACTACTACTACNAGGTGTTTCACATGTATACAGTAGAAACAATGATGATCTAAGGATTCACTATTACGGCGCTAGCACAAGGATACCGGTCAACAGTGCATTAAATTTTTGAGTTCAAGAAACATTACTTTGGGATTGACAAGGGCACGTTTAAAAGAAAGAACATACGGGAGTCATACGCACCTTCTTCATCTATCACGTTTGTCGAGCCAGTGACGAATTATGTTCCCCACTATTGGTGCACTGGACTAGAAGATACCAATTACTATTTATACTACTACTACTACTACTACATATTACTACTATTAATTATTACTACTATTACTTATTACTACTACTACTACTACTACTACTATTACTACATATTACTACTATTACTTATTACTACTATTACTTATTACTACTACTACTACTACTACTACTATTACTTATTACTACTACTACTACATATTACTACTATTAATTATTACTACTATTACTTATTACTACTACCACTACTACTATTACTACTATTACGTATTACTGCTATTACTTATTACTGCAATTTCTTTTACCATTTTTACTTAATGCTACTTGTAGAAAAGATATACCTTATTAGTTCTAATAAAATATATACTTCTTCTAGTGTTATTGCTTAGTTTATTTCTAACACTTTACTTATGGTGTTTCCTCTGCTAACAGTACTATTGCTTTTGCTGCTGTTACCTCTCTTTCCCAGCTATATACATTTGAATATAAATCATAAGCATGAATAATCTGAAATATTAATTTTAGGTAAAATGTGTTGTTGTTGTTGTATTTTTGTACTTTCAGGCTTGACAATCTATTGCATAGCATCTGGTAATAAATCAATACAAATTTGCATGTCAAAATATTATAAAGAAATTCGGTGGGAAAATCTACAGCATTATTCTCTTTGATAATGCCTTCCTATTTCAAACATATTGTTTTGCTTTAGTGTAAAAGTCATTATTATTTTGAAACAGTCTGTATTTATCTCTCTCCTTTGTTTTCCATAGGTCACAGAGTACTCCAAAAGTGCATTTGTATAAAGATTTTGGTAATTTTGATGCAATCTGTTACCAGCTCTCTCGTTTGTCTTTTTTACATCCCACAGTACTTTCAGTAAAAGGTACGTTTGGTAATAAAAGTAACTAATAATACAGAAAACTGCTTTTTTATTTCTTTTGCAAAGGAAACCTTCTCCAAGTCAAAACAGGACTGCAACTGATCTAAAATTCAAAGGTTTGTTCTCTTTATCATAACAAAATATGGTCAAATTCGTAAAATTCATTTACCTGTAGTTACTTTAAAAGTTTAAGTATTAACAGTGGTTTCCAGTGAAACTTCCCTTAAAAATCTTCCTATGGATACCAAAAACAACCTGCAGTGTTGTTTTAGAGTAGAATAGCTTTGCAATGATTATGTGAACCGTAGTGATAGCAAGCTCGGAGGAGGTAGAGATGACCCTATAGGAGTTATTTAGCACAGGTGTTATTGGAATTAATTTTTTTAGATTTCACCTGGTTTTTACAATGTTGTTATTAGTTGTTGTGTATCCATATCTAAGTTGTGAAGTACCATTTAAGTAACGACAGGAAACATTGTAGACAGGAGCAACAACTTAGAAGGAACAGCTGTCACCACAACTATATCAATCAGCAAATTATTCATACTTTCAAGTACTGACTTTTGACTAGTCCTCTCCATTTATTTATACAAAAAAATTTCTCATTGTACACACAGATTACCAAGTGTATGGAAATTTCATAACGAAAGATATGGCTTTCTGTCACTATCCTTCTTTTGATGAAAGCTATGTAAATAAAAACGTTCAGGAGTTTGAATCTTGCCAATAAAAGTATAAGGAATTAAGACGAATGTAAATATATTGTCGGCTCATTGTTTTTAAAAATTATCTTCTGTTATTTAATTACACTTAAAAGAAGTTAAAAATATTTTGCAACAGCATAAGAAAATAGAATTGCCTCTAAAGAATGGCAGGCAATAGAATTAAAAGATACCTTAAAAAGAAGAAATGGAAAAGAAAACAACAATAACTACTATTTTAAGGGTTCCTTTGCTCCTATTTTTTTATCTCTGTCTTTCATTGGAAGTATATAATAGAAAAAGAGTTAATTGTGCAGTAACTGTCTTAAAAGTAAACTAAGTTAACTTTCTGTGCTTTGTTGTCTTTCATTTCTTACAGTAATATAAGGCATAGGCAACTAGAAATAGGAAAAATTCTAGTAAGAAGAAGATATTTCAAAATGTTGCATACCAGATAAAATACCATAGTATTTCTGGTGAAAATATTATTTCTAGCCTTATTACTACTACTACTACTACTACTACTACTACTACTACTACTACTACTACTACTACTAATATTCCTTAAACTACCATTTCCACGGATATAGCTTCTACCGCCAGTCTTACTCTTGGCTACTATGGTAACAAGCATGGTGGTACTATTTGTACCACCATGCTTGTTACCACAGTGCTACTATATACTTTTTAATACTTTCACTATAACTAAATATAACTATTACTGCTACTTCTATTACTGTTATTACTATTCTTTTCTTTTTAAGATGCCACAGCTCCATTGCAAACATCTACCCAACCATATTTGCAGATTTCTTTCCACATACTTTGAACTTTTGCTGCATTGTACAATGTTCGTATGTTCTTGTACTGAGAAAAAATGTTCATATCCGTTGTTCCTTGCCCTCCACTTAGTTGACTATTTACATACAGTGGACCACCTAAGTAGAGATGGTCGAACTAGCCCTTAGTTAGGGACTGTCCGTGAGGTTTGAGTTGACGCTGTTCTACTATTTGTTGCACTTCCCTTCTTTGCTTAACCCCACCTCATAGCCTTTTCGTAGGTAATTAAATTCAACGTTACAATCACAATTCCAGAGATTTTAGATTGTATCTTGATTCGGCAGACAGTGTTGAAGATTTACAGCATTAGAATAGAACTGACCAAATAAACATTCTTGATCAATCGGTTTTTATTTGGCTCAAAGCTTGCTGTTAATAAAACGGTTTTGCATCTTTTTAAAAGCACCTTTTGTCAGAACTATTTTTCGACGAATTTCTTTTCTTAGACTAGCGTCCACTTTAACCTGTAAACCAAGGTACACAAAATACGAAACATATTTTATAGTCTTGCCCCCAAGTTAGGTTTTGGTGTCTCTTTGACCACGTGCATTGTCTTTGTTTTATTATTATTTATGTTGAAGCCATCTGAGCCCTTTTTGTTACTAACAAATTCAATAACTTTTTTGGACCTTCAGGCAATACCGCAATAAAGACAGTGTCGTCAGAATGACTACCATATTAAATCAATACAGCGCTCATTATCACACCCTTTTCAACTTCAATCAGCTCTCGCAGAATTGCCTCGCTTTATAGTTTAAACAAACCTGGCGTCAAGACACCCCCTGTCTGATTCCCTTCTTATCCTAACCCATGCCGATATTGTTATAGACCTTGACTTTATGCTGATTGTAGAGCGTTAGTATAATTCTATGGTCTATTGCCTATGATCATCGACTTATTTTCAGCATTTGTTTGTTGCGAAATTTATCAAAAGCCTACTGGTAGTCTATGAAGGCTAAAGAGTCCTTATGTTGGCCTTCTATAGCGCCTACATTGATTGGTTGTCCTTATGTTCAATATAGCATTCCTTGTACCCCTGCCTCGCATGGACTGTAACTGACATTCTGACATTTCTTACTCTATTTCAATGCAAATTCTCTGGAGTGCAATTTTATGTAAACCCTTAATAACGTGGTTCATGAAACTTATGTTTTTGTGAATTGGGCGCTCCAAAGTACCAATCAACTTTGGCCGGACAACAAAGACAGATTTCAACATTTTCTCAAAGGATTTACCAGTCTCAGAAATCTTATTCATAATCTGCCAAACCAGATTAACTACGTTTTTTCACTTTTGCATTCATTTGGATAGGATTATCATCTGATCTTGCTAACGTCATTGTCTTAATGGTTTTTAATGTTCATTGTACTTCATCTTTTAGTGCGCTGGGGTCCATTTCAGCTCTCCCAAAGAAATTACACATCTGGCTTCGATTCATTATAATAGAGAGTTTTGATGTATTCTTTCCACCTCTTAGTAACATTTTTTTATCATTAAACAGTCTATCATCTTCAGCTTTGATACATTTTGAAACTGGCATCGACCTTCTTCCGGTAATTTCTTGTATTCTTTTAGGCATCTCTTTGGTATTACTTTTAAGCTCTTTGGGTTCCTGAAAATTGCTTTCCTAACCAAGCCTTTTTCTCCTGTAAACATTTCCTTTTGGTTTTACTGTTGACCCTTTTGTAAAAGACTTCATTCTGTTTTACCAACCAAATATTTAATTTAATCCAAGCTGTAATCCATGGTGAGTCGTTATGACGTTTTGGTTCTTTCTTTGAAATTTGTTTTAATGGAACTTCCTTAATTGTGCTATCAACTCGTTCCAGTGAGGCTCAAAGTTTTCTCTTTGCGTTAGTATGTTATTTAAAACAGCATTTTTGCCTAACATCTTGTGTTTTACATGGGTCTAGTAAATGTTTCTTTAGTCCCTTGGACTTTTGAAGTGTTTTTGAATGACAATTTTAATTTCATAATGATAGGGTTATGGTCAGAGTTCACATTTGCACCAGAAAAAGCTTTAGAGAATTGAATTTGAATTTGAAGTTTGAATTCTCTGAATGACTTATTTTTAGATATAAATAAAATATATCTGATTTCTTGTTCAATTTTGAGGAGTGTTACATGAGCATTTTTTTCTTGAATGGACCTGGAACCACCTGTTGGTAAACGATGTAACACCAAATTGAATACAAAATGCAGAAGAGTATACACAATAGAAAAAGAAGGAAAAACGCTATTCAATGACAGATGTTACTCAGATAAATTAATGCCATAAATTTGTAATATTTTTATTTGAGTACCATCTGGAAACTATTCACAATCACATGAATACAAAAAAACTTCTCTCCTGAAGAGCACCAGGTAAAGAAAAATCACTTGAAAGAAACTACAAACTCTCAGTTGAAAAAGTAGTGGTTCAGAATAGAAAGGAAACCACAATAGAATCCCAAAAATGTCTAAAATAAAATTTCTTATTCATATCTAAAAAAACCTAAATAATTTTCTAAATTTAGCGTTGCTGGAAATTGGAAATACTTGTTAGCTTGAACAAGTGATAACCAAAGTAACAACTGGAGAAAGGGGACTGGGAACAAAAATGATAGATTTCAAACGAAGTGCTATATCCTCTCTTTTATACATAATAGCATTAACACTTCTGACAAAAATAGAGAAAAATATAATAGCAAGATAAGATCTAGGGTTACAAAGTGGAAATCTAGTAGCTACACATTTAACCTAAATTCTGAAATTCAAGTTAATGTTTTTTTAAGCAGATACCTTAATGAAAGGTCAACGACACTAAGAATGGAAGCAGGTTAACACATCTAAAATAATAATAAGCATAACTTGTATTTAACTTTGGGATTTACCATCTGAAATTTACAATAGAAACAAATTATGCTCAATAGCTTCACCTTATCTTGAAACAGGCTACCCATTGGTAGCTATCAGACGTTCATCTGAAGTCCATTGACTGCTTTTTGGCTGATATGACCATAGTCAGAATTTTTAATAATTATTTGGGAATGAAGAATTGTAGTTAGTGTTTATCAGTGTATCATCAACTCTTTCTTCCTTCTGAGGTCAAATTTTAATACTTCTTCGTTTTTTAAGAGTTAAACTTAATGTTTTTACTGCTTGTCATGTGGAAAACTACCCAAATTTTCTCAGTCTTTTAACCAGGAGATATTTCCCCCTAAAATTACTGCATGTGAAATAAATTTAATTAAAGTATCTCCAATAGTTAATTGGAAGGGATATATATATATATATATATATATATATATCAAGTATGGACAAAAATTACTGGAAAAACTTTAGGAAAGGTGTAATCCAAATAAAAATTGAATTTTGAATGCTAAAATGGCTATGTACTTTATAAACAAAATAGTGCTAAAAGATTGGTGCCTGGTATATTTAAGATAAACAACCCACTCTTGTAAAAGAAGCATCTTTTGTCTAAAGCAAACGTTTAGGAAAACAGTTCCCATATGTCCTTGAAAAGGCACAGGGAGCCTTTATTGTAATTTCAAGTTTTCAGGAAAAGCGTTTCTTTTAGGGCTCATTGAAGGAGGGCGCTCATTCGAGGGTGGTATTCTTAATTTTATTTCAACAAAACTGACAATAACGTTTTAGGGTGTAAGTATGAAATAATATATAGAATAACAAAAATATAATAGAATGTGGTATATAAAATTTTACTGTTCACATCTTCAAAAATTAAAAAGTTTGTCAAATGTCTTAATCCTCCTCTTTTTTACTATCTCCTTTTAAAAATGTAAAGAAAATCTCATCAATATCAGAATTATTAAATCCTTAGAGTTGAACTGATTCTCGTTCAAGAATTTTAGTCGATTCTGCAGAATATTTTTTTCACTTGGACAAGGCTGACCTTTAAAACAGTGTATTCATTTGTCGCCACTACTGTCTATTGTAAGATTTAAGCCACGGAAATGTCTTCACGATTTAATTATGTCAGGGTCTAATTCACTCAAAGCCTTATGAATCAAATCTAAGGTTTTTTTCACGAGGTGGCAATTTTCGGTTCCCTTCATTTGGTGCAAAATGTATTCCCATGGTGGCTAGCTATGCATCGTAGTTTGTAGCAAATTTTTCTTAGAATGGATTTTTCCAGCTCAAAGCTAGAGCCTGAACATATTTTTTACATTCTCCAAAAATATTGACATCCTGAGCTGTTTTTTATTTTAATTCTTGAAATATGAAATAGGACGTTTTAATTTATAACTGTCCCAAGCTAGTTAACACTGGTTAAAGGCAAAAGGTACGAAAATCTTTTGAATCCCTTTCTTTGCAAATAGCATGTTTTTTCAGTCATTTTTTCCGGATGGTATTACAGCAAAACGTCTTGAAAATAAACCATTTCATTTTGCCAGTTGCTTCACTCACAACGTCGGAGCATCTTTTTGGCATCTTTTGGCTTCGCTTCTGCCATATTTAACAATAATGGTGCTTTGTCTATGACCTAAATGTTATACTTATCAAGTTGAATTTGTAGCCTTCTGGATATAGATGTAGGTCACTAGAGGCAGAGTCCATTGCTTTACATGAAATCTTGGATCCATTCCCAACTAACGTCAAAATTTTTCGTCGTCTTTACTTATATAAGATCCGCTTCTCAATGGTACAATTTTTAATTCAGTCAGGGCTTGAAGCCAATTTCGAATTTCCCCTGCATCTTTCCACTTTCCCTTCGATATTGGTAAAGATACTGTCATTCAATGAGTCAGTCAGTCAGTCAACTTGAGTTAGCTCGGGCTTTGATGACACGCTCTCTCTCCATCCATCCCAGTCATTAACAGCAGCAGTAGACATGTCATCAGTCCTATATCCAGTGGCATCTGTCAGTCATTGTAATCTATTTTATGGAATGGATTCCAAAATCCAGTCATTGTTGCCCTATTGAGACATTAATAGGAGGAACCTTGCCACAGGTTTCTTTGTTGGTAGAATGATTTTTTAGGTCATCTTAATAGCTGTACAGTGCCTTCCTTCTCTCTTTCAAATTTCGATGTCAAAGGCCATGAGATAGAACCATATATAAAGCCAGACTCCACAACAGCTCTAAGGAAATTTATTTTTATTTTTGAAGAAGGTCGGATTTCCGGAATTGGTCCATTTTGCTTAGTTCTCTCCATCTTCTCCAAGTCTATTATTGAAATCTTGTACCACCGATCCAATGTAGCTATCTGCCTAAATATATAAAGTCATCCACCTATTTTACTGTATCTCTTTTTAGGCATTTCATACAAGCAGTTGCATCTTGTTTTAGGCACATGAATTCAGTTTTCTCTATATTGACATACAGGCCGATCAAGATAAAAGTGATCCTGATCTAAATAGGTTGTACATGATTCGTGAGATAATTAAAAGTGTTTTTGATTGATTCAATGCCAAATAAAATATCTCGTTTAATACTAAACTAGTTAGTCTTTGCGAAAATACAGGGTATTTGTTGAGTTCATTTCAACACTTGAGGTGGGTGCAAAAATTCCTCTGACCCACGACTAACTCTAATTTTGAAGGCGTAAACACAAAATGTGGAGGTACTAGCTACACAAAAACATGTTATTCTTCAAAAATACTCTGTTCTTAGCTTTCATATTCCTCCAAATCTCCGAACGGCAATTCTGCTTGAGCTGCTTTTAAAATTTTCTAGGACAGGTTTCGACATACATCTCTGTTTTGTGTTAGGTCCCTCAATTCTAAGAGGTCTTTCAGATTGTTAGTTATATCTTCTTCATATGTCTTCGCTCTCCATAAAGCGAATGCTTGTGCATACATTGGAGGTCTGCATTTAGGGAAGGATAGCCCCTGGGTGGCCTCTGACGTTTGGTGAGTTGATGTTGATGAAATAATATCTGATTGATTTATTTCAGGGAGTTCCTGATCTCGGCCTAAGATGTGCCTAAACAGTCTCCATCTAGCTGATAATATTGTGTATGATAATAGAATCTCCTTGCAATTCTCATATAGGTTTTCGTTTCATGATCTTTATAGGATATCTGATTTCGAGGAGTCCTATAAAATGTTTGTGATAGAAAGAGTCAAGCTTATTATATTTGCCTCCAGTGAGACCCCATATGCCACAATTACACAGGCCAACGAAAAACCTTTTTTCATTGTTTTAAAAAAGAGGTTATTTTATTCTAATTTGGGGGTGCTGATTCCAAATATGCAATCAGAAATGCCCTATCACACCAGGTTTTTGAGTTATTTATATGCTTTTTTCTCAAAACAATTTGAATTGAATTATTCTGTTCAGTATTCACTGCTTTCCATACTTTCTCCTTTTACAGGGCAAGGGCATCTGGCATCTTCTTTGTGAAAGTCAAAGTCACACAGCAACACAAGGACAGGTACCATATAGGTGAATTTAGAGTTAGTAACCTGTGATCTTTTAATGGTGAGAGGTGTCAATTTGGCTGCTGTCATAATGTCTTCTGCGAGAAGAAACTGCTTAAACAATCCAGATATATTTTGTTACATCGGTGGTAATTTTACCTTGGTGAAGCAAATGATGAAAACCACAGAGTTTGTAAAACGGGCTTATCTTGCCTATTTCGAGATTAAGCGTGGAGATCAAGATAAACCATGGGTACCTCATATTCCTTGTAAAACTTGCATTGAGTCTTTAAGGCAATGGACTGCCGGAAAACGAAAAAAATTGCCATTTGGAATTCTTATGGTTTGGAGAGAACAGAGGAATCATTCCGATGATTGCTATTTCGGCCTGGTTAATGTCTTCGGCTCTAATGTAAAGAATAAACACCACCTTTAATACCCAAATTTAGACTTTGCAATGAGTTCCTTACCTCATTCCACCGAAATTCCCGCACCTCTTTATACCAAATTTCCAGAGATTTCAGATGATAAGGATTCGAATCTACCTGAGGAGACACATCGTCGTCAACATCATTTTCAAGAGTTACTCAAAACGAATTTCAATGATCTAATTCATGACTTACCCCTTTCAAAGAAATCATCCTAATTGTTAGCGTCAAGATTGAATGAAAAGCAAATATTACTCCCAGAAACCAAAATATGTGTCTATCGCAACAGAGAATCCGAATTTTTAATGTTTTTTGCTTCGAGAAACGACTTTGTTCACTGTGTTGACATATAAGACCTTCTGCGCTCTATGGGTGTCTCACAGTATGATCCTAGCGATTGGAAACTTTTTATTGACAGTTATAAAGAAAGTTTGAAATGTGTTCTCCTCCACAATGGAAACGAATTTGGTGCTGTGTCTATCGGCCATTCAGTACATTCGAAGGAAGAATAGAAAAGCATTATAATGGTGATGGAGAAGCTCAACTACAATCTTCATAACTGGGTAATTTGTGTTGACATTAAAATGGTTAATGTTCTCGTTGGTCAACAGGGCGGCCACACAAAGTATCCATGCTTTCTTTGTTTATGGGACAGTAAAGCTAAGGGTGAGCATTGGATAAGAGGAAGTGGTAGTTAAAATTTAAGCATTGTTTATGAAAAGCAGTGTGATGATGAATTTAGTAAGAACGAGAAGCAATGAAAATCGTATTTAGCACCAGCCTAGCAGATATGTTACAAAGATGACAATTTCAGTTAACAATTGTCCCTTTGATTACAATAGAAGTTGACAATTCCAGTTGATTAATGAGGCTAGGCCATGTTGAATGATAAATAAAGTTGGGAACTAGTGCAAAAGTAACAAATTTAGTTGAAGTCATATTATGATAAGGTAATTTGAGACTAGCTTGTCCAACCCTCAGCTTAGAAACTTAAAAACGTGCGAGAGTTTATAGCAAAAGTATTTCGCATAATTAAAGTTGCAATCGTATGTTGATTAATAACGTAAGACTATTGAAGTTAAATAAATAACACCTCCAGGTAAAATGACAACAAATGCAATGGCATTGAAAAGTTTTGAAAATTTAGTACTGGTCAATCCCTAAAGATTAGACGGGTTTTGTGACTCAATAGACCAGTTATTGTTGGTCTTGACTGATCTATGGTACTTATGTAGTCCTTAATGGAGGAAGAAATGTTTCTAATACTTTTCTCCTTGTTTTTAACACCTAAATGACCTCTGGAACGAACAATAAAACTCCGTGTTTTCCCAAGACAAGAAGTATTAGAACTCTGACACGTAAATTTATAAATTAGATACAAAAAAATCTTTTGAAACTCGATCTTCAAAGGGAAAGTAGGTTTCTGTTATTTTTGTTGTCTTAAAAACATCTCGGAAATGACGTGCGGAAGAGCATTACCTATGATGTAATTTCTTCTTCATGCGGAGGCTATATTGGCTTTTAAGGCCAAAGAAGATCTGAAGGTTATTTTAGTACCGTAGCTAAGTTGAGTTTGGTAGCCTACTGATCATCCCAAAATTTCTTAATCAGTCGGTCGACTAAATTGCTTCGGAAACAATTTTGTTAAAGAAACTTCTTGAGTTCGAATAGTTACGCAGGAAAGTATTCCTACCTGAAGCAAATCTGAAACACTCGATATACCAAAACTGTTATTAAAGTTAATTGATATTTGCTAGACGAAAGGCTTTCATAATTAGTGTACAAGCCAGTGAATCTCTTGAAACAGCACACATTTCTCACATAACCGTCTCCAACGTGGGTAGCCATAACATCACAAAACGCCAGCATGTGCTTCTTCAGCCTCACATGCAACTGTTACATTAGAGTACTGCCACTTGCTATACTTCTTGCACAGTAGTCCACGGTAAATCTTTAAGGCTCCTTACAAGTTTTTCAATTGAAATGGAGTAAGAGACTGGCAGTTATCTAATCTCTCAGGGCGAAAACAAAACCCAATACCACACATGTTTCCTTTTTGAGGAATGCTTACCGGTGATAATGCGTGGTGTGTCATTTTCTCCATATCTTATCTGAGGTTCTTATGTTCACTTTTTAGTACGTATGCTTGTGAAAAGGTTGATTCTTTGTATCGTGCTTACAAGTGTCTTACGACTGGGAATATGTTTTGTCTTTATAAATCTACCATTTATCCTTGCACAGAGTATTGTCATTACATTGGGACAGGTGCTTTCTTATCTTATCTTGATGGTCTTGGTTGGGCTCAGAGGCTTGCTTTATACTTGATAGCTCCAAGCCTTGCTGTTACTCTTCACCCTTTGTCTTCCGATGAAAGATGGATGGTCTTAGTCTTCTCTATAATAATTATTATTAGACATGTTCTGATGAGCATGTCTTGCTAATATATGCTTCACTTGCTCTATCCAGTGCGACTCGTTTCTTTTGACGTCTTGAAAACGATGCAGTCATTGTCTCTCTTGATTCATTGTAATAACTATCTATGAACATTTTTTTCTCTAAAGCGGCTGGATTCTGAAACTCTTTGACTTCTAAATGCTTTCGTTCCTCATATGACTGTAATATATTTAAGTCTAAAGCCAACTCTTATCTCTTGGCCTAACTATTTTTTCTGATATCTTTCCTTCGCAATTCCATGCACTTAGTGGTTTCATGTTTGTGTTGTTCCTCATCATATAAATACGATTTCTCACGTTTTTAACGATATTACAATAAACTCTGAAAATAGCAACTAGTATCTTGAGTGAAGGTTGTTATAGCATACATCATAACTTTTATATTCCTTCAACTTAAAATCATTGAGGAGCGAGATCACCAGAGATTACAGACGGTATTACATCTAAATTATAGCAACGATTCTACATTATGATTTCATAACATTCCTGAATTCTAAAGCTGCCTTTTTTGTCATCTATAGCTATGAGGTACATAATACGTCTATACTTCTTTCTCTCAAATAGTAAGTTACTGGCAGAATGAAATTTTAAAAGTGTTGATTGGCATTGCTTAGCACTGATACATCAGGTATCCCTTTTGCACAACATACCAACAAACCAGTGCTCTTAAAGTTTATCACAGTCGAAAGTGGGGCAGAAGCTGAGTTATCTGTTTCTATAAAAGGATTTCATGACCGGCCTAAAACACAGCCTCTGATAAACGAAGTCCAGTCTGCATTTACATCACGGGGGTGTATTTGTCAACCAAGGAAAGGAGAAAGACGATCCTTTGACGCTTAAACCAGTTGCTTAAGGGAAGATGGGCCTCGTAAGCCTTGGAAGGCAGCTCACCCAGACGAGAGACACTTCTTCCAAACCACCCAACATGTGTTAAATGAAACCCGCTCAGCCTTGCGTATAGTTGTTGGATCTGCAAAGGGTAGTTTTCCTATGTCAAACAAGTGAAGTTGACGACAACAAGCGCATGCGGTCATAAAATCTGTACCACATTAATTTTTTGCATGCATTCCATTATTAGCAAAAGTAGAAATGAAGCTAGGGTTTCCTCATCAAACGAAGCTATCGCTGATTGACGTGATCATGGGACAAGAGGTACTACAGAGACCATGCCTATGGGTTAGAAAGCAAGTGGGAAAAGCAAAGGCTGCATCCGACTGGAAATGTGGAATCCCAGAAGAATGACTGAAAGTGGAAGGAAATATCTGAAAGCACGAGATGGTGAAGGATTGTGTCTTCTGTGTCCAAGAAAGATGAAGAGGCAAGGGACATTGAAAATAGTTTTAAACGTGGCTACAGTGGAGCTTAAAATAAAAAGAATAAGATCGGAAATATCCTATGTGAACATATCATGACAAAGGTGCTAGAGTTAAAAAGGTATAACGAGAGATGTATGAAAATCAAACTGCTGGTAGAAGAGGATGCTCTACATGTCGTATCGCATATTTACCAAACGTTGGTTGTCAGGGTGACGAGAAGAAGGACTCTTGCAGAGAATTTCAAGATCTGATACAATAAATTCCAAGCAATAGATATTTAATCATTGGATGCGATTTAAATGGCCATATTGGAAAAAAGGTTGATGTCTTCAGTAATGTCCACTATGGTCACAGATTCACGTAAAGAAATAATAGGCAGAGTCAATACATGGTATACAGGGAATGACATATACTTTTTAACGTACAAATGTGGATCAGACGAGACTCAAACAGATTACATTTTCTAGAAGCAAAGAGCCAAAGGAGGTATTAAAGATTGTAAGATTATACTGGGAGAGGCGGGCTGTAGGTAACGTAAGATAGTGATGGTAGTGATGGTAGTGATTACTTAACAAGGAAGAAGAAAAAAAAATTTACAATGTCAAATATTTGAAGATTTTTAGTCAATTAAGGTATGAATGGTTAACTGGGACATTAAATTTTCACGCCGTAACTAAATCAATTCATGTTCACCCCCATGATATCTTTAATATGTGCTTTAATTCTTCGTGCGTTATACCGAAATTTGCTGAGCAACAGGTACGTTCTCATTTAAGCACAAGCAAATTCAATTTTAAATATATTTGTAAATAGTTGAGTTATAACCTATACCATAGGTGATAATAAAAACAATTTTATCTGTATGAATTAAAAAAAACTATTTGAAATGTGTCTTAATGGTTTAAAACTATAAAAAGCAAACAGTAACCACATATAAGGAACTATTTAAGGAAGACAGAAGAAAAATAGATAGGCCAAGAGATAACACTGGTTGGTAATGTCTTGCACCAAAATATTACTGGGGAATGGACACATGTTTCTGGACTACGTTTCTACGCTGATTTCATAAATCGAGTTTATTTTGCCCTATCTCACAATGTTTTGTCGCTAGAGATAACTCCTGTTAAGGTCAAAATAGGCTTGAATATCTTTGTGTACAGTGAAATGGATGGACCTGATAATGTGAGTAAGATGTATACTAACATTAAAATAATCATCAATTCAAAAAAAAATATTAATAACCCCCCAAAGGAATGATCAGTATTGCAGACTCTCTACAAAGACTCTCAGGATTATCGGTATGTGTTTAAATTTTCTAAAAATTCATAAGCATTTGACCCCATTTCTGTAGTTTTGGAGTTATAGACTACCTTTGAACTTTTTAGTTTCAAATAAAAGATTAACTTGGAGCCATTTGATTTTCTTTTTCAGATTTGTAGAATGGATAGTAGAAGATGTTGCAAAAATAGCCCAAATTGTGCCTGTTTTATTCATAGTTTACATATTCTTCAGAAAGAAAAGAATTCTCGGATTTTGTCAAAAGGGCATATCTTGAAAATCAAGACAAACCATGGACTCCACATGGAGTTTGTTCCATGCGCTAAAGTTTGCTTCATTTATTGACTACCAAAAAGCCAAACACACTTGGAGAGAGAAACAATATAGTTTACAGACTACATTGTAAGGTCTGTCCTGCCCATTAACATTGAAGAATGGAATCGTTCCTTGGGTCAAAGAGAAAAATAACGCAAAAGAATTGTTCAAGAAGATAACACCAAATGCCATGAAATAGCAGAGCACTGCTGGACAAAAATTCACACCTTTGACTGGGGAAAAAATTCTGGACAAAGAAATAAATCCTAAAACAAAAAAACTAAAAAAAACCATCCATTTCCTACAGCACAGAAACCACATCAACAGCATGTCTTACAAGAGAAATGTGGCTTCCAGCATTACAGAAAAGAAAGACAACAAACAAAAGATAGCTATGGTGCCACTCATCAAAATAACTCGATTCCTGTCACTAAGCACGTCCACAATATCAAAGCACAAAATAACTATGCTTAATTACTTCAGTAGCCTGACGATGGGAGAAGTATCTCTCGAAACGTAGTTCCGAAAAAGTTTACGATGCGTGGAAATGATAAATATATTAGTCAATGGCTTCTGCTCAGTCCATAAAATCAGGAATTGTTATGAAAAATGTTTCAATACCAACCGAAACTTGTTCTGTGAATTGAGTTGCAGAATCAAATGCCGATACGCTAGAAGTTGAATCCCAAGATATACCAGCAAGAAATTTATAAAATCTATTCTGGTCAGTTTGACCAAATTTTAAATTCTTAAATGACTTGGCTAGTGAGTAAGATTTAAAACAGTTGTCGTAATCTAAGCAGCGACAAAAATATTATCAGACAATCCAAAGGCTGTTAAAGCTCTAAAATGGTCAGTAACAGAAGTCAAAAAGATCTAAAAGAGATAGTTTGCCTGCGTTTGAATAAGAAATTCTTGTGAAAAATAACAAGCTGTGTAATGTGTTGAGCAGAAGCGAAGGAAAAAATTGACGCCTCGGGTCTGTTAGTTTAATTAGAATGAGCGAACAAGGCCATGGAAAGAACGTTGAAGTCACCAAAGACAAAGATATTAACAGTGTAATAGTTATTCAGGACCTCATCAATGAAGTCTAGTGCTCGCTCAATAACTGAAAGAGAATAAAAAAAAGTAGATCGATACAAGAAAAGTAAATAAAATATTTTCTGAAGAGGATAAAAGCAAAGGCACGCGAAAAGCCTACCTTTAGATTCAAGGTCTTGATCTTTAATAGTTAATAATCATGACAATCATAATGTCAAGGCTACCAAGATAAGAGTCAGTCAAAATAATGGTAAACAGACACCAACATGAAGAATACCATTACTAACATTATCATTGAGAAGCACTCTGATCTAAAAAGAATATTAACAGAGAGAAAATTTTTAGAATACTTCTGTCTTCTCAAAGGCTTAGAATACTTCTCTATAACAGGGAAGATGGAAAGTAGGAGAAGAAGCGGTGGGAAGAGACAACTACTATTGAAAGTTTAAACTCATGGATAAGAGATTAACATCGCATCAACAATACCTTCTTACTGTTGGGTGAGGACAAATCTGAGTGGAGACCAAAGGTTGTAGAATCTGGTACGGAAAATGCAACTTATGGAGATAATGATGATGACTGAGATTCTTTTAACAAGGGAGAAAGGCCATGGGAGGAGTTAGAATGAAAGGCATATTTCACAAAAGAAAAATTGAAACAAAGACTTAGGACAGAAAGCTAAGGGAGGAGTATTTTTATGTAAATCCAGATCTACTCACATGTCAAGTCTACGCTCTCTTTTAGTTAAATTGTCAAAAGACAATTGAAAATAGAAAGAGATGACAGAAACTACTGTCCAAAGGCAGATCATCAGCCAATCGACTTACGGAGTCCTATGATGATGGACATTGCGTTAAATGGAGCAGAAGCATTGTTTATCACGCATTTGGAAGGGTGTTACAGTACCAGATTTAAGACGCTGAGTTGTAATTTCTGCAATCGTCTTGACAATCAATATATCTGTTCTTTAAAGACAAATAAGAATTCTGTTTAGTTGCTGTTTCATCTATGTGACTGTATTTATACCTTAATTTTCCTTCTTGTTGCACAGAGCTTCACTTACCCATATATCCTTGGATTTTTGGGAAGGATTTTACTGTGGGTTTCATCGTAAATTTTTGTGATAGTGTTTTATCTTGCTTGTAATTATTAGCGAGTGGACTGAAGCAATTTTTGATAGCATTGCTCTTATAACACAACAGAATTTGTCAAAGCTTGAAAATTCCACGCAACATTTGTTTTCGTTTGTTGAGGTACTTTCAGGCTGATTTTTAATTTGAACTTAGTATCCTGTAATCTAAACCTATTTCTATTGTGGAGTAAGCTCTACAGTTTTAAAGATACTTTCTCCATTTTCTCCTCGTGATGATGCGATCCAGTTGGCTTTGTTGACACGATTTGGGTGTTCCCAAGTCCAGGAGTGTCCTGTTTTGTTTGGTTCGCTATGTAATGCTGTGAAAAGTTTTTCTCCTTATATGGACTGTTTGTTGACTAAAAATTGCCAACGTACTGCACCTACAGAATGCAGTTTCATCTTACAGAGATCCCCTCCAACTCTTATTACAATCTATTTGCTGACTTTTCAATTTTTGCCATTTTTCATTCTCCTTTATTTACCCTCCCGCCTTAAAATCAAACTCCATTATACTTTTTAAAGAGTTGTGTAAAAATGTGTTCACTGAGTGGTCATTTGTCAACGATAATATGACAGTTTAAGTTACCCCAGGTTTTGCAAATATGAGTCATATCGAAGACACCTTTGGAACAATAAAAAAACTGATTAAAGAAATATATCAATTACTTCAAACATCGTGAAATTCTTTTATTTTTGTCTTTTAAATTTCTATTAGCGCTTTCTCACCTTTAGTTTATCATCCTTGGTGTTTGTTTAGATTTTTGAAAAGCAAGGGTATACTTGTGTACGTCTTGTTAGGGAAATACAAAGTCATTCTGTTTTACAGTTTATGAATGTTGGCTCCCATAAACATCAATTAGTACTATTTCAAGAGTTTTAAAAGTTTTCTAAGAAAAACTCTTGAATCGGCTAAGCATAATATAGAACTTCAAACATATGGTCACATATGTTTCTTTGACTTATTAGTAAAAGAAAGCTGAGTGAAACAATGGGTTAGTTGTTGTGTTAGACATGATATCTTGTGTTAATTTATGTAGAAGTCGCGGGTAATAATTTGGTCACGTAAATTCCATTTTGGTCTGCAGGTCAAAGTTAATATAAGTATTAATGGCTTTTACCTACGTTTTTGAGTAGGGTAAGACAAATCTAACGAAGTAAAATAATGGCTGGTTATTTTTCTTTGTTACAGGTACTCTTGTAAGTGGAATGGTTATCTGAGCGTTACATGAAGAAGTTCTGAAACTAAATTCCAGAGCGTAGAAATTTTGCAATGGTATAAAAATCTGTTGCATGGCTTCAGGAAAAGGATTACGCCAAGAAACTCTTAGTTGTTTGATAATACTATTTTGAGGGTGTGACTAATTACAAGCACAATGGTATAAAGATTGTAGAAGCAAATGAAAAAACAGATAAAGCGACAAAGGTTAATGGTGTAATTCCAAGCAGTGAAATTTCCAAGGTGTTGACCCTTCTTGAGTGTGGTCTTTGCATACTCTAATTCTTAATTTAAATGCTGTTGAGAGGTGCCTGTTAGACTTCATAGTCTTTGGTATTTACTCTGGACAATGATAAATTTAAAAAAGTTCATAATAGAATGTAGTTACCTTTTGCCTAAATCTTCTGCGGCTCTTTAGAATTCTGATTTCTAGAATTACTTTGCAAGATAGTTTTGATGATACCTATAGGGTCTTGGACAATATTCACTGTAGAACATTTCCAAAGTTCATCATGCATGTAAATCCAGGTTTTAATTGACTGTGTTGAACCTACTTAAGATACTGACATATGGACTCAAAGAACACCTTTTCGTGTAAGTAGGTAGCAGTTTTGTTTTTCTAAAAACATTTAAATGAGAGACAACCGAAATTCCCTGTTAGTATTCCTGACAATTTTGATAGAAATTACTCACAGAACAAATTTCTTCAAACACATGAAAAAGTTCTTCTTTACTTGGTTCATACTATAAGCAATTTTGATAAACATTAAGCGATAATAGAGTAAAGAAAGCAATAATCAACCAAACATGTTTATATCTGTAAGTGACCAGCTTGCAGATACCGATGACAGGATAACTATTATTGATATTTCAAAGATTGCTGAGAAAACATCTTACAATAAGTAAATAACGGACAAATACTTACTCCCAAGAGCAGTCCAAGCTAATTGAGAATCCTTTTTTAAAAATCATATCACACCCAAGTGTATCAGAAGGAAGATTTCTCGACTGCATTAATGATACATATGCTCGGGGTACATGTAAAAAGCAATCGCGTCCAAATAGCCTTTTGGCTAAGATCAAGTGTAGTGCTCTGGTCTCTCCTTGGTCGGGTCTACAGCTGTTGGGCCCAACTACACAGGACAGGTTGTCTTGAGGTGCTTGTGCTTTGGCTGATGACCAACCCAAGAGGAAGAACCTTCTCACGGAGGGTCCTGGAGGGGCGATCCGTATGTCTTGCATTTTATGGTGTCTTGCGTGCTTTTTGCCCCACTTTTTCTTGATCTGTTCATTCCGTTCGGGTCTTTCATAGTTGGATATCTGTGAGGAACAAAAATGGGCCCACTGTTTACCAGGGGTTCCATCAATGAAAGACCCAGTATATCTCTGTCCTCTGTTTATACAATGTGTATTACAGGTTTCTTTTTTTTAACATCTTCTTCGGTGTTCTAGCCAGACTATTCTAAGACGTTAAGCATAAAGAATATTTCACAAGATATTTTTCCAGAGGTGTATATGCCCATGGCTATTTAACAAATTTAACCTAGAGCCCACAGATTTGCTTTGTTAAAGTTGCGGAAGAACTCGCATTAAAGCTCTAAATTTAAAAGTGGGGTAAGAATTACGATACATGTACCACATATCTATTTTTTATTTTATTGATCATAATTCAAATTGTTATAAGATAACCTAATTGGTGCAAAAGTAAGTTAGTTTGAAAGCCCTTTACTTATATACATAAACTCAGGTTTTTTAAACATTTTCAAAATGTGCAAACATACACTAAAAAGCACACAAACAAAAAGGTATTCTATCTTGAAAACATAATCTAGATGACTGTCGAAAGTAAGTACTTCTTATTATGAGATACTTAATCTTGAAAGTATCTGCACCTTGTAAATAGATTTTCCCTCCTTAATTTCCTGTATCATATCTTCAGGTAATTGACAAGAGTCCATAATTAAGACGGCTTTTTAACTAAACAGGTCATAAAGAATAAGTAGGGCGAATTATTATCTGAAAATATTTTTGCATTAACCAGTGTTGTAAAAATAGTCACTCAGAGGGTGCAAAAAGGTACAGTCGTTAAAAGCAAGGGGCATTCTTTCGAAGTTATCATCCCTGAGTGCTTCAATGATCACCCATATCTCTTATAAAATATAGAAAAACAGCTGTCATTTCGACGTGTCTTTAACTCCAGACACAAGTTAAAGTGAAATCCATTAATATTGAATTTTTGTCACATTGTATAGTCATAAAGGGTGGGCTTAATCAATTAAAGACAAGTGGTTTTCTGGAAAAAAAGCCTGCTTTATTATTGGCTAAAAGGAAGGTAAAAAGAAATAAAAATGAATAAAAGGGGATTTATTTTGGCAATAACGTATTAACGGTAAAGTTTTTAACACAACTGATGTAGTATATATTCGCCATTCCTTCTTGATAGGATTAGAGTAATATTAATTCAGTGCAGACAATAAGTTAGTCACATACGTAGCAGAGGGATAGTTATTGACGGATGTGCTATAAAACCTCTAGTATCAATTTGACTTTTCGTTATTTCTTTTGTTGTTTCTTTTGATTTTACTAAGAATCATTTGGTGATTTATAATTTTTGTTTCTTATTTAAAAGTACTAAAACCCCTGGAGAATATAAAAGAGTCGATTTCATTTTTGAAAGCCAATAGAACTTTTGAATAGAATGTGTTTATTAGTCTTACTGCCCATGGCAAAGTAGACGATCTCTTAAAGAAAATGACTCTTATACTAATTATTCCTTATAAATAAGAGTAGTTTTGAATCTCTTTGGACACATGATAGGTTCTGAGCCTAACATACTAAATCTCTACCTCAAAGTTATGATTGAAGGAAAATGAAGTAGAGAAAGACAGCAATAAGCTTGACAATATCGACGGCTGTTGAAATCTCGAAGTTGATGAGCTCAAAACCGCTACAAAGAACAGTAACCAATAAAAAGTGCTATCACATTATAGTGCACAATCTGATCTTGGTGGAGAAAATGACTCATGATGATGATTAGATTGTAAACTTACATTTCATATCTTTATTTTTTTTCAATTTTGTTCTCTTGTTTGTGTAGGTTCTTATATAAGCTCATTATGACCCAATCATTTGAACTTCGGACTGGAGATACATGTAATGCTATGATGCAAAAGAACAATAACTAATTAAACGAACACAAGATTTGACCTGAACTATGTTTTTGCAAAAGTCAAGGAACGCTAGCATTACAAAGCTATCATACGATCAGAGGCTAATACCAGGTCATCTAACCTTGTCTTATGACCATCTGGGGTCTATCAAAGTTCATTTACGTTTTATGTTTAAAATTTAGGGTAGAAACATCAGGTTTGGTATTGTTATCTCGGAATAGGAGACTTGTGGTTAGACAGGATTAGGGTATGGGTAAGAATTTATAGATTGCTTTCCGCTTATTGTTTGTGGAAAAGACAAGTGTTTTATAGCTCAGCGATCTCTATCAAAGATCCCCAGCCTAGACCACGAGGCCTCACAACATTACAAAAGAAGCAGCATACAAGTGAAAACCGAGGCTCAAAAAATATATGAAGTAGTGGCTACCTCTGTATAGAAAGAATATTGCAACCCAAGATTGGTCAAGATGACGTACAATGACAAAACAGATACAACAGAAAAATACACAACAAAACTCTCAACCTTTTAAGACGATAAACAATTTTCTTGTATTTTTCAGCCTTAAATGATATCTGGATAAAAGCCTATTTAGAATACCCTGTATATCTGGATACTTGATTTGAAAGTATCTTTACCTTGCATCAGGATATTTTGAAGAAACTAACGGTATTTTCTCATTAGTGTGATTGCTTATGGTATTTCCGACTTCATCGTTATAGCAGTCTGAAATTTGTTGAAGATACATCTATTCCCATGAAGCCTCTGAAGGCCTTTCTCAAGGATCCACAGCTTTTTGTTGGAGTGTTAAGGGAAGTACTATGGCAATTGACTTTGACTATTTTGCTTGAGTATGCCCTGTTTTTTAATTTACCAGAAAAAGTTTAATTCAAGTAGGCACTACCAAGTTTTTCATTTACCCTGGTGCTGATTTTGCTGATAACATTGCTATGGCTTTTGATTGTTCTGACAGAGAAAAATATTTGCCAATTAAAGGTATTAAGTTTAAAATCTATATATCAAAGGCAACATACAAGCACAAAAGCGTCTAAGAAATGTACACACTGTTACTCTTACAACCTAAAGTAGAAGCCAGCTGAAAGTTGTATCTATTTTGTCATTGTAAGTCATCTTGACCAATCTTGGGTTGCAATATTCTTTCTTTTCAGAGGTAGCCACTACTTCATATAATCATCTGTAAAATATTAATCAAACCTATGCTTCTCTATGATTCTGATTAGGGCTCTCAAAGAAACAATAAAAAAACACAATAAAACATTTAGACGGATGCTTAGAATAGCATGCGATTTTTTGGGGTATGCTTTTGAGTAAACATATTACCAATGTAGTATAGTGTGTTAATGTGGAAAAGACTAGTAACATTGGTCGAAGGAACGAAATGAATTTAGTAAGCCATATTCTTAGACATGGAGAGCTCTTTCGTAGAAAGATTTCATAGACCTATAGAGACTAACAAAATGAAAAAGCTCTTAAACAATGTGTACCAATGGATATTATTTTTAATTATACTTTTATGTTTACTTTAAACATCTGAATTTCGGACAGTGAAGTGAATGTTGGTAAAACTCTTACATCATAACAATGCAATTTCAAAAAGATGAAGCACTGGACAGAAATAGAAAAGGATAACTAGAGAGGTCGTCCCTATCACAGTGGAATTAAGGTTGCAGGAAAAAGAAGAAGAAGAAGAAGAAGAAAAAGAAGAGAAAAGAAGAGGAAAAGGTGATTTGTCAAAATACTTTTTACTTGTAAGTAAATAATAAATAGCAATTGTCCAAATAGATCCTAGATCGAATAATACAGGTTATACCAATTTGTTAATAGCTTTTAAAAATGCTATAATACTCGTTTGAAAACAATCCAATCTTTGAGTTACCCTATATGACGTCATATTTGCCCCAAATTTCCCTTGTTGGTCCCCAAACCACCCAAGCCATTGTAAATTAAGGTCTGATTGAGATTAAGATTTGCAGACCAATGTATTACCTCCCCAAACATGCCTATTTAAATTTTAGTTCATTTAAACTGTTCTTAAAAAAGTAATGGCAGCTTGCCATTTACATTGCGATTTTCCTGCAATTTGCCTAAAACACAGCTTCAACTTGATGGCGTCACAACTTATTGAGACGGAAGGATATTGGTTTAAAACTTTGCATGTGTACTCTTCTTATGACTGTTCGTGTACGTATCAAACTTTATAACTCCAGTTTATGGGGGCGTTTTAGGTCCTTGGTGGTTGATCTTTTGCCTGAAAGGGTCAATCACAAACTTTAATTAGAATATTAACAACTTAACATTTTGCACTTTGAAAATTCAAACGTTTTAACAAGGTTGAGATTGTTGATAGTTCTTTTGCAAAAGCTTTCTCACCAATGTTCAGAAACAAGTTAATTGTGGAAAAGATTAGATTTCGATCTAAGTAGGGTACCATTATTACTATTGTACTCCCACATCATTGACATGTTATAATTAGTTTGTCAATTTGTTAGTCAAATGTGAGGGGAAAGGTTTTAACTTCTTTGTCTTGGAAAGGTTTAGAATCCGAATATTACCTAAAAAGCTTCGTATCTTTATGTTTATCAAACTGTGTCATGCACATTTGTTAAGTCAAAGTTTTCAAGTTCCTATTTTAATTCCTGTCCATTGGTTAAAGACGGATTTTTTTATTTTATGCAAGTAAATTGGAGGTTTTCAGTTATCTTAGTCCTTTTTCGACGTTGACAAGAAATATAGTTAAAATATTATGTAATATTTAGATACTGTAGAGGTAGAATATCTGAAATTAAGGCTGAAACAAAGAGAACTTGCCATTGCATTTCAGTTTGATAGAATGGGCATTGGGAAAAACTAAAAAGTGTCCTTAGGAAGGCCTCTGATGCTGAGAAGATGACACTCCTTATCAGAGAGGCACGTTTCAGTAAAGTTCAAAGCCTAAAGAGCTGGCAGTAAGTATGGTACATAAAGGCCAGTGGACGGCTTTGGAAGAAGGAAAAAACTATCGTTGAATAAAATCTGGTCAAAGGATGACCTAACACTTCAGTCTAGGATACGCTCTATGTATGATGTTCCTAAATTAGCGTACAACCGCAAAAGGTTGGGGTAAGTTGAATCGGACAAGGGGCGCTGCGATCAAGCCAGCTCTATACGTTATTACCTCTTTGATAGTAAGAGCTGTTTGAGTCGCTACAACTGGTAACATAACCAGGCCTTAAAATAAATCTCTAAAACTGTGACGAAAAAGACCTCAAAAGTCTATAGTTGTGCTCTGCAACCTGGCAAGACTACTATCATGGATTTTGCAAGAAAAGACATCACCATTTCTAGCCAGCAACGGACCTGGTCATTTGCTCACAAGCATAAAAGGTCATTATTACCAAGTTAAAAGTTTGATGGGCAGGGCATTTCAACTGCAAGCAGGAGTTTTAAATGTGAGAAAACACAGCTGGTAGAATGTTGTAAGAAGAGCAGCTGGACGACTCATTTACTCACAATTGAAATTGGTTGCAAATATTTTCAAGTAAGATCTTTGTTCTAGTTTCTACTCACACTTAGCCGGGAAAGCAAGCTCCAAATGAAAAAAACTACATGGCATTTTTGGCAGCCATGAAGTCTGCGGAGTTAATGGAAGTTCAAAGTAAACAGGGTTGGTGCCTGAGTAGCAGGAGTCGTACTAGTGGTAAGGGGCCAAAAGGACATGAGAAGGTGTAGCAGCTGATGACCTCTGAGCATACTTGCTGACGCTATGGCTTCTAGTGTTTGTCTTCTTTGAAACTTTTTGACCTTCAGAAGAAAAGAGGTTTATTATATCAGAAAAAACATATATCAAACTATATCAAAAAAGATGCTTCACAAGATTATTGATAATGCGATGCATCTGAGATACCTAATATCATAGAAACAATTTACTCCTAAGTGCACTATTGTAATAGTCAAAAACGCCTATCAGAGGAGAAGATGTTAAATACCAGCGTAGATAAAGCCGGAAGAAAAATTTTGTAATAAAGTCAACCAGCTATGAAAAAATCCGCCTCATTGTTGGCCTTACTACCAAGGCTGACAGAAGGAAGTTAAAACCGGTTATCATTTACACTGGAATAAAAAGGGAATTGTGTTATGTAAAACGTGCTATAAATAAGCAGTGCCTATATACAGTATATATCTGGAAACAAATAAAAGGTAAATAGGTTCAAGGAGGTACATATGCCATATCCTAGAAGAAAATGCAAAAATTATTCTTCTGTATGTTCCTTTCGTCGTCGTCGTCGTCGTCGTCAGGTCCATGCTCAGCGTTGAGGGTCGGTGATCCGCGTTGCAGTCCACTCCAGCTTCCTCCATCTGCGTCTGTCCGGACATGCTCTTCTGCATTCGTTCATGGTCTTCCCCGTCCAATCGACAATGTGTCGCTTTTTCAAATGCTTCAATTCTTTTGATGTCTGCCTGTTTCAACGTCCATGCTTCACAACCATATGTCACAACTGGCCAGACAAGTTCTTTCTTACAAGTTCGTTCTTACTATACTGATCTTGTTCTTTAACCTCACGCATCGGCTTTTCTAAATGTTGGCGAGCTTCTTGACTGCTTCTCTACCTTGGCCTAATCTAGCTCTGATCTCCTTGCTGCAATCGACCGTTTCTGTGATGATTGTCCCCAGGTACTTGAAGTGTGCGACTTGCTCGGTAATTTTGCCTTCGCACGTGACTTTAGTTTCCTTCCGCTCCTGTCCAATGGCCACGACTTTAGTTTTCTTCGTATTTATTTGTGATCCAAATTCTTTGGAGGTGTCGTTTACTATACTCAGCAGCTCCTGTAAAGCTTCTGCTGACTTTGCGATGAGTGCGATGTCATCAGCATACCTTAGGTTGTTGATTCTTCTGCCGTTAATACTTGTTCCTGTGACATGATGATCAACTGTTCCTTCAGCTTACTTTAAACTCAACTTAATTATAAGTACAACAAATATCCTTCTATACGTAATCCCTTTTTTCATCCTTTTTGGAAACTAAAAGAACTTTTCAGGTTTTCTTTACATGAATCAGTAGTAATGGTACCAGCAATAAAATATTGTTTTTCTGAGACCTTTCAGAAACACGAGTTTTCTTTTTAGTTTCTTGAGGTGCGAAAGGCTTACTTAAATAACTGAATTGTCTGATAGATTTAATTTCAGAATTTCAGTATGCGCATGTTTCGAACGGTACAGTCATTTTTTTATTCAACATTTTTCCAGCCCAAGAATATAGTAAAAGCATTCTTTGTGAGGTTGCAGTAACGTATAACTACTGGGGGTACATTAATGTAAACCATTAATTAGGTATCAACTGTATTTTAAGACTATTGTACACATAGCTATTAAATGGAAAATCAGAGACTTGTATATACTTGGAACAACTTTACTGACTAATGGTATGCTCTTCATGAATATCAACAGCTTATTAGTCAAATATAATATATTAACATTCTAGATGTATTGACAGTTGAATATGTTTCTTTCAACCATAGGATAGGACAGGTGACAATACTGATGTTCTCAATTTATTTATTCAAAGCTATTTCCAGAGTCTGCAGCATCAAAAACAGAGTATGATCATAACACCTTATGTTTGTCAGGCAGACAGCCAGACATAGGTATTCTTTTTTATCCTAATAGCGGCATCCTCTTTATAAGGAATTTGCTGTCTGAGATAAAAGTTCAACAGTCATTTGAGATTATTATGGCTACGGGGGTGACATTATGAATGAGGAGTTGAAAAAACGATATCACTAAAAAGGAAAACTTAGAAGTAAAATAACTGAAGGAATAGCCTGACATTATTCATGTTAGCAAAGAAACAAACCACATTCTTCTGTTTGGTGCTAGGATACACCTGTAACATGGGTTTCAAATGGATCTCACAGCATTGGTTGCCAAATCGAATGGTGTTATTAATTCTGAATGTGGGACAGAATTTACCATCTCTCAATTATGGGAACTAGAAAGAAGTGTTAGAAGTATCGTTACTTAGTGAATTGAGGAAAAAGAATTTTTGATATCCGATCCTCTGACTATTACTTTTAAGTTAATATACAATAGCTATATTTTTTATTTTGCCTGTATTTGATCATATTAGCTTTTGTGTTTCCTTGATGCAGACACAAATGTAACATTTGAATTTCAGAAATGAATGCTTCACCAAGATAAAGTTTAAGCATCCTGTTAAGAGAATGAAAATGCTGATTTGTGACCGGTGTTCATGATCAGAGTAATGAGTTGGTCAAACTAAATACAAAATCATCTTCACAAAATTACAAATATAAGATAGGTTAAATTACATTTTTATCAACATAATAATAAAAATAGGTTAAATGGAAATACTAGCTTTCCTAATGTATTCCACTGCTGTAACTCCATTTTCAGGGATGTGAAATTCACATAATAATTTGGACAAGAATGAATATATTAATACGTCTATCATTTTGGAATTCTGTATTGTAATAGAATAACCATCCAGAGCTAAAAGTATGTTTTTCGCTAGATACTTTTTAACGTCCCTTCCATACATTAAATATATATCCTTAAAAAAATATCAACCAACAACTATCCCTAAAAATTATCAAACAACAATTATCCCAAAAATATCAACCGAAAACTTTCCCTAAAAATATCAACCAAGAAATATCCCTAAAAATTATCAACCAAGAAATATCACTAAAGATATCAACCAAAAACTATCCCTAAAAATATCAACCTACAGCTATCCCTAAAAATATCAACCAAGAAATATCCCTAAAAAAATCAAACTACAAATATCCTTAAAAATATCAACCTACAAGTATCCCTAAAAATATCAACCTACAACTACCCCTAAAAATATCAACCTACAACTATCCCTAAAAATATCAACCAACAACTATCCCTAAAAA